>WOXC01005896.1:0-355535 GCA_011680675.1 Gymnobelideus leadbeateri | reverse complement strand
GCCATGTACTGTAGCCTATTCCCAAATCTACCCTGTGCCCTCCCATTGTCCTTTGTATGACCTGAATTTTTTATTCCTCAGATTCTGTAGTATGATTCACAGCCATATCCCTGAGAGACTATTCATATTTAAAAGACAGAATTTTGTTTTAGGTAAAAGCCTAGCAATTTCCCAAATGCAATCCAGCCCACTCTCTTCCTTCTATTCAGTCCTAGCCCAGTTCATTGTCCCTTTGGAATGTATTTATGGGCTAGTTCTATGGGGCTGTCAATTTGTCTTTCATAATCTGAATATTGGGCATTCTTAATTCATTTTTATCTACTAAATCAAAAGCTGTTTCATAATAAGCAAACAGCAAATATATTGTGATGTTTTTTTCTGCCTTTTAGTCAATTGTGTTACTATAAAAATGTGGCCTGCCATAAAGAGAGGCTGCTGTTATCCTCTTATTGTTTTTTTTCCTTTGGTAGATAATTAGGTTGAAGTCCTTCGAATGACTGTAAATCTTATTTAGGAGATTGCCTGTTTTAAAGCTGGATGCAATCAATGCAATGCCATCTGCAAACAGAAGCATATGGAAACCCTCACCACATGTAGGGGGAATCCCTCTTCTGCTCAAACTCTTTGCTAGACATATTCTATTAGAATGGAAAATACTCTTTTTGTCATTGGTGAGGAAATTGTGGGAGCTGAGTGAACCACACTGATTCCATCTTGTGACTCAATTCTGGATCTAGCTCAGTTTCCTTTCTTTTTTATTTCTTTTTTTTTTTTTCATTTTGGAGAGGGGAAGGTAGGACAATTGGGGTTAAGTGACTTACCCAAGGTCACATGGCTAGTTTTTTGTGTTAAGTGTCTGAGGCCAGATTTGAACTCAGGTCCTCCTGACTCCAAGGCTGGTGCTCTATTCACTGTGCCACCTAGCCACCCTGTTCAGTTTCCTTTCTATGCAATGATGGGTCTAGTCCAATTTCTGTACTGTGAGAAAATATTATTGAATTATGGAAATTGTGAGAAAACCTTATTGCATTGTTTGAACTGTGTGGCTGGGAAGCTGGACCTCTACCTGCTGCTGAGAGACCCTTAGCTAAGGAGCTAAGTTATGCTAACCAGAAATTCAGTCATACCCAAGATTTATGCACAGAATTTTCTCACAATTATACATCTCAAGCAACCCATATATCTAATCTGAAAACTGGTCCTGGACTAGTCAATCATTTGTTGTTTCTTTTGTCCTGTGATTTGGCTGGGAGGACACCTCTTTTTCTGATTTCAGGGGACAGTGCGTATTGGCTCTCTTCCTACCAATTTTGAAAGCTTCTAATCTTTCCTCCAATTAGAAATCTGGTTATCTAGTTCTGTATCCTGATGTACATTCTGTTAGTCATTATCTTTCAATGCATACAAATTTGTCTCCTCCTATATATGGGGTCCAGTGCCAAAGCTGAAACCTGGTTCTGGATTGTTATGCAATCAATAAGTTCAGAAACTTGAACCTTTGTTTCCTCAGTCATTTCAGATTTCCACTCATCACATTGGGTGTATGTGTGCCTTTTTTTTAAAACTGAAATGGATCTGTGAAAAATGATGACGGCCTGTGGTAAAGTGGTGGCTGTGTGATTAGAGAGAAGAGGACATATTCAAGGGATGTTAGAAAAGTAGAAAAAACAAGATTTGACAACAGATCTGGGTGTGTTTGAACTAAGGTTGAGAGCTTGGATGACTGGGAAGATAGTTGTGTTCTCAAAGGAATAGGCAAGTTGGGAAGAGGGAAGAGTTTGTGGGGAAGATAATGAGTTTTATTTTGGACACATTGCATTTAAAATATCCATTGGATACCTAGATTCCTAAAGGTGTTGGAGATGTGAAACTGTAGCTCAGGAGAGAGATACATACATATGTGTATGTATGAATGTATGTGTATTATGCAGATAAGTAGTATGTGTATTATATGTGCATATGTGGGCACCTCCAGACAGCAGAACAGAAACAGAAGCAAGCAAGCACAGCAGAGTAACGAGAGAGACCAGCACATCTCTAACAAGATAGGTGAAGGCAGAAATCAGGAGCTGTAACAGCGGGCAGGGGTCGTTATGGACAGAACTCAGCAACACCCTGCCTACGGCTGAATCAATATGTCCTTTGTGGGACGACTTTACAGCACGGGAGGGTACGTAAAAGGATTGAGTGATGCCTCGAGATCAGATCAAAGGCTGACAATGAGGGGAAGGTGACCTCTGTGGCCTTGGAAAGAGAAGAGGCTCCATCGGAGAGAGTGAGGAGGAGGCAAGAAAGGATGTAAAGCGGTAAGGAAAAGAAGGATGCCTTATTTGGGTGGGGGAAGTGAATTCCACTGATGAATGTGCCTATGGATGAAGGGAGATAAGAACCTTATGTTGGCTATAACCTGGGGGATTTGGCACTTGAAAAGACTTCTTGTCCTGGGGGGGGGGGGGGAGTTGGAACCTCTGAGGACAACTGGTACCAGCAAGAGTAAGAGAACAGGGACTCAGGGAGGAGATTTCCAGGAAAACATAAGGAGGAAGGCTCAACAAGAGAAAAGCAAGATCAGTGCCGCAGGGAACTGAGAGGCAGTGTCCTTTCTGACACTTGTGAAGAGCTGGCATTTTTCTGGGAATGAGACACAGTGAAAAGGGGCAGCCATGAGGTGGGCCCTACAAGGTAATGGCAGAAAGTGCTTAGAGGCAAGAGCCTAAAATGAATGCCTTGGAAACTTACAGAAAATACAGGGAAAGGAGGGAGAAAACATAATTTCAGGAGTCAGGGATTAGAGAATGAAGGTCTAGAGTAAATGGAAAGAGAAGATGGCTAATGGAAAGTGAGAGAAATCCTTTCTGGAAAGAAACACAAAAAATGACAAATTAAAAAAAAAACTATTGAAAAAGAAATGCCTTGCTTCCCTGGTGGCCCCCTTTTCCTATTCTCCTAGAAACGCCATTTTAAGGAAGAGCTCAAATCTGTCATCCTTCATTCCCCTCCAAGTTCTATGTCTGATTTTCCAGACACCACCCACCCCTTCCCTGTGCCCTCCAGAATGCCTGTTCCATAGACAGCAAACTTCCCTTCATACTTAACCTTTCCCTCATCTGCTCCTTCCATCTCTTATTCCTAAAATGTGGCTCCCCACATGACTCAGCCTCCCCGGCCACCCTCTCCACTGCTAGCTTCACCTTCACTTACTCTTCTTGGTTCATTGGTGAAGGTGGGGGAGTTGGACTAGCCCTTGGTCCATGCTACCAGGTTGTCCCTTTACCTCCATCACTCAGTAAGCTCTCTTCCTCCTTTCTTTCTTCTTACACTATTCATCTCTACCGAATCAAAAGCCTGGTAGCCATTGTCTAGAGACCTAATTGCTCACCTTCTTTCCTCTTCTGAGTTCAGTACTTGACTCACAATTTTCATCTCTTGCCCAAGTCCTGCTCTCCTACTAGGGGGTTTCAACATACATATTGACTCTCTCAGATACACTAACCACATAGTTCCTCAACTTACTTCTCCATCCCACCTCAACCACACACAAAAATGGTCATACTCTTGATCATACCATCACCCACAAATGTACCAGCTCCACGTTCAAGAATTCCAAAATCCCTTTATCTAATTATCTGTTGACTTTTTGCCTCCCGACTGCCTTCCTTTACAAAACACTATCCACACTGTGACTTCCAGTCCATTGACCCCTCAGTTTTCCCCCATGCTATCTCACATGCACTAGCCATTTCCCTTTATTCCTTATCTTGATCCTTTGGTGGCACAATTCAACTGTGCTCTCTCCTCTTCTCTTGAGTTTCTGGCCCCTTATTTCACTGATTATGCCTGGCCAAGTCTCAGCCTTAGACCACTCCAACCATTCACCACCTTCATTCCTACACATTTGATGTTGAACAAAGGTGGAGAAAGTCCCTCAAGTGTTCTGAATGGATCCACTGAAAATTAATGTTACACAGTGTCAACCAGACCCTCACTGCTGCAAGGCAATGCTTCTGTATTTGTCTATCAACTCACTGTCCCAATCTCCACAACTGCTCTTCAAGACTTTGCCTTCCTCCTCAAGACTTCCATGATCCTCAGGTGAGAACTTTGCCTCATATTTTACAGGAAAAAGTCCTGTGACTCTTCACCAGGAGCTTCCTCTGCCCTCATCTCCTGAGACTCAGATAGCCTCTGCCATGGATAGCCTCTTCTCCTTCACTGCTATCCCACATAATCAGGTGACCTTACTCCTTGCCAAGACATATCTCTCACCTCATCAAGTGGTCCCATTCCATCCCATCTCCTCCCACAGATGGTGCCCCTGGTGACCCCCCCCTATCACTTATCTTCAATCTTTCTTTGTCTCTCACTGCCTGCAAACAAGCCCAAGACCCCCCCATCCTAAAAAACAAACCCCACTTGGACCCTTTTATCCCTGATTCTGTTTTTTCTGCCCTGTCTCTAAATTCCTTGAAAAAGCCATATGCAGCAGCTTCCTCCACTTTCTCTCCTATTCATTCTCTCTAGTGCCCTTACAGTTTGGCTTCTGACCTCATTGCTCTACTAAAACTGCTCTCTCCAAACTTACTAATGTTTCTTAGTTTCCAAATCCAATGGCTTTTTTCTCAGTCATTATTCTCCTCAACCACTCTGTAGCCCTTGACATTCCCCTTTCTTCCCCTCTGCCCTTGGGATAACTTCCTCTCTTGGCTCTCCTACCTGTTTGACCACTCATTCTTCTCCTTCACTGGATCCTCATCCAGATCATGTCCTCCAACTGTAGACATTCCACTAAGTTCTGTCCTTTGTCCTCTGGTCTTCTCTCTCTATCCTACTTCTCTGGGTGGTCTGATCAGTTCCAATAGATTAAATTATCATACCAAATCAAACTATGCTGCCCCCACCTCCCTGCTGATCTCTAATCTAATATCTCCAACTGCCTTTCAGACATCTCATACTGGATCTGTAACTCAACACGTCCAAAAAAAAATTCATTCTCTTTCCCCCAAACACTCCCCAGTTTGACCTTCTCTATTCCTTTACAGAGTAACAACATCTTCCCATTGTCTCGGGCTCTCAACCTAGATGTTGTCTTTGACTCCTCACTATCTCTCACCCTGTTGCCAAAGCCTGTTTGCTTTACCTTTGTCCTATCTCTTAAATCTTCACCCATCTGACATTACCCACACCCTGGTACAGAACATCACCTCATGCCTCGATAACTACAATAGTCTGTGGTGGGTCTGTCTGCCTCAGCCCTCTCCACTCCTGTTTAGCCTTCATTCAGCCACTAACACAATTTTCCTAAAGCACAAGTCCTACCATGTCACCCCCATTCTCAATGAACTCCAGGATCAAATGCAAAATCCTAATTTGGCATTCAAAGCTCTCTATATCCTAGACCTCGCTGGCCTTTCTTACACCTTGTCCCCTGCCACATAATCTTCAATCCAGGGACACTGGCTTCCTCCTGCCTCTTCCACTCATAAGATACTCCATTTCTTGGCTCTGGGCATTTTCTTTGGGCATTTTCTTTGGCTGTCCCACATGCCTAGAATGCTCTCCTTCCTCATCTCCAACTACATGCTTCTCTGGCTTCTTTCAAGTACCACCTCCAACAAGAGGAAGCCTTTCCCAGCCTTCTTAGTTCTAGTCCCTTCCTCTCTTAATTATTTCCTATTTATCCAGTATATGGCTTACTGACTCTCATTGCCTTGTGAGCTCTTTCAGGGCAAAGACTGTCTCTTACCTCTTTTTTTTTTTTTTAAATCCACAGTGCTAGGTGCAGTGCCTGGAATGTAGCAGGCCTTTCAGAGATGTTTATTGACTGACTAACCCATCCATAGGTAAGAAAGAAGTTTTCTTCTTTGCTCCTCTAATTTGTTTATGTCATAATCTTTTCTATCTAAGTAGTGTGTCCACTTGGAGCTTATCTTAGCATATAATGTGAAATGCTGCTCTGACCCTGACTTCTACGAAACTACTTTCCAGTTTTCTGAACACTTTTTGTCAAATAAAACATCCTGAGCCCAGGAGTTGGGGTCTTTGATTTTATCAAATAACAGGTTACTGGGTCATTCACTCTCTACACTGGGTACCCAATTTGTCTCACTAGGAGACTTCTCTATTTTCTTAAACCAGTACTGACTTACTCTACTTAATACATGGCAGTATAATTTGAGAACTGGAGGTGATAGATCTCCTTTTTACCTCCCTTAAAAAAAGTTTCCCCTGAGATTCTTGACTTTTTGTTCTAACAGGTCAATTTCATTCATTCGTTCATTCATTTAACATGTAAAAGGAATCCTTTGGTCGTTTGGTATAAAACTAGATGAGTAAATTGCTAATATTGTCATTTTCATTATACTGGCTTGACCTACTGTGAGCAATGAGTATTTCTCCAATTAGTTAGGCCTGTCTTTATTACTGTGTGTGTAACATCGTATAGGTCCAACCTGTTTCTTGACATGAGGACTCAAATATTGTTCTTACATTTTGAATTGTATTGTTCTTTTTAAGCTTTTTGATGTCATTATTTAAACAGGATGAAACTGTTTAACAGGCTTTGTGAGTAAAACAGAGATTTACTCTGCAGAGAGTTGGAATTTTTTGCCAGTGCAGTGAGTTGCCAAGAGATGAGAGCCCAGAGCCCCCTGAATTCTGTCTCCATTCCCATACCAGGCAGTGAGGAAAACTGGGACTGAAACAATCTCATAAAAATCCCAAAACATTTGAGTTAAAAACATATATAAAATGCTCATTCAGGGAGAGAGCTCAATACCCTAAATTTGGCAATTATACAGCATTTTCTCAGAGATCACCAGAAAATTCAATGGCAATTCAATTTTCAAAGATAAAAACATAGGGCGCAATGTTCATTTTTTCCACAAGGTGGAGGCATTTTACAGGAAAATTGTTCATCCTTGGTATCCAAAGAGGACTAATGACATCATGGGGCCATTTCTTGACCTGCATGACTTGGACATAAGTGAGGCAGAGTTCTACAAAGTCATCAGCCTCACTTTCTTCCATGGTCTTCAAAGTCCAGTGGCAAGACCAAAGTCAATACGACTGGCCATGGCCTGGGACGCAGTGGAAGACCTTGGAATCCTCAACGCTGAACCGAGCTCTGAGTGCTCCAGCTGCCTTCAGGGCTGATGAAACAAATAGCTCTCATCCAGTCATTCTTCTGGGGAATTCTTCATGGGTGTGGGGTAGACACCTCCCTAAGTGACCATCTGGTTCTGTTGGTTACCCTCAACCTGCAAGATGGCTTTACTGGTGTATAGCTGTTGCACATGCTACAGCTTCTTGGGGCCCAAGGTGAGAGCTGGGTGAGGTGGACCCCAAAGGTGGAGGATGAGCAGCCCTGAAAATGGCTTGGCAAGCCCTCACACCAGAGGTACTGGTCCACCCTAAACACTCCATATATCCACCAGGAAGAATAATTAGTACATCCAGGGACAGATGGAGGAATGAATCCAAATGTAACAGTAGACTGGCAGCCTTCAGACATGAACGGAAGACCCACCTGGATGTTTAGTAAGCCTGTTTCTGGAAGTGTTGGTAAAGGTTTCGGGATGGTGATGGCGGGGGATGGAGCCCCTGCACTCGAACTCCACCACTACCTCAGAGCACTTCTAAGACAGTGACACTGGCCTTTGGGCTGTTCTTTAAACAAGACACTGCATCCCTGGATCCAGGCATTTTCTCTGGCTGTCCCCCAAATCTGAAATGCTCTCTCTCTCTTCCTCCTACAGACCTCCCTGGCTTCTTGTAAATCCCAACTAAAATCACATTTTTTACTGGAAGTCTTTCCCAATCCCTCTCAATTCTAGTGCTTTCCATATGTGAAAAAACTGGGACTCTAATATGCTGTTGGTGGAATTGTGAACTGATCCAGCCATTTTGAAGAGCAAGCTGGAATCTTACCCAAAGAGTTTTAAAATGGCGGATATCCTTTCACCCAGTAATAACACTTCTAGGTCTGTTTCCCAAGGTGATCAGAGAAAAAGGGAAAGGACTTATGTGTTCTAAAATATTTGTAGCAGCTCTCTCTGTGTTGAGAAAAAACTGGAAATTGATTACCTTCAATTGGGGTGTAGCTCGACAAGTTTTGGCACATATTCATGATGGAATATTAGTCTGCTATAAGAAATGATGTACTGATTGATTTCAGGGGGAAAAACATGGAAAGAATTCTACTAACTGGTTCTGAGAGAAGTGAACAGAACCAGGAGAACATTGTACACAGTAATGGCAAGCAACATCATACAATGACCAGCTTTGATAGACTCAGATCTCCTCAGTAATGCAATCATCTAAGTCAATTCCAAGGGACTCATGATGGAAGATGCTGTCTGCATCCAGAGAAAGAACTATAGAGTCTGGGTACAGATCAAAGCATTCTCTCTCTCTCTCTCTCTCTCTCTCTCTCTCTCTCTCTCTCTCTCTCTCCTTTCTCATGGGTTTTCCTTTTTGTTCTGATTCTTCTTTCACAATGTGACTAATGTGGAAGTATGTTTAATATGATTGTACATGTCTATATAAGATTGCATGCTGTTTTGGGCAGGGGGTAATTGAAGGAGGAGGTGAAATTTAGAATGCAAAATCTTATAAAAGTGAATGTTGAAAACTAAAAATAAGTATATAAAATTTAAAAATATAAAAACAAGTTCAATTTTCCCAATTAAATGTCAAAGGGAGTTCTAAAAATTTAAGGTGAGTTGAATAAAATTGAATATAAGAAAGTCAAGTTAATAAATTAATTTATTAATTTAATAAGTTAATATTAAATTAATAAATAAGTTATTAAATAAGTTAATAAATAAAACTAGGAGTTAGTTTTATGAAAAAAACCAATAAAATAAGTAAATAATTTGCTAATATGATTTTTGAAAAAAGTATCATTGGCATTAAATCACTAGTATAACAAATGGAAAGGGTGAATATACCACCAATGAAGATGAAATCAAAGAAATTACTAGGGTTTTTTTTGCCCAGTTATATACTAATATATTCGGGGCGATTAGGTGGTGAAGTGAATAGAGTATTAGCCATGGAGTCAGGAGTACCTGAGCTCAAATTCAGCCTCAGACACTTAACACAAAAACTAGCCATGACCTTGGGCAAGTCACTTAACCCCAATTTCCCTACCTTCCCCCCTCCAAAAAAGCGAACATATATATATATATACACTTAAATTGTTGAATATATTAGTGTACATATAAGTAAAATAGAAGAATACTTTCCAAAACATAAACTGTCCAGATCAACAGAGCAGGAAATAGAATACCTAAATAAACCTATTTTAGAAAAATGAATTGAACAGACCATAAATGACCTCCCCAAGAAAAAAGCATCAGGACCAGAAAGATTTGCAAGGGAACTCTACCAAACATTTAAAGATCAATTAATTCCAATATTAAATTATTTGTAATAATAGGCAAAGAAGGAGTTCTACCAAACTCCTTTCATGAAACAAATAGGGTGCTGGTACCTAGACCAGAAAGAACAAAAATAGAGAAAGAAAATTATTGACCAATTTCATTAATGAATTTGGATGCAAAAATTCTAAACAACATGCTAGCTAGGAGACCACAACAATATATTAAAAGGATCATATATTGTGACCAAGTGGGATTTATAACAAGAATGCAGGGATGGTTTAACATTAGGAAAACTAATAACATAATTAATTATATCAATAACAAAGACAACAAAAAATCATGTGATTATATCGATGGATACAGGAAAAGGCTTTTGACAAAATACAATAGTCATTCCTATTTAAAAGCAAAAAGCACTTGAAAGCATAGGAATCGACGGATTTTTCCTTAAAATGAAAAGAAGTACCTACCTAGAACTATCAGCAAGCATTATTTTGTAATGGGTAATGGGTGAGATCTGAAAGCCTCCCCAATAAGGTCATGAATGAAACAAGAATGTTCCTATTACTAACATCATTCAATATTGCCTTAGAAATTATATCGATAGCAATAAGAGAAGGAAAAGACATAGATGAGCCAGAATGAACAGACAACACGACAGACTTGTAAAAACCCAAAGGTTCAACTCAAGGGTTAGTTGAAACAATTATTAATTTTAGCAAAATAGCAATATTTAAAATAAACCCACATAAATCAGGATTTCTATATAACACCTGCAAAAAAGAAGAGGTCATAAGAGATACCCCACGTAAAATAACCGAAGACAGTATGAAACACCAGAGAGTATGCCTGCTAAGACAAATCGAGGAATCACATTAACATAATTTTATTAAACATTTTTAAATAGATAAAGTTACATTTAAATAATTGGAGAAATATTAATTGTTTATCAGTGGGTAGAGTCAATATAATAGAAATGACAATTGTACCTGAACCAATCTACTTATTCAATGCCATCTCGATTAAATTACAAAAAAAAAAAATTGAACTAGAAAAAATTATAAAATTCATTTGGAAGAACAAAAGATCAAGGATATGAAAGGAATTAATAAAAATGTAAAGGAAGTGGATTTCTAGATCTTAAACTGTATTATAAGACAGTAATTATGAAAACTATCTGGTGCTAAGAAATAGGAAAGTGGATCAATAGAACAAAGTAGTAGCATGTGATAGTAACCTTGTGTTTGACAAATGTAAAGATTTAAGCTTTTGGGATAAGAGTCTACTATTTGGTAAAAAAAAATATTGGGAAAACTGGAAAACAATCTGGCAGAAACTGGGTATAGGCCAATATCTTACACCTTTTACCAAAATAAGGTCAAAATGGGTTAGATATAAAGGGAGATATAATAAAATTAGAAGAACATGGAACATAGTACCTATCACATTTATGGTTAGGAGAAAATTTGTGAATAAACAAGAGATAGAAAGCATTGTGAGATGTAAAATGGATGATTTTTGCTCCAATAAATTAAAAAAGATTTTGTACAAATAAAATCAATGTATCCAAAATTAGAAAGAAAACAGAAAATTGGAGGGGGGGATTTTATAGACAGTTTCTCAGATAAAGGTCTCATATCTCAAATATATTGAGAACTTTGTCAAATTTTATAAGAATATGAGTCATTCCCCAATATATAAATGGTCAAAGGATGTGAACAGAGAGATTTTTCTTTTTTTTTCTTTTTGCTTTTTGGAGGTCAATTGGGGTTAAGTGACTTGCCCAAGGTGTCTGAGACTAGATTTGAACTCAGGTGCTCCTGACTCCAGGGCCGGTGCTCTATTCACTGTGCCACCTAGCCACCCCCAAACAGAGAGATTTTTGATGGAGGAATCAGAATTATATATAGTCATATTAAAAGGCTCTAAGTCATTATTAATTAAAGAAATGCAAATTAAGATAACTTTGAAATATTATGTCACACCTATCAGATTGTCTCAGAGAGAGATGGAAATTAATCAAAGGGGATGACATCAGAGAAATGTGGGAAGGCAAGAATGAATTGATACAGAAGGAATTGAATCAAGCCTGGAGAACAGTCAATACAGCCATAATAAGACGGTAAAGACAAATGACTCTGAAAGAAACAAAACAGGAAGCAATGTCTCAGCGAGCCCTGAGCATAACCTCCTGCTGTCTGCAGGGACAGAGCATGTTTCACCCCACTGAGTAGTTCCCTCCCAAGTCTTCTTACACACAGGTCTCTGACAAGTCGTCTTCAATCCAGCGACACAGGCCTTCCGGCTGTTCCTCCACTAGGACCTGGTGTCTTCTGGCTCAGCACATCTGTTCTGGCTGCCTCCCGCCCCGTCTGGCATGCTCTCCCTCTACTTTAAACGCTGACTTTCCTGGCTTCCTTTAAGTCCCAAATAAATTCCTATCTTTTCTAGGTAGCTTTTCATAACCCCTCTTAATTCTAGTACCATTCCTCTGTTCATTATTTCCTATTTATCGTGTGTGTGTGTGTGTGTGTGTGTGTGTGTGTGTGTGTGTGTGCGCTTGCGTATGGTCTCCCTCATTGAATTGTAAGCTCCTTGAGGGCAGGGGTTGTCTTTTCCTTCTTCTTGTACCCCAGCATTTGACACAGTCCCTGACACATAGTAGGTACTTAATAAGTGATTATTGACTGATTAATTGACTGATAAAACTGAGCAGGCTTGACTTAAATACCTCAGACAGGGATCTAGAAATCTAGCTAGTCTATGCCCACCCTTATTTTTGGTTTGAGGCTAATGGAGATTTAAAACACACTCCAGAAGAAAGAGGCAGGAGCAGCCCTCAAAACAGGCCTCCTGGCTCTTAGGCCCTTCCCAGCACCTCCCTCCTCTTATGTCCCCTCTTATGACTCAGGCTAAATTCCATTAACACAGCCAACAGGGTGGAGCAGAGGCAGTAACCCAACATTTCCTCCAGACAGTTTTAAAACAAGGCCTCCAGTAGAATTCTGGAGTGGCAAATCCAAGAAAAGGCTGGAGTGAGACGGTTTTCCAGATTAAGAGAATGCAGGAGGTTGGCAAGAGGTTGGCATCACCAGACTGAAAAGCTCATGACAGGACACAATGTGTAAAAAGACTGGAACAGTAGAAAGGGGCTGGGTTTTAAAGGCCTCTGAAGGCCCCACAGAGCAATTTGTATTTGTGCCCAGAGGTTCTAGGGAGTCCCTGGAGTTCTGGAGTAAGGGGTGACATGGGCAGACCTGGGCTTTCAGCTCCTATAGTCTGAGGCATAGGGCAAGAGAGATACCTCATTTGCCAGAAAAGCAGTTTACACTTAATCTGCAGTTTTGAACTTCGGTGGCTAGGTGGCACAGTGAATAGAGTACCAGCCCTGGAGTCACAAGGACCTGAGTTCAAATCCAGCCTCAGACACATAACACAAAAATTAGCCATGTGACCTTGGGCAAGTCACTTAACCCCCGTTGCCCTCCAAAAAAAAAAAGTTATGCCCTTTTAACATAATTATTCAAGCTTTAGATTCTCCTTTTAAATCAATCACAAAGATCCAAAGTGCCCTGGGCCAAACAATGCAACCCTAAATATCACAAACCCATAAAAAATTTAGCTCTTCCTTACAAAACATGAAAATGATCTTGATCTTCCCAGAAGAAGCTTCTGGGTGAAGGTAAGAGGAAATGAGCCCCACCCTGCCCTTCCCCTGCCTCCCTCTCCTGGCTCAAGGGCAAATCTCCAGAGTAATACCCCTGCTGCTACAGACACCTGCTTTGAGTAAAGGGATGAACTGAACAGAACAGCAGGGCTGGAGGGACTCTGGAATCACCCAGGTCAATGTTCTTATTTACAGATAGGGAAACTGGTTCACAAAGGCGAAGGGACCTGTCCAAGTCAGTCACTGGCTCTCCTTTCTGCTACCTCCCTAGCCCTGTACTTTGGGGTCTATCTCAGCCTGTCCAGCTGACTGGGCTGGGCTAGAGCAGTGGCAGGGGTGTCTTGTGCCAGCTCCATGCAGCAGCCCTGTCCAGCCAGGGCAGCTCTCTGGTTTGGGTGGCCTCTCCCCCTGTGGAATGGCCCAGCCTTCCCCTCTGGTTACTGTTGGCTTTGGCACTGCCTAGCTTGGTAAGCAGAAGAGCTTGTAGATGGGAGCCCCACCCACCTATCTCTACAGGCAGTGACTGCCCTCCAAACTGGCTGCTGCCTGTTTTAAAGTTCTCTTTCCTACAGGACATGCCTGTAATGGAAATGCAGATTTAAAGATCTTCCCTGCCCCTAGCTTAAGAGCACCTGGAACCTGTGGTGGGAGGCTTGTTTTTCAGGAAAGCCCATACCTTGATACTTTGTGATTGGGCAGTGTGTCCAGAAGGTTGTTACATTCTCTGAGCCAGGAGAAGGCTATATAAACTCTGATGAGAGACTTTGCTTTGGGGCTCACTTTGAGAAGTGTTGTGTGACTTGACCAGATGAGACTCTGGGAAGCCGTTGTTGAGAGCCCCCCGGCTTTGAAAACCCAGATGTTGATGCTTCCCTCTCTGGTAACTGTGATTTGGTATTGATATAATGTTTGGACAGTTTGGAAGCCTGTCTGTTTGATCTGTAAGTTCTGTAACTCTGAAGTTCGGGGTGCTGACCTTTTTCCCCTGAACTAGGTAATGTATGTTTGTTTGATTAAAGTAAGCTTGTTAACCCATTTTGAGTTGCTTTCCTTTTGAAAAGCAGATCTAAGAACCTGTGTTGGCAGTCACCCTAGGGATATTGGGGTGCTTGCCGCTACAATGCCCAGGACCCCCAGCATCCCCTAGGTAATCTCTTGAATGGAGAGCAGGGCATGTGGGCTTTCCTGAGCCCCTCACAAGGCTAGCATCTATGAACGATAGACAGAGTAGACACAGGGGCCCTCAAGGTGGAGGCACTGAGGTCCTGGGAAAATCAGGCTCCAGGTGGGGCCATGCCCTTCAAAGAGGCTGAGGGCCTGAATGTAGGTATCCTGGGAAGGCCCTCCTTCCAAAATATGGCTCCATACAAAGACCAGCAGAGTCAGCCTGTGCTGGGAAAGCTCTCTAAGAAAAAAGAAATGTCTGTGGGACATATTTTTAAGTCAAAGCTGCATTAACATTTTCTCCATCACATTCTTAAGCCGAGAAAATCAACAAAACAACACACCTAGCCCTGATTTCTAGCCGTTGAACACTTCCAAGGCAGAAATGCTCACATCAGAAAATGAACCTTTCCCTGTAGAGTTGGCTCTGGTATACTCTCGAGTGGGTTAAATTCAGAAGACCTGGGTTCATTTTCTGGTAACAAAGCTAACATGGTGACCTAGGACAAGTCACTGTCCCTCTCAGAGTCTCAGTTTCCTCTTTAGAAAATGGGGCCAATCAGGGCGGCTAGGTGGCCCAGTGTGTAGAGCGTCAGCCCTGGAGTCAGAAGGACTTGAGTTCGGATCTGACCTCAGACACTTAATGCACACACAAATAAAAACCTAGCTGTGTGACCTTGGGCAAGTTACTTAACCCCAATTGTCCTCCCCCCCAAAAAAAAGGCAAAAAAAAAAAGAAAATGGGGCCAATCAAACCCACAAGGCCTGCCTTACCAGGTTGTTGTGAGATTAAGTGAGATAGAGAAAATGTATACACTCAAATGCACTAAGATTGTGTATAAATGGGACAGTCAAGGGCCATGGCAGATCTAGCTGGAGTGGGTGGTGGTTGTTGTTGGTCCTTCATTCTCAAAGAGGACCCTGACATCATGCCATGACACACAAGTGCCTTGGGTTTAAGTGAGGCAGGGCTGTGCATAGTCACCAGCCTCACTGTCTCCTCTGTAGTCATCTGAGTCTAGTGGCCAGACATAGACCAGGATGGCTAGAGATGTAGCCAGACCCTGAAAGGCTCAAGTTCATATCCAGCCTCAGACCCTCACTTGCTCTGTGACCTTGGACAAGCCTTTTACCTTCTCTCAGCTTCACTTTCCTCACCTGTAAATTGGAAGAAAACACAGTACCTGCCTCCCGGGCTTGTTGTTGCTATTCTTGATGGGCCCTCTCATTAGGATCTGAAGTCCCATTACCAATATTGTAATTTTAATTTATTCCATTAAAAATGCACTTAATGAGTTAAGAGACACCAGAGCCAGGCAGGCTCCTTCCTTCCTAAGCCTGGAAGCTGGGCAGTAGGGCACCCACCAAATAAAGGCAGGAAATCAAAGCAAAGGGCCAAGAATGACCAAGGAGTTACCCCTCTGGCACCCATTTAGGGCCTGCCTTGTGTGTATTAGCATGATGGCCTGGAGCATCCAGAGGACAGAGGGGAGGCCAGTTGTCCTAGCTCTGCCCAACCACCCTAGAGCTCAGTAGATAGAACATTTGGTCTGGAGTCTAGAAGAGCTGAGTAGAAATGTGGCCTCAGACACCAGGCTGTCTAGTAGATAGAGGTTCCCAGCTGTATGACCCTGAGCAAGCCAGTTAAGCACTGACTGCCTAAGTTTCCCCATCTGCAAAATGGGGAAAATAATAGCACTTATCTCCCAGTGTTGATCTGAAGATCAAATGAGATAATATTTGTAAAGCATTTAGTAAAGTGCCTGACACAGAGTAGGAGCTTAATAAATGTGTCTTTACTATTGATTAGAGAAATGCAATTAAAACAACTCTGGGGCATCACCAGGTGTCTATCAGATTGGCTAATATGACAGAAAAGCAAAAAAATAAATGTTCAAAGGAATGTGGGAAAAACTGGGACACTAAAGCACTGTTGGTGGAGTTGTGAACTGATCTTACCATTCTGGAGAGTAATTTGAAACTGTGCCCAAAGGGCTATAAAACTGTGTGTACCCTTTGATCCAGGAATACCCCTAATAGGTTTGTGTTGCAAAGAGATAATTTAAAAAAGGGGGAAATACAAAAATATTTATAGCAGCTCTTTTAGTGACAGCAAAGAATTGGAAATTGAGGGGATGCGCATCAACTGGGGAATGACTGGACAAGTCCTATGGGAATGTAAATAGAATATTTTTGTGTTAGAACAAATGATGAGGAGGTGATTTCAGAAATAACCTGGAAAGGCTTGTGTGAACTGGTGCTGAAGTGAGAACACTGTACACAATAAGAGCAACAGTGCATAATGATCAGCCACGAATGACTTAGCTCTCCTCAGCAACGTGGTCCAAGGCAGCTCCCAAAGACTCCTGATGGAAAATGCCACCCACATCCAGAAAGAGAACTAAGGACCATGAATGAATGCAGATTGAAGCATATTCTTTTCACTTTTTTCAGGTTTCTTCCTTTTGTTCTGTTTCTTCTTTCACAACATGACTGATATGGAAACGTTTTACATGATTGCACATGCATAATATATATCAGATTATTGTCTGTCTTGGGGAGGGGGAAGGAGGAGGGGAAGGAAGGAGAGAGTGAAGTTTGGAACTCAAAAATCTTTCAAAAAATGAATGTTGGAAATTGTCATTATATATAAGTAAATTAAATACTATTTAAAATTTTAAATATGTCTTTCTTTCCACCACCACCCCCTTTGTAGTTTTGTTGAATGGAGATCCTGAAATGGCCAGACAGTATGCAAACTGACGATCTAGGATGTGGTAGGAGTTAAAAGGAAAGTCCTAATCCCAGGTCAGACATTTGGCTGAGCCCTTGTATCTCTGATTGGCACAAGAGAGGTCGTTAGAAGGGCCAATGCCTGGCCTAGGAGGAGCAGTGGAGGTTATTCATAGCCCTCAGGTGGGCACAGAAGTAGCTTTGGCTCCTGCTTCCCCAATAACGGAGTGCTTGGGTGCTTGTGCTTGGACCCCAGTTCCAAGATCACATTTCTCCTTAGCTTCAAAACACTATCTCTGACCATTTTCTCTCTAGTCCAAGGATACTATGCCTAGCAGTAACTCCTCCGTGGGCCCCAGTAAGATAAATTACCTCTCCCCACAATAACACATAAGGAGGCCTCAGTAAAAACAAACTATCTTTCCTACCACAAGAAAAAGATGACCTCGGAAGAAATTGTCTTGTAAAAACAGCACTATCTTGTAACCACAGAATTGTCAAGTATTAATGATTCCCCAAGTCATCGTGCTCAATACAGAGGTCAGGCTATGGATATCAACGGTCAAAACTGTCTCACTACAGATGTAACAGACCAGAAGAACACCCAAGAAACCCCTTCCCTTGGTTTCCAGTAGTGAATGAAGCCAGAGACCGAGGTCATAAGTTATTACCGAATGAGCATAGTTGCCAGATAATTCACTTCTTTTTCCCTATAGGTTTTATCACCCTTCCTGTTAGGTGGCAAGCTCCCTAGGGAGCTCTGCCCCCATATTGCTCAGTACTGGGAATTTGGTCGCCTGGTGTACCTTTACCTCATTTGGGTTTTTATTTTGGTCATTTCGTTTTTTCTCTCTCTTTTTCATTCGATTGGTTTTGTTATTTTAGAAAGAAAAGGAATGGAAGAAGGTCCTTTTGTCCCCACTGTATCTACACTAACTGTCAGGATTTCACCTTTTATGTTTGTTTGGGTTAATTTGTTGGTTTTTGACATTTTTAATCACTCTCCTTTTCTGTGTAGTTCATTTGTTTTCAGAGATATAATTCCTACTGAGTAATAAAGGGGGGGGGGGCGGTTTGAACAGAACAAAATCAGTCTGGCATCACCACTGGTCCGGGATCACATTGTGCTGACTCAGATGCCAGCTTCCTCTGCAGCTGCTCACTTACTAGCCATTCTTCTAACAAGATCTGATGTTTAAAAGTCAGAGAGATCATTTCTGGGTAATTTTTTTTTTTAAGCAATTGGGGTTAAGTAACTTGCTCAAGATTACATGGCTAGTCATTATTTATGCGTGGGTGCTCATTTTCTGAGGCCGGATGCAATCCCGGGTCCTCCCAACTCCGGGGCTGGCGCTCTTACTCACTGCGCCACCTAACTGCCCCGGTAATTATTTTTTTAATCATGCTAGCAAGAACTAATAAAAGGGGTCAGGGTTACTCTTGAATACCAAAGACCTTCATGGAATCCACTCAATTCGTGGGTGTTTCTGAGGGTGACAATCATCTCTGATTGGTTAATAAGAAATGAATAATGAATGTTATGAGAGGCAGACCCATTGTAATGAGGGACTGGGAGATGGGCCTTTGATTATATAGCTTACTTCCAAAGCACCCTCAACCTTGGACTATCTAGTCAAAGAATTTATCCCCATCCAAACCTAAGTGAAACTCAAAGGGCTTCTCCACCTGGGTGGGGTCTGAACATGCTTGAGGAGGAAGTGAATCCAATATTGTTATCAGCTAAGTCTTTCAGATTCTGGGTTGGCTTAGTAGAGAAGAAGGTTTCAGAAAAGGATAAATCCAGTTGTAACAATTAATTATTTAATAATTATTTCTCTCAAAGATATTTCAGAGCTTTGCCAAGACTTGGAATCTGGATCAATTATTCTCTTCCCCTTTTGGCAAACCTGCCATTTGAACTTCTCCCATCCCATAGGGCTTTTTCCTATCTCCAAAATGGATTTGAGATTACAGAGAACACCTCCATGATCACACCAACCAGTTCTTTGCTCACTTTCCTCCTGAATTCAGAGAGGGAGCTCCTATGTGCCTGGTGACTTGGATTCATTGAGAGTGTCCAGTTCTTCCTTTCTATCGCCTCACTTATCTTGGATTTCAATGGATTATTAAGTATTTCTTATATCTTTTGCATTTAAAAAAAACATTTTTCAGATCAGGGAAAAGAATGGGGGTGGGGGGAAAGCTGTGGATTCTATCTGCCTTCTCCTCCACCATCTAATAATATCTTCCCATGTATTTGGAGAAGTGTTAGAGAGTTCCACGATCTTCTGTAGCTAGAATGGAGCTGACCTTCCCTATTACTGTGGAAGGTACTGAAATAGTTTGGGGTTTCTGGGAACCCTGAAATGTCAGGCTACAGGGTGCCATCCATCTGGAATAAATTCAGCACTCAAACCTTCTTCTAGTCAAAGAGACAAGGTTTTTGGTATCACCAATAGTGTGGGGAGATTCTTAGGGAATCCACAACTTAATGGCAGTGGTACTGATGCTTATATGCAAAAAGGACAGT
The DNA here is from genome assembly GCA_011680675.1 of Gymnobelideus leadbeateri. Classification (NCBI taxonomy): domain Eukaryota; kingdom Metazoa; phylum Chordata; class Mammalia; order Diprotodontia; family Petauridae; genus Gymnobelideus; species Gymnobelideus leadbeateri. The sequence goes on along the minus strand of WOXC01005896.1, from coordinate 336,058 downwards.
GAAAGGATCTGGATGGGATCAAGCAGTGATAAATAGCCTGGAGAGGGCAGGGTGCAACAGTGAAGGGAACAAAGTAGTCTGGGGTGGGCAGGGTGCAAAAGAGCAAGGAGTGGTAAGAAGTCTGTAGTGGGCCAAAAGCAACATTGAAAGGACTGTCAAGCAGGCTAATTAAATGATCTAGGTGGGTTGGGGTGGGTCAGATGCCTTGGCAGGAGGCACCAGTGATCTGGGTTACTGAAATGTACAGGAAAATTCAGGGAGTGGGCTGCTTTTCCTTTTAGGGTTCCAAGTCCCATTACCCAATCAGTACCACCATCCTCCTCCTAGTCCCCACCTACTCCAGCCTCCCTTTCCTCACCTAGATGGCATCCTCACTTTTACTCATACTCAGTCACTCACTTTCACCCCCAGGGTTGTGCCAAAACCAGCAAGAGCCAATGGGTAAGTTTTAAGGCTGAGCATTCACACCTCAGAAACCAGCAAATGCCACACATCAGGACCTTATTTTTTATTTTGTTGACCATCTCTAGACTTAAGAAATAGAGGAAGAAATGTTAATGATGTGGATCAAACTTAAGTGTGTCGTGCATAAATTTTTTTTCTGGGGGGATTATTAGTAAATATTTACCAGTACACCACTGCCCCCCCCATAATAATGACAGTAATTACAACAAATATTTACATTGTACTTTAAGGTTTCCACAGTGCATTACAAATATTATCTAATTTTATCCTTATTATAACCCTGAGATATTGGGGCTATAAATGCCCATCTTACAGATGAGGTAACTGAGGCAGGCAGAGGTTAAGTGACTTACACAGAGCTAGTAAGTCTCTGCTTTTGAATTCAGGCTTCCCTGACTCCAAGTCCAGAGATTTACCCACTGAGCATCTGGCTGTCATATACAATCTGCTGCCACACTTCTTGATTTTACCTTGGTAACCTCTGTCCCATATCTCCCCTTCTCTCTTTTCTTCTCTGACACTGCCACTAGTCAGTCTATCAAGAAACATTTTATTTATTTATACATTCATTCATTTGCTTATTCATTCATTCACTTATTCCTTTTTGGAGGGGGAGGGCAAGGTAATTGGAATTAAGTGACTTGCCCAGGTTCACAAGGCTAGTGTTAAGTGTCTGAGTCCAGATTTGAACTCAGGTCCTCCTGACTCCAGGACCAGTGCTCTATTCACTTCAAGACACATTTATTATGTACCCACTACGTGCCAGGCACTGTGCACTGGGGATCCAAAGAAAGGTAAAAACAGTGCCTGCCCTCAAGTAGTTGACAGTCTAAAGAGGGAGATATTATGAAAACAACAATCTATTGACAAGCTGCATAAGATTTACATATCAATTAACCAACCAAGCAAAGGCCCTAGAATTAAGAGGGGCCAATTTTTCCTTCCTTAATCCCTTCCTAAGGAAAGATTTTCTGTAGAAGATGGGATTTTAATTAGGACTTAGAGGAAACCAGGGAAGCCAGAGGGTGGAGACCAGGAGCAAGGATATCCTGGGCATGGAAACAGTCAGAGAGAAGGAGCAGGGTATCAACAGAGGGTCTTGCTTAGGGAACATCCAAGAGTCCAGTGTCACTTGGATCCAAGAATGTGTCATGGGAAGGAAGAGACAAGAAGAGTGGAAAGGGAAGGGGAGGCTAGGTTCTGAAGAACTTTGAACACCAAGTAGTGTATTTTTTATATTGGATTCTGGAAGCAATAGGAATCTGTAGTTTGTTGATTATGGGAGTGACATGGTCAGACTTTTGCCTTAGGTGGCTGCATGGAGGCTGATTTGGAGCAGGGAGAGACTTAAGGGAGGCACATCCACCCCCAGGCAATTGCAATTGTCCTGTCCACGTGGGAGGTGATGAGAGCCTGTACAACAGTGGCAGCAGCAGCCCAGGAGAGAAGGGGGTAGATTCTAGAGATGGTGCTTAGATGAACTCCCCTGTAGCAATAGCTTGGCTATGGGAGAATGAAAGATAATGAGGAGTCCAGGATGCCTTCTAGGTGGTGAGTTTGACGGCCTGGCAAGATGGTGGGACCCTCAACAGTAGTTGGAAAGGCAGGATGTGGGGAAGGTTTAGGGGAAAAGATAATAAGTTCATATTTGGACACCTTGAGCCTTGATGTACCAGATTGGGATTCCTGACTTCAGTCTCTCCCCACTCCAATCCATCCTTCACTCAACCACCAAAATGATTTTTCCAAAAGATCAGGTCTGATTATAACATCCCCTTACTCAAGAAACTCTGGTGGTTCCCTGTTACCTCCAGGATGAACCACAAAGTGCTTCTTGGACAAAGCCCTTCATAATCTGCTCCCCCTTCCCAGCCTTCTTCTACCTTGCTCCTCCCTGTACACATTCATCTGATGACAGTGGCTTCCTCCATGCCCCTCACACAAGACACTTTGTTACCCACCTATGAGCATTTTCACTGCTTGTTACCCAGACCTCTCACCTCCTCTCTCTTTCTCCTGGCTTCCCTTGAATCTAGATCAAGCCCCATCTTCTACAGGAGCCTCCTCATTCCAGCCTTCTCTCTGCTGATCATCTCCAGGTCCTCTCTATAGCCTGTATGTTACTGTTTCTGTGTTTATTCCCCCACATACACCCCATTAGATTGGAAGCTCCTCAAAAGCAAGGACTGGTTCTGCCTTTCTTTACATTCCCAACATCTAGCACAGTGCCTGACACACAGAAAGTGCATGATAAACGTGTGTTAACTGACTAATGGATTTGTAATGTGATTCATGTAAGGAGCTCCCAATGAGGAAATTGCCTCTCTCTATCAATAGGCAATAATAGATAAGCACCTGTCCTGAAACTTTGTGTTGGAGAGCAGTCTGGGGACAGTGTGACATTCAATGACATGCAGGGTTACACAGAGAAAAGGTGTTAGTCTGAACTGCTCTCTTATCATTGTGATAGCCGACCTTTAGAAATGAAGGCTATGTTTGGTTTTTCTATCACCTTTATTTATTTATTTAATTTTTTTTTTAAGCAATTGGGGTTAAGTAACTTGCTCAAGGTTACATAGCTAGTCATTATTTATGTGTGGGTGCTCATTTTCTGAGGCCGGATCTGATCTCGGGTCATCCCAACTCCGAGGCGGGCGCTCTTACTCACTGCGCCACCTAGCCGCCCCCTATCACCTTTATTTACATATATGCACCTTCCTTTTCCTTAGAGTGAGAGTCACTCTGTGACAAGAAGTAAGAAGAAGAGAAAGCAGAATCATGTTCACCAAACTCACTAACACCCAAGCAAGTTTAACAGCAAGTGCAGAGTTCTGCACAGGAGGGAGGGAGGCCCATTTCCCCATGTCGCCCCATGGCATCATTCTCGGATGTGTTTGGTTGTCCAACCTTCAGGAATCAGACCAGCTCTCCGAGCTGAGTTTCTTGGGGATGCTGGCCTCAGGCGTTCCTTATTAGTCTTCATTTAGCCCGTTCACTGGTCGTATCTTTTAGCTCCTCCCTCCTTCTCCCCAAATGCACTAAACCTATAGGTATCGTAATTTTTCGTATACTGACATAGCCCAGTTAGCCAGTCAATCAGAAGAAGATGAGGACGATGAACACTGAGCAGCAGCAGCAGCACTCGTTGAGGGCCTACCACATGCCCAGCCCTATGTTAAGTGTTGTGGACACAAAGAAAAGCAAGAACACTCGAGCCTATCAGGAGCTTACATCCAAAGGAGGAAGCCGAGGTGCAGAGACAAAATGGTGGAGCTCCTGCCACAACCACCTCCAATACCTGTAAAATAGGACTCTGAACAAACTTTAGAGCTACAGAACCCACAAAGTGACAGAGAAAAACAATCTCCCACTGAAGGCAGCCCAGCAGGCTGACAGGAAGGGTCTATCACACAGAGTGGGAGTGGGGCATAAACTGACAGCCCAGACTGGCAGCCCAAACTGGCTGGAGCAAACTTCAGGAGAGTGAATCACCAGAAGCTGTGGTGATTTCCAGACTTCTCAACCCATAAACACCAAAGAGAAAATCAAAGGTCAGTAGGGAACACTTTTAGAACTGGGTGAGAGAAGAGCAAGGTCCAGCCACTGCTCCCAGGGCAAGAGGTAGCAGGAGAGGGGTAGCTGCAGTTGCTACTTCATGGCTGCCTTGGAGCTCCTGGCCTGCAAATTATAGGGGGACCAAGCAACCATTTGGAGGGTAAGCACTCTTGCTTTGATCTGCTTGGATCTAGGTCAGAGTCTTGGGTGGTGGTCCTGAGGTATGTGTCCAGTGTGCCAGAGCTTGTGGTGGCTATAGTGAGGGCACCTTCTTCATAGCTCTGACAACAGCTCTGACAACAATTGTGAAAACCCCAGAAATTTCGGGCACAGCTCTCTCTGCTCTAGAAGCAGAATTCTACAGTGGGAAAGAGATCAAAACTCATATATATACATATATGAGTTTTGATACATATATACATATATATGTATCGGAAGATGTATGTGTGTATAAATACATATGTGAGTGTGTGTATATGTGTGTACATGTATACATAGACAAAGGGCACACAGGATCAGTTGATTAGGAAGGGATGATACCTAAAAAATAAAATTAAGAGGTGAGAGAGAAATATAATGAGAAGGAGAAAGGGAAAGATAGAATGGGGTAAATTATCCCATATAAAAGAGGCAAGAGAAAACTGTTAGAATGGAGGGGAAGAGCAGAAAGGTGAAAGGGAGTGGGTCAATCTTACTCTCATTGAATTTAGCTTAAGGAGGAAATAACACATGCACTCAATTGGGTATCTTACCCTACAGGAAAATAGGAGGGTAAGGGGATAAGAGGGATGGGGTGATAGAAGGGAGAGCAGATTTGGGGAAAAGGTAGTTAGAAGCACACAGTTTTGAAAAGGGACAGTGTCTGGGACGGCTAGATGGTGCAGTGAATAGAGCACTGGCCTTGGAGTCAGGAGAACCTGAGTTCAAATCTAGCCTCAGACACTTAACACTTATTAGTCGTGTGACCTTGGGCAAGTCACTTAACCCCAACTGCCCCTCCCCCCCCCCAAAAAAGGGACAGGGTCCAAAGAAAAAATTGAGTAAGTGGGGGGAGGGGTAGAATAGGATGGAGGGAAATATAGTCTTTCACAGAATAACTACTATGGAAACGTTTTGCATAACTACCCATGTACAACTTATATTGAATTGCATGTCCTCCCAGTGGCAGTGAGTGAGGAGGGAAGAAGGGAAAGAATCTGGATATCAAAGTTTTAAAAACAAATGTTTAAAAAATTGTTTTTATATGCAACTGGGAAATAAGATATACAGGCCCTGGGGTATAGAAATCCATCTTGCCCTACTAGAAAGTTGGGGGGAAGGGTATGGGGAGGATATATGAGAGAACAGATTGGGAGAAGGGGTATTCAGTAGGCTTCCTATTTTGGGGTGGGGGTAGGGGTGGGTAGAAAAATTGTAACTCAAAATCTTATGGAAATGAATGTTGAAAACTAGAAATAAATAAATACATTGAGAAAAAAAACAAAGGAGGGAGTCAACATATAAATTTTGTTGTTTTGTCATGTCCAAATCTAGGTGACCCCATTTGGGATTTTCTTGGCAGATCATTTCTTCCAGCTCATTTTACAGGTGAGGAAACTGATATAAGCAGGCTTAAGTGAATTGCTCAGGGTCACAGAGCTAAGTGTCTGAGGTCAGATTTGAACTCAAGGAGATTTACTTCCTGACTTCAGGCCCAATGCTCTATCCACTGTGACAACTAGCTGCCCCAACATATAAATAGCAAGGGTTAAGTAGGAGATATATAGAGGAGATGGCAGGTAATCTCAGAGGAGAAAGCATTAATATTAAGGGGGATCTGGGAAAGGCTTCCTTCAGAAGGTGACATTTGAGGTGAATCAGGAAGGAATCCAGGGAAGCTAAAAGGTTGAAGTTAGGAAGGAAAGCATTTCAGGTATGAAAGACAGCCAATAAAAATGAATATGATGAACAAAGTGTGAAGGAAGGAGGTTTAAGCAGTAGCTTATCTTAAACTGTATAATGAGGCAGTAATTCTCAAAGCTTTCTGGTTCTGGCTAAGAAATAGAAAGGTAGATCAATGGATTAGAGGAGACAAGACTTGACAGCAGCCAATAAACATAATAACCTTAGAATTGACAAGGATAAAGACAAGATTTGGGGATAAGAATTCATTATTTGCTAAAAAATTGTTGGGGAAAACTGTAAAACAGTGTGTCAGAAACTGGGCATGGACCACCATCTCGACATTTACCCAGATAAGGTCAAAATGGATACATGGCCTAAATGTAAAGAGAGGTTTTACAAGATGAGAAGAACATGGAATGCAGTACTTATCAGACTTACAGAGAGGTGAATAACTTATGAATAAGCAGGAGACAGAGGGAGCAAAGTTAACTATGAAATGGATAATTCTGATTATATTAAATTAAACAGGTTTTGCACAAATAAAACAAATATAACCAGGATTGGAAAGAAAGCAAAAAATTGGTAAAAAAAAAAGTATAGACAGTTTATCAGATGAATGTCTCATGTCTAAAATATATAAAGAACTTGGTCAAATCTATAAGAATACCAGTCATTCCCCAGTTAATAAATTGTCAAAGGATATGAACAGGCAGTTTTCCAATGAAGAAATCAAAACAATTTATGGTCCTATAAAAAGTGTTCTAAATCATTATCACTTGGGGAAATGTAGATTAAAACAACTTTGAGATACCATTTTATACCTACTAGCTTAGCTAAAATGATAGAAACGGAAAGTAACAGATGTTGGAGGGGATACGGAAAAATTGGGACACTGAGTCGTTGTTTGTGGAATTGTGAACTGGTCCAAATATTTTGAGAGCCATCTGAAATTATGCTGAAAGAGTTATTAAGCTATCTTTAACCCTTTGACCCCAAAATGCCACTACTTAGTCTGTTTCCAAAGATGATTAATGAGGAGTGAAAGGGACAGAACCAATGGAGCACATGTACAGTAACAGCAATATTGTTTTAAGAACGACTTTGAACAAATTAGGCTCCAGCCCCAAAGCCGACCTCCTCCTGTGCTTCACAGAGGGCAGAACCCCAGGGCAGCTCTAATGGACACCCTCTGCAGTCAGAGGCCCAGACCTTGTGACCTGTGTGGCCTTGGGCTGGCCATTCAGTCCCCCCATCCTCAGTGTCTTCATCCACATAAAGCAGGGCATAGGGCTAGATCGGATGGCTTCTGAGGAGCTCAAACTCTAGGTATTTATCAGTCAGTGCCCACTAAAGGACAGGCACTGTGTTAGGAGAGAGGGATACAGGAGAAAAAGAAAACCACCCCGTCTGAAACCTACTGGGACAAAACGGTAAATGTTCGAGTAGGTCTGTGCACAATCGAGGCCAAGCAGCTTGGGGGAGCCCAGTGGGCTTTTTGGAGGAGGAGACTCTTGAGCTGAGCTTTGAAGGAAGCCAGACATCCTAAGAGATGGAAGTGGGAAGTGAGCACAAGTCAGGCATGCACAACAGCTAGGCAAAGGCATGGTGACTGGAGGTGAAATGTGCCAGGATGTGTGTGACAAACAAAAAGGCCAGTCTGATTAGATTAGAGTGTATGGAAAGGGGGTGAAGGGTAGTAAGGCTGTGAAAGTAGGCCAAGGTCAGATTAGAAAGGCCTTTAAATGTCAAAAAGAAGAGTTTGTAGCTTGTCCTAGAGGCATAATGAGTTAGCCTCTGGAGATCCCTGAGCAGGAGAGTCACAGAAGTGACTGTCACTTTGCAACTGTAGTGAGTTTGGGGTTGTTCAGAGGCCAGCTGTGAGGCAGTGGTGATGAGGGCCAGCGTGAGGCCAGTGACCAAGTCAGGGGAGAGAAGAGGGCAGATGGGAGCAGACTGTAGAGACAGGCTGGGCAAACTTCACAGCTGGACAGGAGGGCAAGGCTGCAAAGCTGGGGGCCTGGAGGGTGGGAGTGCCCTCCACAAAGAGGAGGAGGGGAGGGAGAGGGCCTGGGCCAGGGGCAGATTCTGTGGTGGCCATGCAGCAAAACTTGGCCCTCTCTCTATCCCTCAGGGTTGTAGAGGGGCCCTTCCCTCTAATGAAGGTCTCTTCTCCAATGTTATTGGCTCAAACCCCGAATCTGGTGTGTTCCCCATGGGGGTGCATGTACATGCAAATACAGGGGTTCATACACATGCACAGACAACTCTTCCTATAACTTTTGCCTTGGTTCCATTTAATGTTTCAGTCCCCAGACCTGGCTTCTACCAGTTCTATGGCTATATCCAAAAGAGATCATAAAATTGGGAAAAGGAACCATATGTACCCAAATGTTTGTTTTTTTTTCCTCTCCATATGTTTCTTTTTTTAATTTTTAATTTTTTTATTTTTAGTTTACATCATTCATTTCCACAAGATTTTTGAGTTACAAATTGTCTCCCCATTTTTCCCCTACCCAAAACAGTGATCCCACTGAATATCTCCTCCCCCAGTCTGCTCTCTCCCATATTTACCCCATCCCCCCTCTGACTTTCCAGTAGGGCACAGTGGATCTCTATGCCCCAGTGCCTGTATATCTTATTTCCCAGTTACATGTAAAATTATATATATTTTAAAAAACATCTGATTTTAAACCTTTGAATTCCAGATTCTATCCCTACCTCCATCATCACCTACCCTTACTGGGAAGATAAGCAATTCAGTATAGGTTGTACATGTGTAGCTATGCAAGACATTTCCATAGAGGATATATTGTGAAAGACTGACTATATTTCCCTCCATCCTATCCTACCCCCCACATGTTCTATTCTCTACTTTGATCCTTTCCCTTTTCAAAAGTGGGTGCTTCCAACTTCCCTCCCCCCCCCCCACAGTCTGCCCTCCCTTCCATCATCCCTCCTCTCATCCCCTTCCCCTCTACTCTCCTGTAGGGTGAGATACCCTATTTAGTGTGTGTGTCATTCCCTCCCTAAGCCAAATTCATTGAGAATAAGGTTAACGCATTCCCTTTTGCCTTCCTGTTCTTCTCCTCTATTGTAACAGTTTTTTTTTTCCCTTGCCTCTTCCATATGAGATAATTTACCCCATTCTATCTCTCCCCATCTCCTCTCATTATATACCTCTCTCACTTCTTAATTTCACCTTTTAAGTATCATCCCTTCCTATTCAACTGGTCCTGTGCCCTCTGCCTATGTATACCTGTACACATATATACACATACTCACATATGTATTCATATGCCCATATACCCTCCTATAAAGAGATATATGTGTATGTATGTGTATATATATGTGTGTGTGTGTGTGTGTGTGTGTGTGTGTGTATACATACACACACATTTCTATTCTCTTCAACTATTCTCATACTGAGAAAAGGTTCTTAAGTTACAATTATAATTTTCCCATGTAGGAATATAAGTAGTTCAACTTTGATAAGTTCCTTATGATTTCTTTTCCCTGTTTATCTTCTCATATTTCTCTTGCTTCTTGTATCTGAATGTCAAATTTTCTATTCAACTATGGTTTTTTTATCAAGAATACTTGAAAGTCCTCTATTCCACTGAATGACGATATTTTCCCCTGAAACATGATACTCAGTTTTGCTGGGTAGGTGATTCTTGGTTTTAATCCCAGCTCCTTTGACCTCCAGAATATCATATTGCATGCCCTTTGATCCCTCAGTGTAGAAGCTGCCAAGTCCTGTGTTATCCTGATTGTTTTTCCACAGCATTCAAATTGTTTCTTCCTAGCTGATTGTAATATTTTCTCCTTGATCTGGGAACTGCGGAACCTGGCTATAATATTCCTAGGAGTTTTCTTTTTAGAATCTTTTTCAGGAGATGATCAGTGGATTCTTTCAACCTCTATTTTGCCCCGGTTGTAAAACATTAGGGCAATTTTCTTTGAGAATTTCTTGAAGAATGATTTCTAGGTTCTTTTTTTGATCATGGCTTTCAGGTAGTCCAATAATTTTTTAATTATGTTTCCTGGATCTATTTTCCAGGTCAGTTGTTTTTCCATGAGATATTTCACATTGCCTTCTATTTTTTCATTTGTTTGGATCTGTTTAATAGTATCTTGATTTCTCATGAAGTCACTAGCTTCCATTTGCTCCAACCTAATTCTGAAGGAATGATTCCCTTCAGTGAGCTTTTGAGATTCTTTTTCCATCTGGCAAATTCGTCTTTTTAAAGCATTATTCTCCTCATTGCTTTTTTGAGCCTCTTTTTCCATTTGAGTTAGTCTATTTTTAAGGTGTTATTTTCTTCAGTCAGATTGTTGACTTTCATTTTATAATTTTCTTGCATCATTCTCTCTTCCCAATTTTTCCTCCATTTCTCTTATATGGTTTTCAAAATTCTTCTTAAGCTCCTCTATGGCCTGTAAGCAGCTTATTCTTTTCTTGGAAGCTTCTGGTGCAGGAGTTCTGACTTCACTGTCTTCCTCCTGTTCCATGCCCTGATCCTTTTTGTACCCAAAAAGGGAATCCAAAGTTGGACTGCTGTGCTTGCCTTGCTTCCCTCACTTGCTCATGTTTCCACTCAATTACTTGACTTTTGAGCTTTTTGCCACAATAGAACTTTGCTACCAGACAGGGGAGCTTTGTCCCAATCACTGGGGTTTTCTCAGCTGAAGCCTCCACAGGCTCTGGCAAACTGGTCAGGCACCCCAGGACCTCCACCCTAGTCAGTGATCCAGATCCAAGCAGGTTGAAGCAAGAGCAATTACCCCTCAGACTGGTGGCTTGGTCCCCCTACAATCTGCAGGCCAGAAGCTCTGAAGCAGCCACGTGGCAATGGCTACACATCTGCCATGCCTCAGCTGCTTCTTGACCCAGGGAGAAAAGGCTGGACTGCACTCCTGAATTACCAGGTCTCACAATACACACTGCAGTGACCTCTCACTTTGTCCTTAGCATCTATGAGTTGATAATTCTGGAAACCACCACAGGTGCTGGTGATCTGAAGTCCCTCCAGCCCTCTGGTTGTAGCTGCCCTGAGGCTAAAACCTCAGGCTCACTCAGGGCTGGGCTCTGCTCCCAGCAGGCTGCACTGGCCTCTTCCTGCTGGCCTGCCGGGCTGTCTTCCACAGGAGGTTAGCTTCTCTGTGTCATTTTGTGGGTTCTGTAGCTCCAAAGTTTGTTTAGAGTCTTTTTAGATGAATTGAAAGAGGTGGAAGTGGGAGCCCCAAGGAAGTCCTGTTCCTACTCCACCATTTTGGCTCCACCTCCCAAATATTTCTAATAGCTCTTTTTGTGATGGTACAGAATTAGAAATCAAGGGGATGCCTATCAATTGGGGAATGGCTAATCAGGCTGTGGAATATGAAAGTAAGGGAATACTATCATGCTATAAGAAATGAGGAGTAGACAGACTTCATGAGAACCCAGAGAGACTCATGAAAGCTGATGTTGAGGAAGGGGAGCAGCATCAGGGGAACATTTTACACAACTAGAGACACACTGTGTCTGTGATGACTGACTTTGATCCACTGGGCTCCTCTTAGCAAGGGAAGGCTATAAGACAACTCCAAAAGACTTTTCATGGAAAGGCCTATCCACATCCAAATTAAGAATTACAGAGTCTGAATGCAAAGAAACTACTTGTTCTCTCTCAGTTTTCTTTTATTTTGTTTTGTCTTTCTTGTTGTTCATTCCATTGATTACAATCCTTTGCAACTTGACTAAGATTAAATGTGAAGGTATTTCTGGAACCTATATCAGATCACATGGCCCCATAGAGGGGAGGGCTAAGGAGGGCGAGGGGGAAGAAATGTGGAACTCAAAATCTAGTGGAACTTAATGTTGTTAACAAAAGTAAATAAATATATCTGTAAAAAAATAATAAAACAACATAACAAAACTTACGGGATGCAGTGAAAGTTGTTCTTAGAAGAAGTTTTCTATCTCTAAATACTTACAAGAATAAGATGAAGAAAAAGGAAATCAATGAATTGGGCATGCAACTGAAAAAGCGAGAAAAAGAATGAAATGAATACACCTAATTAAATACTAAATTGAAAAAACTGAAAACTAAAGGACAGATTAATAAAACTAAAATTCAGAAAACTTTTGAACTAATAAATAAAACTAAGAGATGGTTTTATAAAAAAAAACAATAAAATTGTTTAAAGTTAATCAATTTGATTTAATAAAAGAAAGAAGGAAACCATATTGCCAGTATCAAAAACTAAAAGAGTGAATTTACCTACAATGAAGAGAATAGTAAAACAATAATAATTAGGAGTTATTTTGATCAATTGTAAGCCCATCAATGTGACAATCTTAGTGAAAAATATGAATATTAACAAAAATATCAATTGCCCAGTTTAACTAAAGGAGGTAAAAACCCCAAATAACCCCATCTCAGAAAAAGAAATTGAACAAGCCATAAATGAATTCCATAGGGAAAAATTCTCCTGAGCCTGAGGGATTTACAAACCAAAACTATCCAAAATTTAAAGAACAATTAATTCCAAAGCTTTATAGACTATTTGGAAAAGTGGCTGAAGAAGAACTCTTTTTAGAATACAAATATGGCACTGATACCTAAGAGGGGAAGAAACAAAACAGAGAAGGAAATTTGTAGACCATATGCCCTAAGCAATATTGGTGGAAATTTTTGAAAATATATATTAACAACAGGTTTATAGGAATTTATCATGAGAATAATGCACTTTGATGTGGTAGGATTTATTCTAAGAATGCAAGACTGGTTCCATATGAGGAAAGCATTCAGCATCATTGATAATATCAACCACAAAAGTAGTAGAAAACATATGATTACCTCGATAGATGCAGAAAAGGTTCCTGACAAAATACAACATGCATTCCTTTTAAAAACACTAGAAAACATAAGATTAAATGGGTCTTCCTTAAAATGGTGAGTAGCACTTATCTCAAACCATCAGGAAATATTAAATGAACTGGGGATAAAATAGAATTGCTTCCAATAAATGAGGGGTGAAACAAGAATGTCCACTATCACTGCTGTTGTTCAATTTGGCTCTACAAAGGTGAGATGTAGCCATGAGAGAAGAAAAAGAAATCAAAGAATTAGAAGAGTCAAAGAAGAGGCTCAGCAGTCGCTCTTTGCAGATGATACGATGATGTACTTAGAGAATCCTAGAGAACCAAGTCCAAACCTACTTAAGATTATAAACAACTAGCACAGTTGCAGGATATAAAAGAAAAGCACATGGATCCTTGACATTCCTAGCTATGTTTAACCAAGACCAAGAGCAAGAAAGAGCAAAAGAAATTCCGTTGAAAGTTACTGTAGACTTTATAACCCACAAAACTCAGGAACTATATGAACACAAATACAAAGCCCATTTCACATCAATAAAGTCAGATGCAAGGAATTGGGAAAAGATCAGTTTCTCATGGTTACATTGAGCTAACACAACAAAAATGATCATTTTACCTAAATTAATTCATCTACTTATAACCATACCAAACAACCTACCAAAACATTATTTTATAGAGGGAGAAAAAAGAGTAACAAAATTCATCTGGAAGAACAAAAGGTCCAGAATATCCAGGGAATTAAAGAAAAGAAATGCCAGGGAAGGTGGCCTAGCCATACCAGATTTTAAACTGTACTGTAAAAATGCAGTCATCATAAATACTAAGTACTAGAAATAGAGTGGGGGATCAGTGGGATAGAATAGGTTCACAAGACATAGTGGTCAATGACTAGAGTAATGCACTCCTTGATAAACTCAAAGCCTTCAGCTTCTGGGATAAGAATGCACTATTTGCCAAAAAATTGCTGGGAAAAATGCAAAAGAGCAGGGCAGAAATTGGGCATAGACTAAATAAAATCTAAATGGGTTCATGATCTAGAAATAAAGACTGACACTGTAAGCAATCTGGGAGAGCAAGGATTACTTTAACTCTCAGATTTATGGACAAGGGAAGAATATATAACTAAACAAGAGATGGAGAGCATCACAAAATGCATGATAAGTAGTTTTGATTACATTAAAATGAAAAATTTTTGTAGAAAGATAATGTAAACAAGATCAAGAGGGAAGGGGAAAATTGGGATAAAATTTTGACCATGAATGACTCTGATAAAGGCCTCATTTCTAAAATATACAAAGAACTGAGTCAAATATATAATACAAGCCATCACCCAATTGATATATGGTCAGATAATATGAACAGACATTTTTCAGAAGAAGAAATTAAAGATACCTATAATCATTTGAAAAAATCCTCTAAATCACTACTGATTAGAAAAATGCCAATGAAAGGCACCCTGAGGTTCAATGACTCAACTGTCAGATTGGCTAATGTGACAAAAAATGATAAATGCTGGAGAAGATGTGGGAAAACTGGAACACTAATGCATTGTTGGTGGAGTTGGCAACCAATGCAACGATTCTGGAAAGCAATTTGTAACTATGCCCAAAAAGCTATCAAAATGTGGGTATCCTCTGACCCAGCAATACCACTTCTAAGGTTATATCCCCAAAAGATCATAAAAGTGGTAAAAGGAATACTATGTACCCAAATATTTATAACAACTCTTTTTGTGCTGCCACAGAATTGGAAATCAAGGGAATGCCCATCAATTGGGGAATGGCTAATCAGGTTGTATGAAAGGAAGGGAATGTTACTGTGCTATAAGAAATGAGGAGCAGATGGCCTTCATAATAATCAGGAGAGATTTATATAAACTGATGTTGAGGGAGGGGAGCAGCACCAGGAGAACATTATCCACAACTGTAGACACATCATATCTTTGATGTCTGACTTTGATTGACTGGGCTTCTCTCAGCAAAGAAAGGCTATAAGGCTATTCCAAAAGACTTTTGATGGAAAGGCCTATCCACATCCAGTGAAAGAAATGCAGAGTCTGAATGCAGATGGAAGCAAACTATTTTCTCTCTCTCTGTTTTCATTTGTTTTGTTTCTTCTTTCTTGTGGTTCATTCCCAAGCTTTTAATTATTCTCTACAATTTGACCATTTAATGTGAAGGTATTTCTAGAACCTATATCTGATTATATGCCACCACTGGGGAGGAGAGGAAGGATGGTGGGGGAAGAAAAGTGTAACTCAATATCTTGTGAACCTTAATGTTGTAATAATTTTTTAAAAAATAATGAGACAACATAAAAAAACATGGGATGCAACAAAAGCAGTTCTTAGGGGAAGTTTTCTCTGAATACATATGTGAATATGATGAAGGAAAAGGAAATTAATGAATTGGGCATGCAACTGAAAAAGTAAGGAAAAGAATGGATTGAATATTCCCAATTAAATACTAAATTAGAAATACTGGAAACTAAAGGAGAGAGTAATAAAATTGAAATTAAGAAAACTAGTGAACTAATAAATAAAAGAGGTAGTTTTATGAAAAGGCCAATAAAATTGTTTAACGTTTATTCTATTTGATTTTTTAAAAAGAAAGAATAAAACCAAATTGCCAGTATCAAAAATCAGAAGGGTGAACTGAGCTAGAATGAAGAAGAAATTAATTAAAAGAAAATAGGGAATTGTTTTGCCAAATTCTATGGCCATTAATATGACAGTCTTAGTGAAATGGATAAATGTTTAGAAAAAATATAAATTGCCCAGATGACATGAAGAGGAAGTAAAATACTTACATGACCTCATCTCAGAAAAAATTGAACAAGCCATCAGTGAACTCCCTAGGAAAAAAATCTCCAAGTCCAGAGGGATGCACAAGTCAATTCTACCCAACATTTAAAGAAAAATTAATTATAATATTTATAGACTATTTGAGAAAATTGGGGGAGTCCTAATGAATTCTTTTTATGATACGAATATGGTACTGATACCTAAATGTAATGGAAATGCAAATTTAAAGATCTTCCCTGCCCCTAGCTTAGGTGCGCCTGGAGCCTGTGGTGGGAGGCTTGTTTTTCAGGGAAGCCCAACCTTGATACTTTTGTGATTGGGCAGTGGGTCAAGGAGGTTGTTACAATCTTTGAGCTAGGAGAAGGCTATATAAACTCTGATGAGAGGCTTTGCTTTGGGGCTCACTTTGAGAAGTGTTGTGTGATTTGACCAGATGAGACTCTGGGAAGCCGTTGTTGAGAGCCCCCCGGCTTTGAAAACACAGATGTTGATGCTTCCCTCTCTGGTAACTGTGATTTGGTATTGATGTAATGTTGGGACAGTTTGGAAGCCTGTCTGTTTGATTTGTAAGTTCTGTAACTTGAAGTTTGGGGTGCTGACCTTTTCCCCTGAACTAGGTAATGTGTGTTTGTTTGATTAAAGTAAGCTTGTTAACCCATTTTGAGTTGCTTTCCTTTTGAAAAGCAGATCTAAGAACCTGTGTTGGCAGTCACCCTGGGGATATTGGGGTGCTTGCCGTTACACTAAATCAGGAAGAAACAAAACAGAGAAGGAAATTTACGTACCCACTACCCTAAGCTTTATTGGTGGGAATTTTTGAAAAAAAATATTAGAAACAAGTTTATATCAACTTATCATGAGATAAACACACTTTGATCAGGTAGGATTTATTCCAGAAATGCAAGGCTGGTTCAATATAAGGAAAACTATCAACATCATTGATCAAAACAACAAAATTAGTAGAAAACATATGATTATCTCAATAGATGCAGAAAAAGCTCCCAAAAAATATGGCATCCATTCCTTTTAAAAACACTAGAAAGCTAAGACTCAATGGGTCTTCCTTAAAATGATGAGTAGCATCTATCTCAAACCATCAGCACCATTATATGAACTGGGCATCAGCTAGAATCATGTCCAATAAGATCAGAGGGTGAAACAAGAATGTCCACTCTCACTCCTGCTATTCAATTTGGCTCTACAAATGTGAGAGCTGTTGCAATAAAAGAAAAAGAAATTGAAGGAAGTAGAATAGGCAAAGAAGAGACTCAGCTATGACTCTCTGCAGAGGATATGATGATACACTTAGAAAATCCCAGAGAATTAAGTCCAAAACTACTTTAAATTATAATCAACTTTAACAAAGTTGCAGTATATAAAAGAAACCCACAGAAATCCTTGGCATTCTAATTATTTCAAACCACACCCAACAGCAAGAAAGAGAAAGAGAAACTCCATTGAAAGTTACTGTAGACATTATAGCCCATGAAATCCAGGAACTATATAAACACAATTACAAAACCATTTTCACATAAATAAAGTCAGATGTAAATAATTGGGAAAACATCAATTGCTCCTGCTTTCATCAAGTAATAAAATAAAAATGATCATTTTACCTAAATTAATTTCCCTAATTACTACCATACAAATCAAACAACCAAACAATTATTTTATAGAGCTAGAAAAAGGACTAACAAAATTCATCTAAAAGGAAAAAATGGTTTAGAATATCCAGGGAATTAATGAAAAGGGAAGGTGGCCTAGCCATACAAGACTTTAAACTGTATTGTAAAGGAGCATCATCAAAATTTCTTGGTACTGACTGAGAAATAAAGTGTTGGGTCAGTGGAAAACACAAGATACAGTAGTCAATGACCATAGAAATCAACTCTTCGAGAAACTCAAAGACTCCAGCTTCTGGGATGAGAATTCACTATTTGGCAAAAACTTCTGGGAACACTGCAAAAGAGGAGGTCAGAAATTGGGTATAGACCAATATCTTATACAGTATACCAAAGAAAAGTCTAAATGGGCTCATGATCTAGAAATAAAGGCTGATGAAGTAAGCAATCTAGCAGAACAAGGAATACTTTAACTCTCAGATTTGTGGACAAGAGAAGAATTTATAACTCAACAAGAGATCAAGAGCATTACAAAATGTATGAAGGATAATTTTGATTACATTAAATTGAAAAGTTTTTGTACAAAGATAATGTAAAGAAGAGCAGGAAGGAGGTGAAAAATTGGGATATAATTTTGACAACCAATGCCTCTGATAAAGGTCTCATTTCTCAAATATACAAGAATATAAGTCATTCTTCAACTGACAAATGGTCAAATGATATGAACAAGCAGTTATCAGAGGAAGAAATTAAAGATAACTATACTCATTTAGAAAAAAAAATGCTCTAAATCACTATTGATTAGAGAAATGCCAATCCAAACAACTCTGACATACCATATCTTATCTGTCAGATGGGCAACAAGAACAAGAGGAAAATCATAAATCCTGGAGATGTGGGGAAATTGGAACCCTAATATTCTGTTGGTATAATGGACAGTTGAGGCAAATACAGGACAGCATAGTCAATTAGTAATTTTTTTGGAGTGCTTTTATTAATTAAGCCAGCGACTGTCTCCCAAAAGGGAGTGTAGCCCTGAGCAGTCTGTCCAGCAAGCTTTTATACAGTAAAAAGTACTTCCTGAAACAAACAGTGGTCAGCAAGGCAACTGTTGCTACATAGGGATGTAAACCAAGGAGGGGGAGGGCTGCAAGCTAATGGAGCAGTTTTTTGTTTTAGTTAAATCTTGGTTACAAGGCAGGTGAAGGGCGAGGTTTCACAACAGTCACACATTTACACTAGGTTTCTGGGGGGCCCTGAGGGGCCTTGTGTAGGATCTAGCACTATGGGAACCTAACTGGCATTTCACTCCCCCCTTTTCAAGGGCATAACTAGAACTTGGACTCAACGGAGGCCAAGGGGCAAGGAGTTTGACCACCTGAATCCATTTTCTAACATATATGGATAAGCAATTAATCAAGCAGGGATTGCTGGTAATAGCAAGGGGTAAGAAGACAAACAAAAAAGACATCATGGCTGCCTCTTAAGTTTCAACTTCAAGTCTCTGGTCGCTTCAGCTATCCACTGGTCTGGAACAGTGGTCACCTTGACGTGGGCACGATGTCTCTTTCGGGGTATTCTGTGAAGCAGTCTGGTAGATGGCATGAACTGCTTCCTGGACATTCCGGAGAGCTTGGAGAGACTTAAGCAAGGCATCATCAGAAATATCATAGGACTGAGAAACAGAGTCAACTACTCAGAAACACAGTTTTACATATAAAGGTCCACTTCTTCTAGCCATGCAAGACTAGGTTCAAACAAATAATTCAGTTTTCTTAGCCACACAGGGCTAGGCTCAGTTAATACAAAAAGACACAATTACAGTAAGTAACGTACATGTCACCAAGATAACCAAGGGAACTTACATACAAACAATATACCTGTTTCATTTAAGCAACACTTTTAAATCCCAGATGCCTCATGTAGTTACAGAATTTAAAAAGGAGTTTTGCTTCTCCATTTCTGATTTAGAGGTGACCAGATAATGTTGACCTAATCTAAAATCCAAAAATCCATACCTCTGATTTTATTCCCAAACATGTTCAAATCATGAAGTCATATAATGGGAAATTTTTAAAGCCAATTTTATCCATCTGTATTTAATCCCGGTGTCATCTAGTCTGATCCTGTTGCTTTCCCCAAACTTCACTATCCTGGTCAATCAGGCATCTATTTCATTACTTTTTGCCTTATTATTAATCATCTCCTTCTTTGAAGGATGTTATTTCTATATTTATTCATTCATTTGGCTCTGAATATTACTTCTCAGTGAATTTGCTATAGAATAAAAGGAGGGACAATATCACAACCCTTGCCAGAAGGAAAACTTTCTTAGCCTTGTTTGATTCCAAGCATGAGTCATCTCTGTTGGTCATTCAGATAGTCATCAGGTACTGAAAGCAAGGCTTAGGCATAAATAGGTGGGAAGTTTCCTTTTCAGAAAGAAAAGGCACAATTGGGAAATAAAGTAAGAGAGATCCCACCTGGGCGATGTCCCAGGTTGTCCCTAGACTTTTTCCAAGCATAGACATCCACCTTGAACAGTTCACAGCCTGCGGCCTCTGCCATCCCATTATCAGCTTTAATAATGACTCCTGTAGTCAAGGCTTTAGAGAAATAGTAAAATTTGCAGTTCCCCAAATTATTAAATAGCAAATAAATAAATATGGACTAGTGTCCTTCAGATAGGGCCATCTAAAATTTGATTGAGCTGTTAATTACAAATCTTTCTGACTTCTAAAATTAATATCAGTTATCTGGAAACAGGAGGGGCTGGATGAACCCCATTTGTCCCAAACCTTCTTATCTGTTTTGTTCAGCTTCTCATAAATAGACTTTAAAGACAGTTTGAATTAACCTGGTGTTAAAGTAATATCTTTCTTTTCTCTTGACTCACCTGATCATTCCCCCCTTAAACAGTTGGGACTCAAAATCATTTGGGTAGATCTGTCTCTATTTTATAGGGAGCTGGATCTATATTTACTCTGATTTTAAAATTTTTTCTTCTAAAAATATTTTCCTTTCTTTTAAAACAATTTCAAGATTTATAAATGATCAATAAACTTTTATGAAGAAAATTAGCTGAAAACTTTTAAAATGATCTTAAGCAGTTTGCATAACTTTCTGGACATATTCTAATTCTAGATGAAAATAATATTAGGGCTCATCTTTTACTGACTACTTGCTCTGATCATAGAAACCTGCTATAGAAGGAAACAAAGCAGAGCCTTTTACCTTAAATAACAAGCCTCATCAATCACAGCTTAGAGCCATATAAGGAATTCCATTTACCATCTTTCCTTCTGAAATCTAAAAGCCAATTGATTAAAATCCTTCTAATTTTTTGCAGCTTTTTAGAAATTTAGGTTTGTTTAAAAATTACATGACTAAAACAAGTTCTTTTCTCAGGCTGAATGATCTTGCCTAATAGTGATAGTTTCTAGGGGGGGTTGACAGTTTTACAACATGAGGAAGATTTATATGAATTCTAAGTAGGAGAGACTGGGGGAAGGGCTAATAATGATGCCCCTGCTTAGCCAATTCTCATACAACATAGATAATACAATTTTTATCAATAACAATATCATAAACAATTATCATATTCTTAAATTTGAACTTTAAAATAAAACAAATGAATTACCAATCTGGTGACCTTAAAACTCAAGTTTTTGAAATTACACAGAACTAAGTTTTCTTGATGTCACACAACCAATCAACTTATCACTAAAAATCAATTACATTTTGGAATTTCACATAGATGGTGAATGTGGTGATCCATAAACCTTCAAATTAACATAAATCCTTAAATGAAGCAAACTTGAAAACCATATCCTATATTTTTCTTCCAGCAAGATTTTTACTACCTTGTTTGTATCACAAATAGAACAGCTTTAAATGATCAGATCTTATAACATAAAGATCCAATTCACATGAAATAAACAATATAAGATAGGATTAGCAGCACTGGTGAAGTGACATCGCTGGTTTTACACAACGTTTTTCCCATCTTTCAGTTTCAACAAAATTCAGATTGAAAACTGCTTTATCTAACACCATTCCTGGCTTACAATGGTCACTTAACTTTTACAGTATAAGGGGACTTTACAATTTAGAGATGCCAAAATAACACTATGACAATATGACATTAATTGCATTTCCAAGTCATCACATACAAAAATTATTGGTGGAAAATTAGTCTTACATTGGTGGAATTGGGAACTGATGTAACCATTTTGGAAAGCAATTTATAACTATGCTCAAAGAGTTTTAATCGTGTACATACCCTTTGACCCAGCAATAACTCTTCTGGGGCTATATCCCAAAGAGATCATAAGAGTGTGAAAAAGAATCGTGTGTTCCCAAATATTTCTAATAGCCTTTTTTGTGGTGGCACAGAATTGAAAATCAAGGGGATGCCCATCAATAGGGGAATGGCTAATGAGGCTGTAGCATATGAAAATACTATTCTGCTATAAGAAATGAGGAGCAGACAGACTTCATAATAACCAGGAGACATTATATGAACTGATGATAAGGGAGGGGAGCATAACCAGGAGAACATTGTATACAATTAGAGACACATTGCATATGTGATGACTGAGTTTGGTCCACTGGACTCCTCTCAGGAAGGAAAGGCTATAAGACAACTCAAAAAGCTTTTTGATGGAGAAACAGCACTTCCAAGGTGCTCTCCCCCACACCACTTCCAAACAATGTAAAAGGTGGACTCTGAAAAACTTCTGGAGCTCCAGCACCCACAGAATGACACAGAAAAGCTAACCTCCCACTGAGGACGGCACCGCAGCCCTGCAGGGAGCGGCCAGCACAGCGCTCTGGGAGCCCAGCCTAGGCCCACATGAGCAGCAGTTTTAGCCCCAGGGCAGCCTGGCCAGCAGCCAGCTATGTCGGCTTCTTCCCCTGGGGGCAAGAAGCTGCTGAGGAGACCTGGCACAGAAAACATTTTGTAGTTTCAGTTGCAGCTTCAGCTCCTGGTCTGCAAACTGTAGGGAGATCCAGCAATCAGTCTGGGGGGTTAATTGCTCTTGCTTTAACCTGCTTGGATCTGGATTATGGTCTGGGGGGGAGGTCTGGGGTGGGTGTCCAACTTGCCAGAGCTGGTAGAGGCTTTACAGAGGCCACCCAACTAATACCTCCAGAAATTGTGAAGACCCCAACATCTGGGACAGAAGCTCCTCTGTCTGGTGGCAGAGTCCTACTGTGGCAACAAGCCCAAAAATCAAGTAATTAAGTGGCAACATGCCTAGGCAAAGGAAACAAAATAAACAGGAAAATGCAACATTAGACTCTTATTTTGGGGGCAAAGAGGATTGAAGCATGGAACAGGAGGAGGTCTGTGAGGTCAGAACTCCTGCACCAAAAGACCCAAATGAGAATACGAGTGGGTTACAGGCCATAGAAGACCTTAAAAAGGATTTTAAAAACCAAATAAGAGAAGTGGAGGAAAAATTGGGAAGAGAAATGAGAAGGATGCAGGAAAAGTATGAAATGAGAGTCAACAGCCTGACTGAGGAAAATAACACCTTAAAAAATAGACTAACTCAAATGGCAAAGGAGGCTCAAAAGGGCAATGAGGAGAAGAATGCCTTAAAAACCCAAATTTGCCAAATGGAAAAAGAATCTCAAAAGCTCACTAAGGAGATTCATTCCTTCAGAGTTAGACTGGAGCAAATGGAAGCTAGTGACTTTATGAGAAATCAAGATGCTGTTAAACAGATCCAAACAAATGAAAGAATAGAAGGCAATGTGAAATATCTTATGGGAAAAACCACTGACATGGAAAATAGATCCAGGAGAGATAATTTAAAAATTATTGGACTACCTGAAAGCCATGATCAAATAAAGAACTTAGAAATCATGCTTCAAGAAATTCTCAAAGAAAATTGCCCTGATGTTTTAGACCCAGAGGGGTAAATAGAGGTTGAAAGAATCCACCAATTGCCTCCTGAAAAAGATCCCAAAAAGAAAACTCCTAGGAATATTATAGCCAGGTTCCAGAACTCCCAGATCAAGGAGAAAATACTACAAGCAGCCAGGAAGAAACAATTTCAATATTGTGGAAACACAATCAGAATAGCCCAGGACCTGGCAGCTTCTACACTGAGGGATCAAAGGGCATGGAATATGATATTCCAGAGGTCAAAAGAGCTGGGATTAAAACCAAGAATCACCTACCCAGCAAAACTGAGTATTTTGTTTCAGGGGAAAATATGGTCATTCAGTGGAATAGAGGACTTTCAAGCATTCTTGAGGAAAAAACCAGAGTTGAATAGAAAATTTGACATTCAGACACAAGAAGCAAGAGATGCTTGAGAAGGTAATCAGGGAAAAGAAATCAAAAGGAACTTATCAAAGTTGAACTATTTACATTCCTACATGGAAAAACAATAACTGTGACTGATGAAACCTTTTTCAGCATGAAAATAATGGAAGAAGGGTATATGGGCATATGAATACATATGTGAATGTGTGTATATATGTTTACAGGTATAAATGAATAAAGGGCAAAGGTTGAATTTGGTGGGAAGGGATGATACTTAAGGGGTGAAGTTAAGAGGTGAGAGAGGAATGTGGCAAGAGGAGATGTGGAGAGACGGGGCCAGGGGTAAACTATCTCATGTAGAACACGCAAGGGGAAGTAGTTGTAGGGGAGGGGAAGAACAGGAAGGCAAAAAGGCAAAACCATATTCTCATTGAGTTTGGCTCAGGGAGAGAATCACATACCTACTAAATGGGATATCTCACCCTGTAGGAGAGTAGGGGGGAGGGGGATAAGAAGGGGAGGATGGAAGGGAGGGCATCCTGGGGGGAGGGGAGGTTGGAGGCACCCACTTTTGAAGAGGGACAGGATCAAAATAGGGAATAGACCTGGTGGGGGTGGGGTGGGTGGGAGGGAAATATAGTCAGTCTTTTACAATATATCTACTATGGTAATGTTTTACATAGCTATAGGTGTACAACATATACTGAATTGCTTATCTTCCCAGCAGGAGTGAGTGACAAGGGAAGAAGGGAATGGATCTGGGATTCAAAGTTTTAAAAATTAAATGCTTCAAATATATATAAACACTACTATTAATACTATTTTGCATGTAATTGGGAGATAAGATGAGCAGGCATTGGGGCACAGAGATTCACCTTGCCCTAATGGAAAGGTCAAAGGAGGTATAAGAGAAGATATGGGAGAGAGCAGATTGAACGAGGGGATATCCTGTGGGACTGCTGTTCTGGGGTGGTGGGTAGGGGAAAAACAGGGGAAAATTGTAACTCAAAATTTGGTGGAAATGAATGATGTAAACCAGAAGTTAATAAAGCATTTGGGGAAAAAAAATAGGTTAACTCAATGGCAAAAGAGGCTCTAGGGCTGTATCCAAAAGAGATCATCTAAGTGGGAGGAGGATCCATATGTATAAAAATATTTATAGCAGCTCTTTTTGTGGTGGCAAAGAACTGGAAATCAAGGGGATGCCCATCAATTGGGGAATGGCTAAACAAGTTGTGGTATATGAATATAATGGAATACTGTTGTGCTATAAGAAATGAGGAGCAGGGGCGGCTAGGTGGCGCAGTGAGTAGAGTGCCGGCCCCAGAGCCAGAAGGACCTGAGTTCGGTTCCGGCCTCAGCCACTTAACACACACGACCAAAAAAAAAAACCTAGCCGTGTAACCTTGGGCAAGTTACTTAACACCAATTGCCCTCCAAAAAGCAAAAAAAAAAAGAAATGAGGAGCAGACAGACATCATAATAACCAGGAGAGACTTATATAAACTGAGGCTGAGTAGAGCAGAACCAGGAGAACTTTGTATACAATTACAGAGACATCGTATGTGTGACAACCAACTTTGATAGACTAGGCTCCTCTGAGCAGTACAGTTTTAGAAGACAACTACAAAGAACTCATGATGGAGAGGGATATCCACATCCAGAGAAAGAACTACAGAATCTGAATGCAGACTGAAGCAAACTTCTTGCTCTCTCTTTTTTGTATTTCGTTTTCTTTTGCCCCTTCTTTTTCATTGTTCACTCCCATGGTCATAATCCTTCTTTACACCATGACTGATGTTTAATGTGAAGGCATCTCTAGAACCTATATTAGACTGCATGCTGGGGGGCAGGGGAGGAGGGGAGGAGAGGAGTGTGAAGGGCAGAGGAGAGGGAGGGGGAGAAAATTTCTAACTCAAGGGATTGTGGAACTCAATGTTGTAAACTAAAAGTAAATAAGTATTTTTAAAAGAAATTAGTACAGATAAAGACAAAAAAATAAAGTGTCTGACCAAGGCAATACATACATAATTACCAGGGAGAGAAGAACCAACAGGGATCTCCTTAACTACTAGCCAGAGCCCCATCTGAACAAATCACAAGAAAACTCTTCCAATGAGTGAGCCCCAAAGCAAAATGCAAACCTCAGAGTACATATACACATCTTCTAGGGCAGAGGTCATCCAAACCTATTAACCCACAGCCTAATTAAGAAAGTGAAAAAAGGTGTGGGCCTTCTTGAAAAACAAGCCTTCTCTAATCAAGATTCACTTAATGGTCTTAATGGAGGGGGACTCCCTGTGCCTGGGGGGTCTGGGGAGGCAGGGCAGTCCCCCCTTGGACGCTTGCCCCCAGGGATGAAAACCCAACAGAGTATGCCTGGGTAGCTGAGCAGTCCAGCCTTCGACTCCTGGGATCCCACAGGGTTCCGGGGTGCCTGGGCAGTCGGGGTAGTCCCCCCGCCCTTGACCCAAGGGTTCCCCAGGGAGGGGTACACCAAAGGGTATCTGGGTTACTGGTGAAGTCTCCCCCTCATCCCCCGTGTCCCTCAGGGAGGGGAACCTCACAGGGCATCCGAGATGCCTGCGGATTGGAGGAAGTCACCCCCTCCACACCCAGGTCCTTCGGGGTTGTAACACGGACGTCTGGGGTGTCTGGAGAGTCAGGGTGGTCGACATCTCGGGCGTCTGAGGTGCCTGGATAACAGGAGCAGCCCCTTCCTCCACTCCCGGGTCCTTCAGGGAGGGGATCCTGAGAGTCTGACTGACTGAAGAGTAAGGGCAGTCAGGAAGCCTGTTGCCTCAGGTTTCTGGAAAAGCAGGGCTGTGCCCCTTTGATCACAGGATCCCTCAGAGGATGAATACTCGGGACAGGGGCATATGGAAACCCAGGGATGTCCACCCCTAGACCCCCAGGTCAACAAGGAAGGGGAACCCATGTGTATGGGATGCTTGGAGAGTCGGGGCAGTCCCCCATTGAACTTAGGTTCCCCGAGGGAGAAACCTGGGTGTATGTGGGGTTTGAAGAGCCAGGAAAGTCCCCGCTGGATACCCAAGTCCTCCAGGATCGAAACCCAGGCATCTGGAATTCCTGGAGAGCCCGGACATAGCCCCCAGCATCAAAGTGCTGGGTGCTCAAAGGAGGGGAACCAAGAAATAATAAAAGAAAATCAAAAGAATGAAAAAATAAAAGAGAATATGAAACACCTCACTAGAGAAACTACTAACTTGGAGAACAGATTGAAAAGACAATATAAGAATTGGTGTACTACCTGAAAGTTATGATAAAAAAGAGTCTAGACACTATACTTCAAGAAATTATTAAGGAAAATTGCCTTGAAGTTTTAGAAATAGATGGTAAAACAGAAACTGAAAAAGATCTACCATTCACCACCTGAAATTCACAGGAACATTATAGGTAAGTTTCAGAGCTCTCAGGTCAAAGAGAAAAAACTACAAGTAAATAAACACACACACACACACACACACACACACACACAATTTAAATACTGTTGAGCTACAGTCAGGATAACACAAGATTTAGCAGCTTCTACATTAGAAGACTGAAGGGTATGGAACATTATATTCTGAAGAGTAAAGGAGTGGGGGTTGCAAAGCTGAATGTAATCCTGTGTGAAAAAAAAATGAATATTTAATTAACTAAAGAACCTCCAAGTATTTGTGAGGAAAAGAGCAGAACTGAATGGAAAAACTGACCTAAAGAATCAGAAGAAACAGTAAGAAGATAAATATTAGGGGCCAATCATAAGGGATTTTTTAAAAAAGGTCAAACTGTTTACTTCTTATATAGGAAAATGCTATCTGTAATTCTTTAAAATGTTATCATTATTTGGATAGTTTGAAAGAGCATACATAGATAGAAGGCTTGGGGGTGTATGGTGGATGGTTCTAAAAAATAAAATTGTGTAGGGAGAGGTATAATGGAGCAATTACCTCACACAAATGAGGTATAAATGGAAGAACTGTTACAGTGGAACCTGAAAGGGGGTAGTGCTAGAATTTACTCTCATAAGAACTGGGTTAAAGAGGGAGTAACATACACCTCTAGATCATACTAGTGGTAATTAGTATCTGAAGGGATTAAATGAGAGGCCTCTAATAGTTTATTAGCAACTATATGGGTTTGTATTCAATATTCATTGAGTGATCGTTGATTTTTCTCCAATAGTTGCCGAAGCTGAGTTGATTGATTTAGGAATCCAATCAGAGGCCTTAAAGACAAAGAAGTGTATGAAAGAGGTAAAAGTTTGGGTACCCAGAAAACAATCAGGTCATCCCCTGTGTCCCAGGGATCGCCCTGCCAATGGAGAAAACAAATATTTTTCAAACATCCCATCATCCTTAATAAGGAGCAAGTAGGCCTACACAAATCAAATCAATCTGGTCATTAAACACTATACATATGTATTGAGTATCCACTTCATACAGCATAGAGAAGTTAGAAAGCAGTTACAGAGTCAAATCACACAGGCTAGAGGAATAGATCAGTAGACAGGGCTTCAACCACCTATTGACCATTCCACAAAACCATTACCTATACACAACTGCCTCAGTCAATACACAGTTGGGTTAAACTACAAAATTCTATAGGTGCAACTGAACACTGTAACAGGGAAAGAGATAAATATTTTGTTAGGGCATGCAGCCCTTGAGCTAGGGAGAAATGTGATTTTGCAAACTAAGGCAATTTTACAAACTATGGTTCAAGCACAAGCACATCAGCACCCCATCATTCCCCCCTTAAACAGATAGGACCTAAAATCATTTGTGGACAAGGGGCGAAAATCTCAGCTTCCCGAACTGCTTCTTGCTGGGGAGGGGCGTAGAGCTGTCTGTGTTTCGTAGGGTCCCATCATTCAAGGGGCTGGGTCTGTAGCTAGTATCCAGAACTTGGTAGATTCCAGGTCCAGGGGTGATGGGTCATGTTCTTGGACAGTGGTTGGTACTCAGCCTGAGATGTCATCTGCAAGTGAAGGGTGCTGAGCCTAGGAGAAACAAATCTGGCAAAGAGGTTAAACAAACAAGGGCCAAAAAGGAATAGGAGGAAATTATCCAGAAGTAGGGTGAGTATAGGCTAGTATAAAATGTTACTCAGACTATTTTACTTTCATTTTCATTTTCCCCATAGACAAGATACCTCATAAATTATTCTCTTACTAACACAACTGCACTGCCTTAAACTAAAGAAGTTCCTGACTTGAACCTCACAACTGAATAGTAGACATACATCCTTGTTTCACAAAACTTGTTTAACCTTTGATTATATTCACTCTGGAAGAAAGAGATACTTCAGAAATTGAATCTTTTACATATACATTCAGTTATAAATATTAAATTTTGCTTAGATAATGGAATGACTACAAATTGAGGTTGAAACGCAAGATCTCTTCTGCTTTATAACTTATTGCATTAATTTGAAATTTAGTAAACCTTCAAAAGTATAATGCACAAGACCTTTCAAAATATCTCTTCTTAAAAGTGTTTCCTTTCTTTAAAAAAAAGTTTGAATTTATCCTAGTGGTGAGAGGAATAGCCACTAAACCTTTATATAAGAACAATTAATTGGAAAGTTTTAAATGATATCTTTCTTTTTCCTTTAAACAAAAATAAACCTTTAAAATTGGAATTCATTAAATTAAGTTAGCGTCCTTGAGTAACATAAATTCCCAAAGTATTGTTACAATTTAAATCCCTAGATACTTGCATGATTCCTAGATATCACAAAAAATTTAGTCTTAAGCAGCTTGGATAACTTTCTGCACATATTTTAATTCTGGATGAAAAAATAATATTAGATTTTCCAATAAGCTAACATAAAAGAGCTCATTTCTTTTACTGACTACTTGCTCTGATCATAGAAATTTGCTATGGAAGGAAAAAATCAGGGACACGTGACATTCTGAATATGACAGGATAAAACATCCTTGGCTCTGTTAAATTTCTGGTAAAGTCACAGATATCCAAACATGCAGCATCCATTCCACCTCACAGCTAGACTCAGGAATAGGTGGGAAACATTCCTTTTCCAAGGAACCCCATGGGTAGACTGAGCCAGGAGGGATCCCATCCCAGACAGAGGCTAAGATTGTCCCTTCAGCCTTTACCAAATGTAGTCTTCCACCTGTTAACAGTACAAGATCACTTTCCTTCTAAGTAGCTTGTGGCATTTTTTCTGAGGTACTGATTCAATGCAGATAACTATACCCAAATTCAAACTCAAAACAAAATTTAGTTATGGTCCCATGTGCCTTTTACCTTACACAGCAAATTCCAGCAATCATAGCTTACAGCCAGTTACTTATTTTTATTTTCATGGAGCTCCAATAAGCAATAAAAAATTATCAGGTCTCACATATATAAGGGATTTCATTTACCATCTTTCCTTTAAATAAGATTGCTGCATTGACAACATACAAGGGGGCAGTCCCCTTTATGAGTACAGATACAGAGATTCAAAAGCAAACTAACAAACAATTGTCCCTTCAAAGTCCAAAAGTATCATTTCATACAACTGTGGGGGGTTATACCATCTGATGGGAGTCCTCTGGTTGTTTTCCATCCATCCATCCTCAGCATTGCATTTCAGGCTCTTTCTCTTCTGCCTTCTTAAATACTTCCTCACACCCTTCTCAACATACTTAAACCATCTGATACAAAGGTATCCAGACCACTATTTAGAGAAAGAAGGGGCTTGGAAATTCCCATTTGTCCCCAAACCTTATCTGCCTTAATGTAGGGGCAAGGTAAGCCTTGAGAAGAGATATGATAACTGCCCAACTCCTGGAACTAGCCACTCCAAGGAAACATGGCTCTAGGGGTGGCCTTGGAGGGACTGGCTACCCTCCCCAGCCTCACACAAGATATGAGGCTTGCTAGAAACACCTGGCAGTATGCCTTTTTTTGTTCTTAGCACTTCTTAAACTGTAAGATTCAGACCCCAAATTGGAATCTCACCCATGGAGAGGACTGCTCTGCCTGGGACCCTCCTGTGAGAGACTCTGATGACTGTACCCCGGATTCCTCAGCTTGTGTGGTCAGGTGTTGGTGCTTCCCCGCAACGGTGATGCCTGTAAATATGTAAATATACATATCCACTATTAATCATAGTTGCTCTTATTCTGCTATCTTTAAGCCTCTTATTCTGTTATCTCCAGTTTCTCTCTCACTTGCCTATATATATAAACATATATCCTGAATAAATATTATAAAGAAATTGTCTTGGGTCTTTCTTGGAGTGCCGAGCATTCCGTTTATGCGAATTCTGAACCTCCTTAATTGGACAACGGTCTGCTTGCTGTAGTTATGGGAGGAGGTGCTCTAGACCAGGATAAAGCTCTAAGAAGTGGGAGGATGGAGCAGTGAGCAGCGCTGCCTTAAAGTGGAAGAAGCCCACACGGGGCTATCGGAAGAAAGGGGAAGGGTGGGTGTTGGGGGCTGAGGCGGGCTTTTGCTATAGTATTATGTAATCTGCATGTTAAAGCTCCATATAAGGTATAGAATTTAGGCTGGCTTTATGATTGGATAATGTATAGTCAGGGGAGTGGTCGAGAGCATATAGGAGGCGATATGCGGAAATAGGGGGTAGAGGATGTGATCGACCGTGAATAAACAACTCCTGAAACTCGGGTGTTCTGTCTGGGTTTATTCCTCTTCGGAGGCCGGTGACGACCGAAGACTCGCCATGAATCTAGGTGAGTAGAGAGGACGGGGATATAGTAGTTACAGATCAACCCGCCGCCGGTGCCGTAGATAAGGCAACCACGGCAGCTGGCGCCCGAACAGGGACCGAGATCTGTAGGGACCATCTGAGTCCGCTGGACGGACTCCCCCCAGGCAGCCTCATCTCATAAGAAGGACGAGATGGGAGGATTGAATAGCATACCTGAATTTCGGCCCGAGGAGAAGGGGGTTGTAGCCGCCCAGCTGTATAAGCTGTGCGCTAAGAGGGGGTACAAAATCCCCCTGAAAACATGCCGAGCATTCATAGATAATATTTGGCATGTGTGCCCGTGGGTTCAGCATGCCGGAATACAACCGGGCCGGTGGGAGGTAGTGGGCCAACAGATGGCCTCCTATGATGAGGCCTGCCCCGGAAAGTTAACTCCGGAGGATTTTCAGGTCTACAAAATAGTTGAGGCAGCACTGTGTCCCCAGAGGGTGAAGCTCACCCACCCGGCCAGCACCCAAGTAGGATCCTCGCTGGCAGGTTCTGACGATGAGGAGTCGGGTGAAGGGGTAGAAGGACACGATAAAGGAACAGATGGGGAGGATGAGGAGGAGGATAACAGCCCCCCTCCCGTCTACCCATGGGAAGAACTAAGGAGGGCTAGAAAGGAGAGCCACAGAAAAGATGGCGACGACGCGACACTTCCGTGTTCTTCACGGGGCACAGACCGGAAGGGCAGTAGGGAAGACATGAATGAGATGCTGAGTGAGCCCAGACAGGAAGAGATAGAAGAATGGGAGTGGCCCAGACAGGAAGAGAAAAGGAAATGGGACGGGGCTCCTCCGCGCGGTCCGGAGGCTTGGTTAGCCGTCCCGCCGAACAGGACCGCGCCGCCCCCATGCAGTTTAGCAGCACTCAGAAAAGAGAAAAGGGGAACCGGGTCGGGACCCCCAAGCCTACTCGCGGCCAGCGCCGCCCAGGCCCTTGAGCAAGGAGAGATGGTAGATTGGGATGACTGGGGAATATATCCGCTGATCACCAACCCCCTTACGGGGCAGCGGCAGTACACCCCAGTGCCATTTAAAATGCTGAAGGAGCTGAAGGAAGCCGTGACCAAGTACGGCGCCAGCTCTCCCTATGTAAAAAGGCTGCTAAGGAATTTGATGGCTACCAATCCTTGGACTCCGTCAGACTTTGACGAGGTTGGTTCTGCTTGTTTTGATCCCTCCGGCTATATGGCTTTCAAAGCCCAGGTCCGCCGAGAGGCCCTAATTCTTGTAAAAGCTAGGGAATACACTCCAGTTGATCAAGCTGTTGATCTTCTTTGTGGCACAGGGGCGCAGGCCGACCCAAGAGTGCAGGCCCAGTACGGCCAGTTAGAGCTGGAGGCAGTACAGGAGGTGCACATGAAAGCTTGGGATAGGATAGGAAGCATGAGAGGAGGGAAGGCTCCGGCTAAGCTAAGTGGACTCAAACAGCGAGCCAATCAGGACCCATTAAGCTTCATCAATGAGGTCAAAGAGACTGTGACACGCGTTATGGGTGATGTGCCTGGCTCTGACCTACTCACAAAACAAATTGTGAGGGAGGGACTCTGACCTCGCTCCGCTGCCGCTATAGCCGTGTTACCTAATGATGCCTCCCTGGAAGAGATTATAGACAAACTAATGGACTTACCAGGAGAGGACTCCGTGCAAGCCCTTGTGGCGGCCATGGAAAACAGAGAAAATACACTGGTGGCCGCTTTAGAAAGAATGAATCTAGGAGCCAGCAGGAAATCAGCTTGCTTCAAGTGCGGCAAAACTGGCCATTTCAAAGCGGAGTGTAGAGCACCTGCTCAGACTCCTCGGTGCTACTGTTGCGGTAAAGCAGGGCATATAGCTAAATTTTGTAGAAACAAGGGGAAGCAGGGAAACGGCCGGAGGGGGGGCCCAGCCGCGGGGCACCCCCATGGTCCATCAGAGGCAAACATACACCAGTGAGGGCCTGGGCAGTAGAAGGACAGGGACAGGTCGCCTACCAGATGGCCCCGTGGGAGACCATGGCTGTTCCATCTCTAACACAGACTTGTCCGGCCTTAATCACAGGCCCTGAGGGCTACACTGAATTTATAACCCATACTCAAATTGTGGAAGACCCTGAATCACCCATTGTTTTGACTAACCCTCACCCCTACTCCGTAATGATAAATAAGAACCAAGTAATTGGGAAAGCCATCCCATTGCAAGGCTCCCCATTTATTCATTCAGGGAGAGCCCAGACCATAAACTGGGTACAACCAGTGACCCCCGACCGGCCTATGCTGATTGTGTTGGTCGAAGGGAGCTCAGTAGAGGGAATCATGGATACTGGGGAGGATTGCTCCATGATAAATGGAGGCCAGTGGAAGCCTGAATGGCCACTGTCGGCAGGAGGGCAGCCAGTAATGGGGGTAGGAGGGAGACAGACTGCCCCTAAGGCAGCAAGGGCCCTGAAGTGGGCCGTGAAAGGCAAGACAGGACTGTTTAAACCTCTCTTCCTACCAGGGCTCCCATACGCCCTCTGGGGGCATGATCTCCTCTCCCAATTGAATCTTTCTTTGGCCACTCCAGACAGTCTGCTGGGAAATTAGTGGGGGCCACTGCCGAAGGGAGCTTCTCCCCGCAGATCACTTGGATTGATAAGAAACCAATATGGGTAGAATAGTGGCCCCTGTCCCAAGAGAAGCTTACAGCACTTAGAGGAATTGTGGATACTTTATTATTAGAAGGGAAAATAGAGGAATCTCTTAGTCCCTATAATTCCCCAGTATTTGTTATTAAGAAAAAGAGTGGAAAATGGAGAATGTTGATTGATCTCAGAGCAGTTAATGCTGCCATGTTATCAATGGGAGCCCTTCAAC
Organism: Gymnobelideus leadbeateri; assembly: GCA_011680675.1. Taxonomy (NCBI): domain Eukaryota; kingdom Metazoa; phylum Chordata; class Mammalia; order Diprotodontia; family Petauridae; genus Gymnobelideus; species Gymnobelideus leadbeateri. Next base: position 302,017 of record WOXC01005896.1, on the reverse strand, counting down.
CTGGACTGCCCTCACCGGCAGCCATCCCAAAGAATTGGGAGATAATAGTGATTGATATTAAGGATTGTTTTTACAGTATCCCTCTTCACCCAAATGATAAAGAGAAGTTTGCCTTTTCTGTTCCCAGCATTAATTTCCAGGCACCCTCCGAGAGATATCAATTTAGGGTTTTGCCCCAGGGAATGGCAAATAGCCCAACCTTGTGCCAGTTATATGTGGCAGATTTGTTAAGGCCAGCTAGGGAAAAATATAACAATCTCATGATCATACATTATATGGATGATATATTGATTGCTGCACCACAGCTGCAGCAGGCAGAGAGTTGTCTGGTCTTAATAACCGAACTGTTGCATGGTAAAGGATTGATGCTAGCCCCTGAGAAGATACAAAAGTCATACATATCCCTATGAGTATTTAGGTCAAAAAATTCTCCCTGGACAGGTTATTAAAGATACCCCTTGCATTGATAAGTCCCAGTATAGGACATTGAATGATTTTCAAAAGTTGGTGGGAGCAATTCAGTGGGTTCGTTCGGCGATCCCTATACCACAGTCACTCATGCAGCCATTATATGAGATTTTGAAGGGGGCGTCACAGTTGACTTCCCCTAGGACATGGACCCCCGAGGCAGAACAGGCCCTGGAACAAATTTTGCAAAAAGCCTCTGTTATGACTCGCCAAGCCCCAGATGAACCCATATATTTTCAAATACTAAGAGATACAGGGCGATTCTGGGGATGCCTCTTTCAGAGACATGGATGTTTAGAATGGCTATATCCAAAAACTCCAAAAAGGGTTATACAAGATAAATGGGAGACCCTAGCTTGGTTTTGTTTGCAAGCCTCTGAGCGCTGTCAACGTGCATTTGGGCGCAAACCTTTTCTTAACTTAGATCTATCAGGAGAGCTCAGTCATACACTTGCAGAAAATTCCCTGCTGTGGGCCACGGTGTTGACTAGTATGAATATTGCGAAAGTCACACCTCCCCCAGTGGTCCGGATGTATAGTGAATTCATTCTCAAACGCCACACGCCTGTAGTGGTATCCGATCCAATGGCCGGACCAAATATATTTACAGATGCCACTAAGAATGGCTGTGCTGTAGTTCACAACCCGTCACAACCAGCCACGTGGGTATTGGATACCCCATATACCTCCACCCAGAAGAATGAGTTATTTGCCATTATTAAAGCTGTAGAGTTGTTTGATACTATACCCATAAATTTAATTACAGATAGTATGTATTGTGCACTATTGCTTCCCCGCTTAGAACATGCCTATGTGTCTCCAGGATCCACCATAGCCGATCTTTTATTACAACTTCAACATAGAATAAAGGGTAGGAGACATTCCATTTATGTCCTACATGTGCGGTCCCATATATCTATCTCGGGACCTATTTTTCAAGGCAATGATGAAGCCGATAGTGCCCTATATATAGCCCACCAAGATCCTGATCCGGCCCAGCAGGCACATGGTAAGTATCATATTTCAGCTAGATCCCTCAGACGCCTCTATGGCATTCCTAAGATGGAAGCACGCTCCATTGTACGCTCATGCACCGCTTGCGCACCCTTCCGGCTGCGCCCCCAGCCAGAGGGCATCAATCCCAGGGGCGACTTGCCTAATGCCCTCTGGCAAATGGATGTCACACATTTAGGACAGAAACATATACATGTATCAGTAGATACCTTTTCTTCCTTTACCTTTGCTACGTTGCAACCCGGTGAGACTGTAAGACATGTAATATCACATTTGTATACTCAAATGGCCACCTTAGGTGTGCCAGAAGCCCTAAAGACTGATAATGGGCCGGCATATACCTCTAGGGCCTTTACAGAATTCTGCCTAGAATTTTCTATCAATCACACTACGGGTATCCCCTATAACCCCACAGGCCAAGCCATGGTGGAGCGAGCAAATCGCAACCTGAAAACAACCCTCTATAAACAAAAAGGGGGGGTATGCAGGGGAATAACCCAAAAGGAATTGGCACAAGCCGTTTTTACCATGAACTTTCTCCAATTTAGAGATGATGGCACCTCGGCTGCACAGAGATTTTTTGGAAAAATTGCGACCAAACACATAGAGTTGCCACCCCCCACAAGGGCCCTACCAGGAACTAAGATAATGTGGAGGGATGAAGAAGGAAAGTGGCATGGGCCGGTCACAGTGGTTGCAAGGAGACCAAGCCATTTATCCTTTTATCCAAATGAGAATTCTAGTCTCCCCGAAAAATGGATACCTGTACATAGAGTTAAAGATCTTGAATGAACCCAACCCGATTATCGGGATGAGGAGTTCCCTCTCTTTTCTTTTGCAGGAACATGGCCCATCATCCTGGGGATCCTGATGTGTGGGACAGTACTGGGACACGTCGAGCCCTCGATCCCTTCGACCCCTCGATGGGGAATCCTGAGGGCCATGCCCTTCCCGGTACCTGTGCATCATGCTGACACTCTGTATCCGAGACTTTTCACCGCAAATGCATCCTTTGGTCTACCTTATGTTAAGATAGACCCACAGACAACTAATTTCACAGCCAGCACCAATTAGAACTTGGAAGGGGTCTTGTGTTTTACCCTTGAAAATGTATCCCACCCATGTATTCCCCTTAGGAGAAACCATACTTATGCACCAAAAATGTCAGGGCTCTCCCCGGGTTTGTATGGGACAGCACCGGGGGTTAATATGATGGGCCGCAGAATGCTGCCCCGCATGGATGGACCTTGCCCAAGGGAGCCTCAATCTGAAGGTACTTATCCCTGGGAGGACTGCCAGTCCTACTATGGCTATCCTATTAATGGACGATCTGGCCAGTGGTTTAAAACCAGCCTGTTGAATTGGACAAATGAATTCTCACAAAACCCTTTTATAAGGTGGATGCTATGCGGAGTGAATGGCAGTTGCTTAGACCTCCGCCCTATGGCGTTCCTCCAGGGAGGACAGGCCTTACGGGCGAACATCACTGACTATTAGCAGGGACAGATTACTTTCACATCCAAGATAGTGCAGAACTTCACCCAGACACCAGTATGCCTTTGGCCACCCTTTATGTTTTTATTAGTGAGTGAGAACATAGGGAATGAGAGTTCCTTAAATTGCTCAATGAAGAAATGCCTGCTGAGTCAATGCTGGAATGCTTCACAGGCTATGACAGGGGTAGTGATGAGATTACCTACCTGGATTCCGGTTCCGGTCCAAGACACGGGGCTGTCTACATATCCCAGAACCCCCAGAGCAGTTGGGCTGGTCATTGCATTAATTGCTGCCATTGTGACGTCCCTGGCTGCCGTGACCACCGCCGTGTTGTCTATGCAAGGGACAATTCAAACAGCAAATGCCCTAGTACATGTCGCACAACAAACGTCTAATGCCTTGGACACACAATTGATGCTGAATGCCAAACTCCAAGGTGGAATTATGGTTCTTAACCAGAGACTTGATTTGGTACAGGAACAGATAGATGTCATCATGGAATTGGGACTGATGGGATGTAAGACACATTACCCGGGACTGTGCGTGACCAATGCAAAATTTGAGAACTTATCTCGCGCAGCTAATTTATCTAGGGACCTCTCCAAATATCTTATGGGAGAGTGGTCAAAGGACTTCCAAATTACATTGCAGGAGCTGCGACTGGCCATCACAGAAATCAATAGTACCACCATAGATATAGACTGGCAAGCCGGGGTCACATCCTGGTTCAGTTCTGTTACGTCATGGTTTGTTTCTTGGGGTGGGTTGAGTGCCTCTATTGGTCTTCTTCTATTGCTTATTGGCCTGGGGTTTTGGTGTATATGCCGTCTAACTTCACGGCAGAGGGGCTATATGTTGCTAAATCAGCGTGCCCTGTTTGCTATAAGTGAAAATCACGATCCATCTGTTTGGCTCGCCGCCATGGAAGACATGTAACACCTTGGGGTAAGACGGGGCAAGCCCCAAGACGGGCAACTTCTCCCACCCAGCCGCCTAAGACAGGGCCTGAAGGTGTTGGGTCCCTAAGACGGGTAAGGTTTCAGGGATCGAGGAGACGACCCAAGCCAGGGCACCTCGCTCCCGGCGAAGCCACAGGATCAATTGTTAAAGCAATGCTTAATAAGCGTAGGCCCTGATAAAACAAAAAGGGGGAGATGTTGGGGGCTGAGGCGGGCTTTTGCTATAGTATTATGTAATCTGCATGTTAAAGCTCCATATAAGGTATAGAATTTAGGCTGGCTTTATGATTGGATAATGTATAGTCAGGGGAGTGGTCGAGAGCATAAAGGAGGCGATATGCGGAAATAGGGGGTAGAGGATGTGATCGACCGTGAATAAACAACTCCTGAAACTCGGGTGTTCTGTCTGGGTTTATTCCTCTTCGGAGGCCAGTGACGACCCAAGACTCGCCATGAATCTAGGTGAGTAGAGAGGACGGGGATATAGTAGTTACAGATCAACCCGCCGCCGGTGCCGTAGATAAGGCAACCACGGCAGGTGGGTACATGTAACCATGGCCAAAGGACTCTTTGATGGCAGCTCAACTCACCCCCAATGAAGTAGTCTAGAAATGAATCCAAACAATAGGGTAGGGGGGAATAGAGACCAGGAACCCAGAGGTCCTGGGCGGGGCAAGGATGTGGGCTCCCTTCGAGCCAGACCAATGAGGGTCCAGGGCCCAATTGGTGGACATCGGATTAGGGTGACTTGGAGACTTCCGGAAGGTGAAGTGAAACGTCGGATTTAGTCTCTGACAGAGACTGAACGAAAGCGCCCCCAGTAACGCCGCCTTGTGGGGCTCCCAGCCGGTGGCCCTTACTCACCGGTGTCTGTAGGAGCAGTTCTAGGCTGCCCCCAGCTTTTGCAACCGTGGCTCAGTGTCTTCCCGCTGTGATACGGGGAGTCGGAAAGTGAAAGAAGGAGCGAAGGTCTCTTGAGGACAGGTGGGTAGGGGGAGACAGACGAAAACACAGTGGAAAGAGAGACAGGCAGAGAAGGAGGGGAAGAGGAGAGGGACCGTGTGAGCCAGAGGGAGAGAGAGAGAAAAAAATATGACCTGGGCTAGGAGTGAAATCCACACAGATCAAAACTGAGAATGAGAGACACTACACAAAAGCAAGGCGAATGCAGAATGCAAGAAAGGGTTGGCTTAGAGAGATACACTTGAAAGCGGGAGGCATCACCTGCGATGCTGGAGCAGATTCTCTTCTTTTTCAGCTGCAGTCCAAAAAGACGCTCATAGCAGTCACGACCAAATGGCAGACCATCTGAAGAAAAAGGGACGGCGGGGGGGGGGGCGGGGGAGAGGCGCGCAAGAAAGCAGAGGATTTGGACATGAACAAAAAACTAAGAAATAAAACCTGCCGAAACGCTGGGGGAAATGCTGAAAAGTGCCAGTCCCTCTAGAGACAGACCTTAAGGGAATCAAGTGTCATTGCAAGCGCAGGTTTTTAAACGTCGCCTCTCACCTCTGCCAAGCCCCGGCTTTGACACGCTTCTGGTCTTCCTTATCTTTTAGGGCTTGTATTCACTGCGGGGGAGGCGAGTTTCTTTTTCACGTGTCAAACTTGCATCAAGTTGCTTATGGACTTCAGGAGGAAGGTGGAAATAAGGAAGCTTGGGTTTCAGGGAGGGAGGGAGGGGGAGAGAAAATGAAGCCGGAACTCCACACAAATGACTGTTGAAATTTCTCTTCCGAGCAATAGATCAGATAAAATATGAAATAAATAGCACATGTGGTTGATGAAAACATAAAATAGGGGGAGGGAAAAGGAACTACAGAAGGTCATAGTCTCTCCTTTTTGCCATGCTCTGTCGCCCCTTCCCAGAATGCACAGAATAGTATGCCCATTCTCCCTCTGAGGTCAGGCAAAATACATTGCCACTTTAGCCACGTTGCCTCATAGAAAAGAAACATTTTCCTCCTTACACTGCTCCTTCAAATCCTTTGGCCACTCCTCAGTCCAGGATTGTCTCTTCTGCTTATATATTTCACAAATTCTGTGTGTATTTTAGGGACTAGATCTCTCTCTGATAAAATGTCTATAAAATTTGTTTCTCCATTTTTCTGCTTTCCTCCTCCTCTTGGTTACATTTATTTTTCACAAGATCTTTTTAAATTAAGGTAATGAAAATTATCTCCTTTACAGCTCACTAGCTGCCATGGGTGCTGTTGGCATTATAATCTGCTACTGCTAAACCTCCTTCCTTGACATATTTGCTCATTATTTACTTTCATATGCTTGACCCTTTGTTTTTTCAAATGAATTTTATTTTATTTTAATTTACATTCAACGTAATAAGCACTATTTGTGAACTACCCTCCATATTATTTTTACTCAGTATTTTCCTTCTCTTCTCCCCTTACCCTCTTATGCCTTATTTGAATCAGTCCTCTAAAAATCCCTCCCTTATCTGTTCAACCTCCCCCCCCAATCTTAATCTATGGTTACTTCTAGAAGTTGCTCCCTGTATCAACAATGCAGTATTCACGATGCCTATGGTAACTATAAATATGTTGATATGGTTATTAATCACAAAATATAACAGGATCCTCCATCTGGGGCATAGCTAGTACATTTATTCAAATACCAGAAAACTGAGTCCCAAAACCATCACAATAGCCATAGAGTTGGCACACATAGTTAATGCAGTAAACACCCACATTCTCAAGCCTTCAAAACAAAACAGGCTACCTCAGGCAAAGATCCTCCTCTCCTCACTCACTGCAATCACTCAGCCTCCATGCAGCTTGCTCCCAGCAGCTCCGGCCCCTCAAATTTCCCGTCCCTGGCAGTCCTTAACAGAAGTTCTGACTGGCTCAAAAAACAAAAAAGAAGCTTGAGCCACCATGGCCACTGCTTGTAGTCACTGCTCTTACTCCAGCCCTGCTCCTAATTGGCTTGGACTCCTTCCTGCCTCATTCCTTCCTGCTTCAACAAGTTCAAATGGCATGGAAGATCTTAAATCCCATTACCATTACACTCCCTCACCTTTGCCCCCACTTTGGGCACCTCTCTACAATCTCTAAAGTTTCCTGAACCTCTTCAAAGTATACCTGGTACCCTCTTCAACCTAGGGAAGACTTAGTACCCAGTACTAGAAGCCCTACACCAGCTTCCTGCTTCAGTTCTTGTTTGCATGCCCTCTTTTCAGGAGATACCTTCCCCTTTTGTCTTATTCCTAACAAAATTTTTTTTAGAATCACACACAACTCAGCCCAAACTTTTCTTTCACAATACCGTAGTAAAGATAAAAGTATTGAAATAGCTCTCGTCCCTTCATCATTTTTCTTGTATGTATTTGTGTCTTCTCTGTCCTTTGACCCTTTCCTTTCTGTCACTTTCTGTTAGCTTTCACACACCTTTGGGTGGGATGGGATGCGGGACACCATGGAATCCTCGATGTCCAACATCCATCTGGATTTCCAGGGTTAGGTTTGTAGGCACTGCTGGGCTTGGCTGTTGGTGGTTTATGATTTCAAGTCTGCCCCAAGGTGGAAACATTACATTTTGAATTCGTGGGGCTGAAGTAGGAGAGAAAAAAGGAAGGGAGAAGCAAGGGGATTGCCATTTCTTCACAAGGAATTGAGGTGCGTGACCACTCTGGTGTCTATACCACTCATGATTTCTTCCATTCTGACCATACCAAGGGGAGGAGGGAGAAGGAAAAGAGGATGAAGGTGCCCCACTTGGAAGAACTCCAGTTCCACAGCTTGTTTTCTCCCCTTCCCCACTTTCAACCTCACAGAAACCCCCAAGGGCTTTAATGCCCAAGAAGCTAGTCTTCTTTTCCACTATGGCCTCCCCCAAGGCCAGTACAATCCCCTCCCCCATTTAGCTGGAATGCTGATGATTGTTCTGATTTAGAAGAGTGAGGAAGGCATGCTTGCCGTCTACAGGAGCCCCATTCCACACAAGCCTCACCCCCCCCCCACCAAACAAAAGGTAATTCCTTTCTTTTTTCTCCTCTTTTTCTTCATTGATTGTTTCATTTCCCTAGCCCCCCAAATTCCCTCACTCCATTCTGTTCCCTGGCCCTGCAGGCACCAGGACCACTTCCCTTGGGCTAAGCAAGAGTACTTCAAACCACATCTAAATACAGATGAGGATTACTTTCAGGGACATGGCGGAGAGGCTGGATTGTGTCTAGAGAACAGACTGCTGCCATTCACTCTGAAATGGGCAACTCCCAACACCTGAGGAGGTTCTGCCCAGTGAACAGCATGAAGCCCCACCCCACCCCCATCCCAGTCAGCGTGCTGCTCTCATTTTGGGGAAAGCTGAGGGATACCTCAAAAGAGAAGCAAAGCCTAGGCCTGCTAACTACTGTCCCTGGAAACCAAAAAAGTCGCTCACCCAAGCCGCTTTCCATCCATTCATTACAAGCAGCTGTCCCTTTGTAACCCTCCCCGTCCCTTAGCCCAACATTCCCAGGCCTAGCCTGGGCTCAAAGCATACTACTGCTATACACAGGACAAGGGAAAATCAAGAAGAGCCTGGGGGCGGGGGGGGGATTAATTGAACTCCTGGGCAATAACCTCCTCTTGCCATAAAACCTAGACAATTTCAACCAGTTTTTGTATGATCAATGAACTCCACACACATACACCACTTTGTAAATCTCAGCTGGAATAGAATCAGCACCAAGTGCTTTGTGACTTGAAACAAGCCTAATGACATTCAAAACCTCTTCTTCATTCAGAAGTTTGGCTAGAGAAGGATTGACTTAAACCTCAGCATTGATTGATGATGGTCTGTTGAGAACACTATGGAAGTGTTTAGCCCATCACTCCAGGATCATGTCCTTATCACCAATCAATGTAGCTCCGTCAGCACTGAGTAGTTGAGATACAACATAGGACTTTGGCCCATAAATAGACTTCAGGGCATCATAAAAGTGCTTTGGATTGTTACTATCAGCATGAAAATGAATTTCATCTGCCTTCTTGCTGAGCCAGGAATCCTGCATCTCTCTAAGCTTCACTTGTACTTTACTTTTGATGAAGCTGAATGCTGCCTTCTTAGAGATGGATGAACTATCTTGCTGGTAGTCCCTGTGGAGTTCTCATTTTTCACTTAGCAGCTTCCAAATTTCCCCATCATTTTTGTCAAACCAGTCTTGATTTTTGCAAGTGTTCTGACCCAGATGCAATGTTCAGAACCAGAGGAAATGTAGTGTTGTACACCAAATCTCTGAAAGCTGCCCACTCCTTTTCTGCTTCACTGTGTGTTAGCTCAACTTTTCCTCCAAGTTAGCAACAAATTCTTCCCGCTCATACTCTAAACCCTCCCCCCTTTTCACTGTATTATTTTGCTTGGATAAAGGATAATAACCACTTTTGTCATTCTGATACTTACTTAATTCCAAATTGCTTTCCAGAATGGTTGTATCAGTTCACAACTCCACCAACAATGCATTAGTGTTCCAATTTTCCCATATCCATTCCATCCATCCCACATCCTTTATCATTTTCCTGTTTTGTCATATTAGTCAATCTGATAGATGTGAGGTGCTACCTCAGAGTTGTTTTAATTTGCATTTCTCTATTCAATAATGATTTAGAACATTTTTTCATCTGAGTATAGATAGCTTTAATTTCTTCATCTGAAAACTGCTAGTTCATATCCTTTGACCTTTGGGGAACTGGAGAATGATTTGTATTCTTATACATTTGACATAGTTCCTCTATATATTTGAGAAATGAAGCCTTTATCAGAAACACTGGCTATAAAAATTGTTTCCCAACTTTCTGCTTTACTTCTAATTTTGATTGCATTGGTTTTATTTGGGCAGAGACTTTTTAATTTAATGTAATCAGAATTATCCATTTTGTATTCCATAATGCTCTCTATCTCTTGTTTATTCACAATTCTTCCATTCTCCATAGATCCAAAAGGTAAACTATTCCCTGCTCTCTCGATTTGCTCATGGTATCATCCTTTATGTCTAAACCATGTAGCTATGTTGACCCTATCTTGGTATATGGTGTGAGATGTTGGTCTCTCCCTAGTTTCTGTCATATTATTTTCCAGCTTTCCCAGCAGTTTTTTCCAAGTAGTGACTTTTTATCCCAGAACATGGAGTCTTTGGGTTTATCAAATTGTAGATTGCTATAGTCATTTACTACTGTGTCTTATGTATCTAATCTATTCCATTTATCCACCACACAACCCCAATTGCCCTCCAAAAAGCAAAAAATAAAAATAAAATAAATAAATCCCACCTGGTCATAGTGTATCATCCTGGTGATAAATTGCTATAATAATCTCTTTGATAATATTTTATTTAAAATTTTTGCATGAATATTCATTAGGGAAATTGATCTATAATTCCCTTTCTCTGTTTTGTCTCCTCCTGGTTTAGGTATTAGCACCATATTTGTGTCATAAAAGGGATTTGGTGAGATTCCTTCTTCACCTCTTTTTCCAAAGAGTTTATATAGCATTGGAATTAATTGTTCTTTAAATATTTGGTAGAATTCACTTGTAAATCCATCTGGCCCTGGGAGTTTTTTCTTAGCGAGTTCATAGATGGCTTGTTCAATTTCTTTTTCTAAGATTGGGTTACTTAAGTATTTTGTTTCTTCTGTTAATCTCAGTAATTCATATTTTTGTAGATATTCATACATTTCATTTAGATTGTCAAATTTATTGGCATGTAGTTGGGGAAAATAGCTCATAACAATTGTCTTGATTTACTTTTCACTGGTGACGAATTCATACCTTTCATTTTTGATACTAATAATGTGGTTTTCTTCTTTCCTAGAAAGTATTGTGTCAAATCTGTCTTAATGAATCATCTCTTACCCTGTCCCCCTACCCTGCTCCTTACTCCTGAAACCTATATAAACTTTGTATACTATTTGTTCATTTCATTTATATTTTCAAATTTGTTGGCATACATTTGGGCAAAATAATTATAATTCCTTTTCATTAGTTGTGAATTCACTCTTTATATATATATTTGCTTCTTTATTTTGGGAGGGGGAAGGGTAGAGCAATTGGGGTTAAGTGACTTGCCCAAGGTCACATGGCTTGTAAGTGTTAAGTGTGTAGGCTCGGTTTGAACTCAGGTCCTCCTGACTCCAGGGCCAGTGCTCTACTTGCTGCACCACCTGGATGCCCCAACTCTTTTCATTTTTGATACTGATAACTTGTTGTTGTTGTTGTTTTTAATCAAATTTATGAAAGGTTTATCTACTTTAATGGCTTTTTCCCATAAAACCAGTATTTAGTTTTATTTATTAGTTCAATAGTTCTCTTCCTTTCAATTTTATCAATCTCACCTTTGATTTTCAGAATTTCTAATTTGGTGTTTAATTGGGGATTTTAAATTTGTTTTTTTTCTAACTTTTTCAGTTGCATGCCCAATTGATTTATCTTCTTTCTCTATTTTATTTTCCCCCTGAGTACTGCTTTGGTTGCATCCTGTAAATTTTGGCATGTTGTCTCATTATTGCCACTCTCTTTGAAATGATTATGTTGGTGTGTGGTGTACAGAGACCCTAACCCAAAGAAATTGATCACTCGGAGACCTCTCGAAGTGAAGGTAGAAAGATTTATTAGAATCTCGAAAGAAGCAGGTGGTCTAGTCACTGGCACAGTGCCCAGAGAGAGGAGGCGGAGGTACAGAAGCTAAAACTGGGTTAAATAAGCAAGGGTTACTTGCCCCTCCCAAACACTAGTCTAATTATTACTAATGAGGCTCTAATAATATACATAATACATGAGGTCCACTATGAAAGTGCAGTAACAACCTCAAAATACTGAATCCCCTTCAGTCCAACCTAGATGTGTCCTTATCTGGGCCTCAGTGTCCCAAGTGTCTGCTTTCTGATTGGTCAAATTCACCTGCTGCTGCCAACTCTTTTTATCTACATTCTTTCTTTTTTTTTTGAAATCATGGTCTTTTTAATGTTTGCAGCATATCAATGTATATTGTAATACATACAAGTGCCACATACAGCAAAAGTACTATGAATTCTGATGTTTGGAGTTGACATTCATTGTTCACAGAGTGAAAAAACATCTGCATTTTTCAAAGCATCCTTGTGGTTTAATTTTTTTTTATTGACAATGGATTTTGCTCTTATGATATTAAATGTTTGATAAGTATGGCTTCTGACAACTCTTCGTTTTTATTTTACTTTAACAAATGCTTTATTAACTTCTGGTTTACATCATTCATTTCCACCAGATTTGGAGTTACCATTTTTCCCCATTTTCCCCTACCCACCCTCCCAGAATAGCAGTCCCACAAGATATCCCCTCATCCAATCTGCTCTCTCCCATATCTTCTCACATACCCCCTTCGACTTTGCCATTAGGGCAAGGTGAATCTCTGTGCCCCAAAGCCTGCACATTTTATCTCCCAATTACATGCAAAACAGTATTAATAATAGTATTTATATACATTTGAAACATTTAATTTTAAAACTTCGAATTTCAGATCCATTCCCTTCCTCCCTTGTCACCCACTCCCTCTGGGAAGATAAGCAATTCAGTATGTGTTATACATGTATAGCTATGCAAAACATTACCATAGTAGATATATTGTAAAAGACTGCTTATATTTCCCTCCCACCCATCCCACCCCCAACCTGGTCCATTCCCTACTTTGATCCTGTCCCTTTTTGATAGTGGGTACTTCCAACCTCCCCTCCCCCCAGACCGCCCTCCCTTCCATCATCTCCCCTCTCATCCCCCTTCCCCCTACTCTCCTGCATGGTGGGATATCCCATTTAGTATGTATGTGATTCTCTCCCTGAGCCAAATTCAATGAGAATATGGTTTTGCCTTTTTGCCTTCCTGTTCTTCCCCTCCCCTGCAACTACTTCCCCGTGCCTCTTCAACATGAGATAGTTTACCCTACCCTGTCTCTCCCCATCTCCTCTTGCCACTTTCCTCTCTCACCTCTTAACTTCACCCCTTAAGTATCTATAGTGTCACTAGCTTCCATTTGCTCCATTCTAATTCCAAAGGAATGTTTCTATTCAGTGAGCTTTTGAGATTCTTTTTCTATCTGGCAAATTTGGGTTTTTAAGGCATTCTTCTCCTCATTGCCTTTCTGGGCCTCTTTTGCCATTTGAGTTAGTCTATTTTTTAAGGTGTTATCTTCCTCAGTCAGGCTGTTGACTCTCATTTCATACTTGCTTCTTTCTCATTTCTCTTTCCACTTTTTCCCCCACTTCTCTTATCTGCTTCTTAAGGTCCTCCATGGCCTGTAGCCAGCTTGTATTTTCATTTGGGGCTTTTGGTGCAGGAGTTCTGACCTCACAGTCCTCCTCCTGTTCCATGCTTTGATCCTCTTTCCCCCAAAATAGGAGTCCAAAGTTGCATTTTTTTGTTTATTTTGTTTCCTTTGCCTAGGCATGATTTAATTAATGACTTAATTACTTGATTTTGGGGCTTGTTGCCACAGTAGGTCTCTGCCACCAGGGGAGCTTCTGTCCCAGATGTTGGGGTCTTTACAATTTCAGGTTGGGTGGCCTCTGTAAAGCCTCCACCCACTCTGGCAAGACACCCACCCCAGACCTTCCCACCAGACCACAATCCAGATCCAAGCAGGTTAAAGCAAGAGCGATTAACCCCCAGACTGATTGCTGGATCTCCCTACAGTTTGCAGACCAGGAGCTGGAGCTGCCACTGACACTGCAAAATGGCCTCTGTGCCACGTTTCCTCAGCTGCTTTTCGCCCCTAGAGGAGGAAGCCTAGGCGTTCCCCAAATACTGGTCCCAAAGTCCATAGGGCACTAACCTCTCACTTTGTCCTAGGCATGTCTGTGTTGATAATTCTGGAATCGCCACAGCTGCTGGTGTTCTGGGGTCCCTCCAGCCAGCTGCTGGCCCAGACTCCCTAGGGCTAAAACCTCCACTGTGCTATCGGTTCCCAGAGCGCTGTGCTCCCCACTCCCTGCAGGGCTGCTGGGCTGTCCTCGGTGGGAGGTTAGCTTCTCTGTGTCGTTCTGTGGGTGCTGGAGCTCCAGAAGTTGTTCAGAGTCCACCTTTTACATTGCTTGGAAGTGGTGTGGGGCAGAGCACCTTGGAAGTGCTGTTTCTATTCCACCATCTTGGCTCCACCCCTCTGACAATTCTCTATCTACATTATTTCATTTTAGTATTATCTAGTTCTCTGGGAACTGGGAACTGGAACTTCCTTCCAAGGCTACTGTCTGGTACTTTTTATCAGGAGTCTTGTTTCAGCCATTCTTTGCAGTTCTATAGAAACTTAACCTTTTTGTACCTCTCACTCTACCATTCCTTTCCCCAAACTAAAAACATCTCTAATTTGGCCTCAATAGTTAATGCAATCAGTTGTATTAATACTCAATAGCTCTGGGGCGGCTAGGTGGCGCAGTGAGTAGAGCGTCGGCCCTGGAGGCAGAAGGACCTGAGTTCGGATCTGGCCTCAGACACTTAAGACACACAAACAAAAACCTAGCCGTGTGACCTTGGGCAAGTTACTTAACCCCAGTTGCCCTCCAAAAAAAAAAAAAAAGCAATACTCAATAGCTCTTACATTACCTCTAAATACATAATGAGTTACACATCTATATGGGGAAACAATATTGAACTTAGTTACAAAATACAAGGAAGTAATAAGAATATGTGCATGATATTCAGAATGGGGAAACTTCACTGGAAGTCATCCCACACATTGGTTATCAGAGGTATTTAAAGATAAATTTTTAAAAAATAAATAAGTAATGGCTATCACAAAAAAAAAGTAATGGGCCAAAAAAACCTCTTATGCTTCAAGTAAATACAAAAAACAGTATTGGCATTCATAACGTGATCTCAGACATTACAACAGGAAAAAAATAAGATTGAAAGCAATCATCAGGGAAATTTCCATTATGTTTACAGACATGAGAAATCATGAAATCATATGAATCTTAGTATGTGCACCAAGTGGCATGTCTGTGAAGGAAGAATTAAAGGCACACACAGAGAAGATGAAAGTGGAGACAATCTGCCTAGTGCTGTGGGCGGAGCATGCCAAGTCACAGGGTTTCAGTGCCAGTCCCAGCTTCTGAGCTTTGGCTCAGGCCACTCTGCAGTCCTGCTCTGAATTGTGAATGGGATGAGAACGCCCGCCCTGCCTGTGTCACAGGCTTGTGCGGATCTAACGAGGGCCTTCGGGAAGCCCTTTATCAACAGATGATGCTGTGCTCATGAGCTAATGGCATTTGCAAGTGATTGATTCTGCCCATTTACATTTAAAGACTTTTCTCTTTGCTGGGGAAATAGAATGTGAGCTAAATTATGTTCTGCCAGTGGAAGGAGTGGTTTATAATTACATTTGTGTGTATGTGACTGCATATGTATGTTTTATTATTGGTTTCTCTCAGGAAGGATCAGACAAGGAATGAAGGAGATGCCTGCTGAGCTAAGCCTTTCTGTGGAAGAAATTTGCAAGCAAGGATTCATGAGTGATGGTCCTGTGACTTGACTTGGAGAGAAATCAGAGCTGTACCTCAGAGAATTCATCTTATGGATGTAATCTGTGTATAAAGCCTTCAGTCAGCAGTCAGCACTTATCCACCATCAAAAAACTCATATTGGAGTAAAACAACATGAGCCTCATGAATGTGGCAAAGCTTTTAGTGAACACTCATCTCTTAGACTCCAGATAATTCACACTGGGGAGAAACCTAATGAATGGCATCAGTGTGGAAGAACATTCCCAAAGTGCTAACATCTTGTTAGACATCAGAGATTCCACACTGGGGAGAAACCTTCTGAATGTAATCAATGTGGTAAAGCCTTTGGGCAAAAGTCAGCTCTTCTCATCGGAGCATTCACTCTACATAGAATTCTTATCACCAACATGAGTAAGGAAGGGCATTCAAATGGAGTACAGAGCTTCTTGGCACAGTGGTACATGCCACATATGAACTCTACATGAGAAGGCCTTCAGCCAGATCGTCTCTGACTTTACATTAGAGGATCCATCCCAGAAAGAAGCTTTATGGAGACATGCCTTTCTCTGGAACATGGAGGTCACTAGGGAACGGCTCACAGAATGGTGAAACGAGGGAAGGTAATTCTCACTGACCCACTAGGTTGCAAAGCAGCAAAATGAAATGATAGGATTGCTCACAAACTGCAGGATTGTGTGAGAGGAGCCATCTGGATGTTCTGGAAAATAGCATCTGCACTGGGAAAGGGCTGGTGTCAATGTCATGTCAATGGAGAGTGATGTTGGGTGAAGGGAAGAGATTTGGAAGGTGTTTGACTAAGAGTATGAAAATTGGGGACGTCTGGGGCAGTTTTGTGGTGATGAGGAAGGAATTACCTGAGGGACTTGACAGAGCATTAGCTTTGGGTACAAAAGCAGCCACTACTAAGCAGGTAAGATTCTGTCTACATGTGCCTTCCATGGCCATGCCTGTCCCATCAGCCTGGAAGGGGAATCTAGAGGCACTGAATCCATAGATGAGGCCTCTGGGCTGCTGGTCACATGCAGTGGGGGATCTGGACAGTCAAAGGGAGTTGCATGGCCCCCTCTACAGGAGATGGCTTTGGGTTGTGGCAGGTCAAAGATGAAATGACTGTGCATATCAGTGTTTTAAGCATTACATTCCAATTGCCTAGCCAAGCTGGACCAGATTTCCTCAGCTTAGGCCTGGACCCCAAATTCTTTGGCAACAATCAAGTAAGACCAATTAATTAAAAGGAAAGAATACAACATTAGCGAATCTGATTTCTAATTGAATAAAAGATTAGGAACTTTCCAGGTTGGGAGGGGGAGGGACCAGATGCAGTTTCCTGAATCAGGAAAGGAGGTTTTTCTACTCCCCAAAGTATCTATAAACAATCAAGGAGCATGGAAACAGTAGCTGGTGGATCAGTGTGGGGCCAGGTTTTTGAGGATACTGGGGCTGCTTGAGATCTTCACTTGTTAGAAAGCTCCTTCCCTGGGCCTTTGAATCTGACCCAGCTTGGGGTCAGCATCACCTGGATCCTTGGTTAAGGGGCCCCACGAAGCAGGGAAAGATGCTCCAGTTTCACAGGGTTGGGTCCAAACAATGAAATAAATGTTTCTCCCAATTTCCACAACAGAATAAAGTCTTCACAGACGACAGAAGTTGGACTAGACTCACAATTGAATAGAAACTAAACTAGCTCCAGAGTTGGGTCACAAGATGGAGTCACTGGGCTTCAATCAATTTCTATAATTAACCATTTGCTGTCCCAATCCCCTCAATTCTTTCAGGCTGAGATCCAAAAATCATAATAAAACACTTTTTTCCTTGTTTTGACATAATGTGTATACATTGGTAATAAAAAAAATAATAAAATGACACATTACTGTGGCATGGATGACACTTGGTGCTGCTAAGTCAGAGCTGAGTCACTGCAGTGGCGCCACCTCCCCTCCTCCTGATCCATATCTGGCCACTGGACCGAGATGGCTCCAGAGGAGACAGTGAGGCTGGTGACTGCACAGCCCGGCCTCACTTAACTCCAATTCAGGTGCACATCATGTTGTCTCCTTCCTGATGTCAGGATCCTCAACAACAAGAGAGATTGATGAGAGATCTGTGGATCAAGTGAACACTTATTGTTTATCATGTGCCAGGCACTTGAGGGCCAGAGAACTGGGTCCGAGGCCCAACTCTGCTACTGACCAATTATGTGTCCTCATGTAAGTTACTAAACTTTTATTGGCCTTTTCTGTAGAGTATGGCTAATAACCACCCAGCTGCCATAATTTAATGCTGTCATTTTTATTATAATATTTTATCATAAAAATGCATAGCACAAATATATAAATTTAATAAAATTTATGACATATTTTAATGCTACACTGATCAAATTACCATGGGAATACAGATCTTGACAAAATAATAATTCATATAAAAAACACAAAAAAATACATAATATCAAGGGAAATTATGAAAAGAAATAGGGATGAAGAGGGAAGGGAATTTTCAGACCCCAAACTCTGTTATAAAGCAGCAATCACCCAGACCATCTAGAGTTGGTTAAAAAATAGAAAAATCAGTGGGAGACTAGACAGAAATCAGAAACAACGGAACTCAGGAGCCCAGTGTGTGACAAAGTGAAATGCTCTTAATCTGATTAAAAAGCCTGCTGGGAAAATGCCTTACCCTGCATTCTGTGGCACATTCTAAGTGGATAAGCAATCTTAGTACTAACGGTCACACGTTACAAAGTCAATAACAACAAATGAATAATAGCTAACATTTCCATGCGGTTTATTGTGCACCGGACCCTGGGCTAAGGACTTTGCCATTATCTCAGTTGGTCCTTACAACAACCCTGAGAGATGATTATTATCTTCCTTTTACAGGTGAGGAAACTGAGGCAGACAGATTAGGAGAGGAGACCATACACCTGTCACAGCTTTGGGCAAGGGGATGGTTTTTAACCAAACAAGAGGTAGAGGCAATTTCAAAAGATGAAATACAAAATTTGGATTACGCGAAACTGAAAAGCTTCTTCACTGACAACATGAATGCATCTAGGATAAGAAGGGAAGTGGTCAAATGGGGGGGGGGGGGGTGGAATCTTTGTATCAAATTACTCTGATAAGGGTTTGCTATCCAAGATATACAAGCTCAAAGGATATAAACAACCACTTCTCAAGGGAAGAATTGTCTCACAACCTCATTAAATACTCCAAATCACTAATGATAAGAGGAATGAAAATCAAAACAACCCGAGGTTTCACTTTACCCTCTGAAAATTGGGGAAAAAATAGCAAAAATGGCAACAGTGTTGTGAAATGATAGGTGCACTAATACATTGTTGGTGGAGCTGGGAACAATCATTTTGGAATTATGCAAATAAAGTCACTAAAATGTCCAAATGCTTTGAACAAGAAACTCCATTATTGGGCTTATACCCCATGGAAGCCAGTCCCTAAGAAGAAAGTCCCTATATTCACCAAATTATTTTTGGCAGCACTTTTTGTGACAGCAAAGAATGGGAAAATAATTAGAAGCCTATTGGTTGAAGAATGGATCAATAAACAGGTACATGAGTGCAGTAAAATACTCCTGAGCTGCAAGAAATGTGTGTGATGACTACAGAGAAGCCTGCAGAGACTTACATAAACTGATGCAGAGTGAAGTGAGCAGAACCAAGAAGAGAAACAGTAACCACAACCATGTCAATGGAAAGACTAACTAACCAGAAGACTAAATAAGAATGAAACAAAAAGCACAAAAGATCAAGAGAGATGGGAATGAAAATACGAGAAGACATACCAACATACCCCTTCCTGGATCTGGAGGGGTTCCATCCAAAAGTATAACATACACTGCACATGTTTTTGGACTTTTTCAATGTCTCAATCCGCTGTGCTGTTTGCTTGTGTGTTTTTTTTTTTCATCCTTAAAATATGCTATTTTAGGAAAGGAAAGGAAAGGAAAGGAAAGGAAAGGAAAGGAAAGGAAAGGAAAGGAAAGGAAAGGAAAGGAAAGGAAAGGAAAGGAAAGGAAAGGAAAGGAAAGGAAAGGGAGAAGGATAAATAAAACTTATTTTAAAACTAAATGAGGGGTGGCTAGGTGGCGCAATGAGTAAGAGCTTGGACCTTAGAATCAGGAGGACCCAGGATTGGCTCCAGCCTCAGATACTTAACACACACACAAAAATAACTGGCCTTGGGCAAGTTACTTAACCCCAATTGTTTTTTAAAAAATGAAACAAAACAAGGGAGTGGAGCCAAGATGGTGGAGTAAAAGCAGGAACTTACTTGAGCTTACGACCCAACTACCACCAATATCTGTAAAAAAATGACTCTAAACAAGTTTTATTGCTACAGAACCCACAAAATGACAGAGTGAAACACATCTCCAGTTGAAGAGAACCTGGCAAGCTGAAAAGAAAGGGTCTATCACACTGGGCTGGGAGCAGAGCATGGCCCCACAGCCTGTACCAGCACAGACCCGCAGCACAGACCCGAAGCACAGACCCGCAGGAGCAGACCTCAGGGGCTAAGTAACTGGCAGCTCTGAAAGTTTCTAGACTTTGCAATCCACAAACACCAAAAAGAAAGTAAAAGGTCAGTGGAGAAACTCTGTTGGAACTGAGTGAAAGAAGAGCACAGTTTAGCCCCTGGCCCCAGGGCAGCAGAGGTGGTCTTGGCTGCAGCCACTGCAGTGGTGGCTGCTTCTGGAGC
The DNA here is from genome assembly GCA_011680675.1 of Gymnobelideus leadbeateri. NCBI lineage: Eukaryota > Metazoa > Chordata > Mammalia > Diprotodontia > Petauridae > Gymnobelideus > Gymnobelideus leadbeateri. Next base: position 281,884 of record WOXC01005896.1, on the reverse strand, counting down.
TCCAGAACCATAGATAATAGGGGATCAAGTGGCTGACCAGAGGGCAATTGCAGGAATCTCTTTGCTGCTACTGAGGCAGGACTCTCTTCCTTTGCCCTGCTTGGATCTGGGATGCAGTCTTGGGTGGCAGTCCTGGGATGAGAAGTGCTGGCATGGCAGAGCTTGTTAAGACTGTGGAGAGGCAGTCCTCCTCACAGTTCTGAGGCAAGTGCCTAGGAAAAGCTTTGACAGTAGCTGTTTGAAACCCCAGAAATTTGGGACACAGCACTCTCCACTCTGGAAGCAGAGTTCTGCCATGGCAAAGAGTTCAGAAGTCAAGTAATTGGCTGGCAAGATAAGCAAACAGAGGAAGAGAAACCAGATTATAGAATGTTTCTTTGGTGACAAAGACTATCAAAACATAGAACCAGAAGAAGACAACAAAGTCAAAACTCCTGCATCAAATGCCTCCAAGAAAAATATAAATTAGTCATAGGCCATGGAGGAGCTCAATAAAGATTTTGAAAATCAAGTAAGAGAAGTAGAGGAAAGTTGGGAAGAGACATGAGAATGATGCAAGAAAATCATGAAAAGTGAGTCAACAATTAGCTCAAGGAGACCCAAAAAATACTGAGGAAAATAACACCTTAAAAAATAGACTAACTCAAATGGCAAAAGAAGCCCAAAAAGCCAATAAGGAGAAGAATGCCTTAAAAAGCAAAAATGACCAGATGGAAAAGGAAGTTCAAAAGCTCACTGAAGAAAATAATTCCTTCAAAATTAGATTGGAGCAATTGGAAGCTAATGACTATCAAGATACTATAAAACAGATCCAAACAAATGAAAAAATAGAAGGCAATGTGAAATATCTCATTGCAAAAACCACTGACCTGGAAAATAGATCCAGGAGAAATCATTTTAAAATTATTGGACTACCTGAAAGCCATGATCAAAAAAAGGAGCCTAGACACCATCTTGCAAGAAATTATCAAACAAAATTGCCCCGATGTTCTAGAACCAGAGGGCAAAATAGAAATCGAAAGAATTCACCAATCACCACTTGAAAAAGATTCCCAAAAGAAAACTCCTAGGAATATCATAGCCAAATTTCAGAGTTCCCAGGTCAAGGAGAAAATGTCATAAGCAATCAGGAAGAAACAATTTGAGTATTGTGGAAACACTATCAAGATAACGCAAGACCTAGCAGCTTCTACATTAAGGGATTGAAGGGCTTAGAATATGATATTCCAGAAGTCAAAGGAGCTAGGATTAAAACCAAGAATCACCTACCCAGAAAAACTTCAGGGGAAAATATGGTCATTCAATGAAATAGAGGACTTTCAAGCATACTTGATGAAAAAACCAGAGCTGAAGAGCAAATTTGACTTTCAAATACAAGAAGCAAGAGAAGCATGAAGATTACGAAGTGATGAACCAATGTCCAATAAATTAAATGGGGATCATTCTACTGTGACTGCAGCCATTTGAAAATACATAAAGAATGCACTCTGCCAATAACACACAATTCCATCCCTTCTCCCTGCTGCTGGGTATCCCAGAACTAGAAACTTTCCACATCTGGACTGGCTTCCCATTCTGCACTGTGTATTTAGTTGTGATTGTGGGAAACATCATTATCCTCTTTGTTATTAAGACTGAGAAGACACTCCACCAACCCATGTTCTACTTCCTGGCCATATTATCCAGTATTGAGCTGGGAATGCCCATAGTCACCATCCCCAAGATGCTGGGTATCTTCCAGTTCAAGCTGAGGGAAATGAGCTTTAGGCCCTGTCTCAGTCAAATAGTCTTCATTCACAACTTTACTGGCATGGAATCAGTTGTGCTAGTATCCATGGCCTATGACTGATATGTAGCTATCTGGCCTATGACTGATATGTGGCTATCTGTAATCCCCTTCATTACAGCTCTGTCCTTACCAACAGGGTGACTGCTATGATGGACCTTGGGATTGTAGTCAGGTCCTTCCTCACAGTGATCCCCTTTGTGTTCTTGATCCTTTGGCTACCATTCTGTAGGAACCATATTAGCCCCCACATCTATTATGAGCACATAGGTCTTGCTCAACTGGTTTATGCCAAACTTGAAGTTAATATTATCTATGGATTGGGCACTATTTCTATCCTCTTTTTGGATATCATAGTCACTGCTTTCTCCTACATGCAAATCCTCCAAGCTATCTTCCATCTTCCCTCTTAGGATGCCTGCCTCAAGGCCCTCAGCACCCGTAGGTTCCATGTCTGTGTCATTCTGGCCTTTATACACCTGCCTTATTCTCCTTTATGACACATCACTTTGGAAAGGAAGTACGCAACTATATCCATATCCTTCTGGCCAATGTGTATGTGGTGAACCTACCTGCTCTCAACCCTGTCATCTATGGGATTGAGTCCAAGCAAATTCAGGAGAAATTGCTGAGTTTTTGATTTTTTCTAGAAACGATCCAATAGGTCAACAACCTAAACCCATTTGTTTGCCCCCTCTTAGGACTCTGTGGTCTGCAGACAATGGAAATAGTCTAAGCCCAGTCATGCTGACAGTGTACTTTCTAAAAGTAATTTTAGCTTCTTTCTTAAAAATCCACCCATATTTATATTCAGCACATACTAAATTATTTGGGACTTTGCTGGCTGTTTTTGCCTGCAACCCATGTTTCCTTATCCCAAATCTAATTAACTTACCTTGGAAGGATGTGTGTTGTTTCTGAATAATCATACATGGCCCTCAAATAAAATATCTTCAGAGAATGTAAAGAAACAAAAGTCTGTTACTTTTCCTGTTAAAACTGTTTCTTTTGATTTCACAATTTCTGGCTGTGGCAACAGTTTCTGCACAGTATTCCTTTTTTTTTTTTTTTAACAACCCTCAGACTATTTTTGAGTCTTGCTCTCCTTTGATTTTTTTACTTTCTTTTCTTTAAAAACATTTCTTATACCCATCCTCTTCTTTCCATTCCCCCTGACTCAGACCCAATAGTGGTACTAATTATGACCCCCTGATACAGTCAATAAAAATTTATTTAGTGCCAACTATATTCCAGATGCTGTGTCAAGCATTGGGCACTTAAAGAAGAGGAAGAAGACATCCCTGCTCTTAAGAAATTCATAGCTTAATTGTGGGGACAACTTGAAAATGAATATGTACAAGCAAACTGTATATAAGATAAATTCAAGAAAATGAACAGAGGGAATGTGCTATCTGGAAAAGAAGAAAGGAATTACTCTAAATTGTGAGAATTGAACTGAGATTTCAAGAAAGTAAGGAGATATCTGGGAGGAGAATGAGGAGAGACTAATGCCATGTAAAGCTAGAAAGCTGGAAAATGGGTTCATTCTGGGATTCACATCTGGAAAGGAGATATATCTCAGGCAGAGAACATCAGCCAAGGGCCTTCTTCTTTCCTCTCCTATCTCTTCCTTCCATTCCATCCTTCATATTACTGTCAAAATTATGTTTTTATTCATATGTCTTCCTCTGTTAGGCCTTAGAAATCTGTTTTGTTTTTCTCTAGTGCTTTTATTTTTATTATTTAATACAGTGTTTTATACATATCTCTACCCATATCTTATTCTCCTTATGAAGTTTAGGTCCATGAGGACTAAGTTAGGTCATTTACTTTTATTTTTTGTTTTCCCCTGGAACTTACCGTGGTGTCCTAAACACACTGCAGTGCTTAAAAATGTATGCTGAAAGGAAAAAAAAAGAACCTTGGGAGGGGAGGGGAGGGGAAAAGGGACTTAAAGAAAAAAGGTGGTAAAACCACAACCAAATAATATGAAAATTAATCATACTAGCTAGAAAATATTTAGTTCCACTGATGGAGGGGCAGGAGAGAGGAATCCTGGGAAAGAGGAAAACAAGCTAAAACAAGATTGCATAAATACAGGCAATATGTATATTTTTCTCTATATATTCACACACACACACACACACACACACTCTTGCACACAGACACACATACACAGAGCTTTCAATGTAAAATCCTGTGATATGGTACACATTTTATATTTTTTGTGACTTTCAAGAAAAATGAATAACTGCAGAATTACTGTGCAGTATTGAGTGAACACTGTTTTTGCACCTACCACACCTGCTTTTATAGCAGTATAGAGGTGTTTAGAGTGCCCTCTTCTGTGGAGCAAATACAACGGAGATAATTTGGCCATGACACTTGAAAACCCAAGGTCCCTGAAGACTTAATCAATCCCTCAAGTTTTGAAACCCATTTTAAAAAAAAATTGGCCCATTGACTCCATACAAGTGACCTTCAGAAGTCAAACAAAGTCATTCACTCTGGAACTCTGAGAATCAGTTCTTAAGAACCATATTCTTTAAAGGCAATGTTAGATTACATTCTCTGTAATATTTCAGTCCTTTACAAGCCAAATAAATGTGTACAAGTTCTTAGTATTTCAAAGAAGCAATCATGTAAAATCATTGTTTCACATAATACCATAGTACTCTGAATTGTATCAATTAAGTAGCTTAAAAATTAGAAGAATTAGATAGGGACAGCTAGGTGGTGCAGTGAATAGACTGCATGACCTTGGGCAAGACCCAATTGCCCTGCCCTCCCCCCTCCAAAAAAAAAAAAAAGGAAAAAAGAAGAATTAGATAAATATCTTAGGGGCTGCTAATCTACATAGACTATACACATCTGACCACACATATATATGCACACCATGTGGGTTACACAGAACTTAACTGCAAAGCCCAGCTGAGTAGACACACATTTTTCTGGCCATTAGAAAAGATTGTCATTTATCTTTCTTTATTTGAGAGTGTAAAGTACAAGGGATTTTTTCGAATTATTTTTGTATTATTTTAGTTTTAATTTTGCTGTCATTCATGAAATGGAGCTCCTCTGGTTTTCTGTCAAAGATGACAAGGGCTCTGTGTGTGTGTGTGTGTGTGTGTGTGTGTGTGTGTGTGTAATTAAAAAAAGAATAAAGTTACATTTCACTTGGTGTGAATGGGTTTTTTTTTTTGTTTTGTTTTGTTTTTACCAATTAACAAGGAGTCCTTGTGAACAAAGTTATAAGAATATGGGGCTACCTTTGTGTAAAATTATTCTGAGTATTCTGTGATGTTTTGACATCATTGGCACTTGCAGAAACCAGTAGCTAGATGAATGTGATGTTTGTTTATATGAGCCAAAATGATAGAATTGTAATGGGGGAAAATAGATTTTTATAAAATGTGTGAGCAGTGCTATCTTCAACTTTGGGAGTTATTAAGCATTGTGCAATAAGCCTTTCCCCTCCACCCCCCCCCCAAAGGCAACAATAACTTAGTATAGGCAAATTAATTAAAAGAAGGATGTGCAAACTGAATGCTGATTTTGCTTTATTTAAAAGACTGAGGAGCAGCTGTAAAGCCAAGCGAAAGCAGCTTTCCAGAGACTACTGCTGTTAACAGCTTCAAGGCTCTGATTACATAGTATAGGAAACTCTATTTATTCAGTAACAAATCAGAGCAAAATATTCACAGGAAACAAAGTACATTCATTCACAATGTTCACAACTTATCACTAAAATGGCCAAAAAACACATATGTCAGGAGCGGGATTCGAACCTACGCCTCCATATGGAGACCAGAAGACTCCCAAGTACAGGGAAAGCTCACGCTTGAGTCTGGCGCCTTAGACCAGGCCATCCTGACAGCCAACGTTTTCTCCCCCAGGCTTCTCCTTCGCCTCTGGAGCACGCCCTGCTCCAGGGCTCCCCGAGTGCCCTGAGCTCTCGCCCCGCCACCTCCTGCCATCTGGACTTCGTCCTCGTTCTGGGCCCACGAGAGACGAAATTCTCGCGCCGCGTGGCTCTCCCCAGACGGAGGAGAAGTTCCGGGAGGCCAGGCTCGCGTCTGCTCCCAGTCCAGGGCCTGGCACCCATTTGGCATTTACTAAGTGGTGGGGGGATGGGGATGAAGGGCTGCGAGTTTGCAAAGGAGAAACAGCGATGGAAATAGAGGGAGGGGGGCGAGAAAAAGACAGCCAGCCCAGGAGGCCCAGAGAAGAGGTGGAGGCGCGTGGGACCCTGGTGGCCCTGGCTCTGGGACGAGGGGGATTTTAAAGCGTCAGAACCCAAATCGGAATAAATCAGCCCCAAAGAAAGAAGAGTGCCCCAGGCACGGAGCGGGAAGGGGGCAGGCGCGGTCCCCCAGCACCCCTCAGGGCGGCCTTCTGGGTTCTCGTGGGGTTCAGGTCTGCGCGGTGGTGGGCAGATAGGAAAGGCTCCGATGGGATTGGGGGTGGTAAGAGGGGGGAGTCCCTCCAACTTCCTCCCTCTTCCGTCAGAGCCGGGACACGTGGGGACACGACCCCACGGGGCAACTGGGTGTGGGTTTCGAGTGAAGGAGCCAGAGGCTAGGCGAGACCCATGAGAGTCCTGGTGCAAGGGGGCCCCCGGGCGCCGTCCAGCGACGCAGGAAACCGACCCCACAGCTGAGTCTGTTAAGGAGGAGGAGGATGGGGGACTAACCGGGGGCGGGGTCCCGATCCACGGGATTCGGGTCCTGCAGCCTCTGAACAGGATGGTGGATTGGACGGGGAGCCCCGGGATCGGAATCCAGGAGCTAGAGAAAGACTAGGGGGCCAAGAGCCTGGGCCTAGGTACGGGGCCCGGATCCGTGGTGCTGACTCAGCCTTCTGCGGGGCGTGGTCTCGGGTCTGGGGCAAAGGCCCAGACTTTGCCTTCAGGAGCGCGGTCTGTAAGTGTGGCTAGGTCTAGTGGTGCAAGGGAGAACGCATCTGACTACGGATCAGAAGATTCCTGGTTCCACTCCTGGCTGGCTTGATTTTAAGAGATGGTTTTTGTGTTTGCTTTTTTCTCCCGAGGGAAGCTGTATTTGTTAAAATTTAAAAAAATAAAATAAAAAATAAAAAGTTCTTACTGCTTTCATTGAGCTCCTACTACTTGTACTGACTTGTACTAGTCTTGTACTGACTTGTCTAGTTTACTGACAACACAGAGGTCTGGCAATCGCTCGTCTCCTGTCGAGATAGCTTGGGAGGGGAGAGAAAAAGAAAAAAACAGAGACAGAGAGATGCCTCCCTGGTAACTCCCTCCCATTTCTCCTCCACCCTTCAGACACTTGAAGAAAGCTCTCATGCCCACCCCCAGTCCTGTGCTACCCAGAATGGGATCCTGTCCTCCATAGATGATCTGACCAGGGCCAGGGCAGCCAGATCATTCTTAATACCCTAAGCCTGAACGGAGGGAGCTCTGAGATATTGGCTAGAAAGCCTTTCAGAGAAGAGGGCTACCCCCTTGTCTTCTCTGGCAGGAGAATAGCAGAAGCCTCTTCTTGGGGCCTCAAATCCAGGTGTGGTTGGCCCCTTACCAGACTGAATGGAAAGAGCCAGGACTGAATCTGTATTCACCAAGATTTCTACAGATTGCAATTATAAGTCAGATCGAATGAGATGAAATTGAATAGGGATGAATTGTAAGTATATAAAAAAGTAAGTATAGGATGGGGAAGTCCGAACTGGACAGAGCTCCATGTGGGAAAGACCTGATGTTTTAGGGAGCGAGCTTAGAAATAATGATGGCTGGCGTTTAAATTGTTTCAAGGCTCACGAAAACAAAACAAAACAAAATGTTATAAAAAAAAATGTTACAGTGCACCAATGGAGGACCCAAGGCAAAAGCCTCAAGATAATAGAATAGAAAAAAATTTGTCTTCAAAGTCAGAGGGCCTGGGCTCAGAGCCAGAAAGGCTCCCTGGGGGAGGCAGCCTCTGATGGCCTCAGTTTCCTCATCTGCCAAAGAGAGGATAGGCAGGTGATCTCTCTGTGCCCTGCTCCCATCACATCTGGGAGCAGCTCCTCAGTCCTTAGCACCACATTTTGGAAAGCACACCAACCAGTCAGGACACACACTAAAGATGGTGACCACATGAGTGAGGGGACAGGAAGCCATGCCATGCTAGGAGTAACTGGAGGAAATGGGGATAGTTTTCCCTGGGAAACAGAAGACGGGGAATGGAACCAGCTGGTCTATCCTGTACCTGTATGTGAATTCCACTCACAACATCCCACCCTGAAAAATCCATTTTGCCTGTGTGGAAGGCCCTCCCACATTCTGCTCTCCTATGAGGGTAAAGCCCCGACCTTCAGAAGTGAGTGGTTCTGCTTTGGGAAGGCTCTCGTGGTTAGGCATTGGTCTCTTTGCAACTCTTGTCCCAGCTTCTAGTTCTACTCTCAGAGCCCAAGCAAAACAAGGCTATTCCCTCTTCCGCAAGGTCCCTTTCCAGGACTTGAAGGCAGCCATCATGCGCGCCTTTGAGTTTCCTTTTCTCCAGGCTAAATGTCCCCGTTCCTGTCATTGACTCTCATCTAACATAGTCACAAAGTCCTTCAGCACCCCATCGTTCAAAGCACTCACAACCCTGTAGCCCCCAGAAATGAACAAAATATGTGGATACTAAGGGACCCCTCTCCCACCCACCTTCCCTTGCCTAAAAGCTTGAACCCTCTCTATGTAGCCCGAGATCCCCTTCTCTGTTGGCTGCCTCATCCCAAACCTGCCATCCCCTAAAACTCTAGGATCTATCTCAGGCAAGTCTCTCTCTAGCCAAACCTCCCCTGCCTTGGGCTTGGAAATGGATTCATCTCCAGTCTGAGACCTTGCATTTGACTCTGTGAAATCCCATCTTACTGGGTTCACTGAGATGCTCCAGGCCTTCAAGCCCTTCGGGAATCTGGGCTAATGGGATCCTAACTAAACAACACATTTTGGGCAATGAGTCATGGGCCTCCAAATGAGATAAATGAATGCTAAGTTATCAGACTGTGTCCTCTCGATCACAATTAATAAGATTTAGAGATGAAAGGCATAGAAATCATCTTCTCCAAATACCTCCTCTTAGAGAGGAGAGGAGAGACATCCATGGACACTGTGACTGAAGTCACAGTGGCAGAACGAGATCCGGCCCCAAGCCATACTCTAGTGCTGTCTACTAGTTTCCTTTGCACAGAGTGTGGGAAACTTTCCAAGGAAGGGAGTAATCAGCGCTACATGGGGCAAATCAGAGAAGGCTTTCAGGGTAGGTTTCTCAGTAGGAAGCTAAAAGGGAAAGGGGTCAGGAGATTGGTGACGGGGGCAAGAGAGTGACTCAAAGAAATAGTTGAAGGGTGAGTGTAGAGCTGCCAGAGAGGCCCCCATCCTATTATGGAAAAGGAGGAGATAGGGAGCAGAGTTGGGGCAGAGTTATCCCTCACTAGGCCCCCAGGCTCCTGACCTTGCCATCTGCAATCTTTCCATCCTCCCAGAATCACCTGCCCTAGCCCAGGGTTAGAGAGATGGAGGAGGGCAACCAGATGCTGGTGACTGAGTTCCTCCTCCTGGGACTCTCAGACTCAGCAGAACTTCCTCTTTGTCACCTTTGTCCTCATCTACTCAGCCAACATGGTGGGGAACATGACCATCATGCTGGTGATCTGGGCGGAGCCTCCGCTGCACACCCCCATGTACTTCTTTATCAGTCTCCTCTCATTCATCGACATCTTCTACTCATCCACCACCGTCCCCAAGATGTTCGCCAGCTTCCTGGCCGTGGCCCAGGCCATCTCCCGCCAGGGCTACCTAGCCCAGATGTTCTTCTTCCACTTCTTGGGGAGTACGGAGGCCATGCTGCTGACGCTCATGGGCTTTGCCCACTACCTGGCCCTCTTCAGTCCACTGCACTAGCCGATGCCATGACGCAGTCCCTCTGCCTGGAGCTGGCCAGCCTCGTCTGGTTGGTCATGAGCCGAGTGACCTTCTGCCGGGGTGGGCGCGTGCAGCACTTCTTCCGTGACATGGCGCCCTTGCTGAAGCTGGCCTGCTCGGATGTGCATGTCACCGAAGTCCTTCTCTTGGCTGTCACCGGCTTCCTTGTTCTGGGCTCTCTCACCTTGTCTCTGCAGTGCTAAGCATCAGCTCTCACGAGGGCCACAGGAAGGCCTTCTCCACGTGCACTGTGCACCTGACCGTGGTGGTCGTACACTACGGCTGTGCTGGCTTCATGTATCTCCGGCCATGCTCACGATACACCCTGGCCCGGGACCATGTGGTGGCCGTGCTCTACACATCTGTCACACCGCTACTCAGCCCACTCATTTACGCACTCCGAAACAAAGAGGTCAAGGCTGCCATCAGACGGGCTGTGGGACGCAGGCTGGGGAGCCAAGGGGACTGATCAGGCAGGGGAAGGGCAGCAACATCGGTGTCTGCTTTGCAACCGTCCTCACTTAAGGATGGGACCCATGGCGGGCCAGCCCAAGAAGGTCAACAAGACGCCTGAGAGGAAGCGCTGTGGTCAGTCAAAGCATTCTGGGAGTGCAAACCATCAGCCTCAGCTTCATAGAGGGTTATCTCTTGGCTCTCCAATCTACTACTAACCTTAGGCTGGGTCCTCTCCCTCTGTATCCCTCAGTCCCTTCTGTAAAATGGTGGGGCTAGGTGTTTGCAACTCAGACTCCTATGATTCCTTGGGATCTGCCCGCTCTGAACCTTCACAGAGCCAGCCTGACCTTTCATAACACATTTATCATCCTCCACTACGTGTCTTATCTCCCCTACTAGACAAGTCTGACCCTGCTCTGTCTTCTGTCCTCTGTGTCCAGAACTGTGCCCAGAACACAGAAGTCAGGACTTTTCAACCTTGACGACTAGGGGGTGCAAGGGATAGAGCACTGATCTGGAGTCAGGGAATTCAAATCTGACCTCAGAACTTACTAGCTATGTGATCCTGGACAAGCTACTTTATCCTGTTGGTCTCAGTTTCCCCATATGTAAAATGTTCTGGAGAAGTAAATGGCAAATCATTCCAGTATCTCTGCCAAGAAATGCCTACACAGGGTCATGAACACGACTGAACAATAATAACTTTGTGACCACGGGCAATTCATTTCTCTCCCTTGACCTCATTCACCTCCTCTTTAAAATTTTGGGGCTAGACTGATTGGCCTACAATCACTGCCAGTCTGTTGGCTGGATGAATTAACAGATAAGGGAGAAGATGAAGTGATCTCAGATCCTTCTCTGAGAGTAGGCTGGATTGAAGAGAATGAAGAGTCCTGGGACATGAAGAATGACTGTGAAAACAAAAGGTTAGCTTAGAGTCTTAGGAAGAAACTGGAGCTCCTTGGAGAGGGAATGGGAACTAAGACCCAACTCTAGCTCAGCCTGACTAACAAGGTCCCTTGCTACAGCACATGTCCCATTAGAATTCCCTTTCCTGGGAGCACCATAAGCTAAGGAAAGGAGACCCTTGGGGCCACCTCCCTTTTGTCTCATTACAAGTTAAATAGGCAGAAATTTTTTAAATCTCAACTTCCCTCTGGGCCTTGCTAGATAGGTTCCCTAGCAGGCTAATTAATCTTCCACTTCTCTTCCTCAATCTAGGGCAGCCTGACCTAGCTGGTATTGGTGTATCTGGTCCCTCCCAGTTAAGTACAGGAACGTTCAGAAGAACTTTAGTGATGGGTTCAGGAAGCCCATTCAGTTCAGAGAGAAGTTGAAGTCATTAAAAACTAAGAAAAATTTACCAAATACAATTAACTGTCGACAAGAATATTTCTCCCTGTTGCATCCTTCCCTTGATATTCATAATCAAAAGGTCTTTGGGTGAAGTTATCTCTATTGTTATATCCTTCAGAGTCTCTCACAAGACTTTGATACATGCATGTGAGGCAGCCACTAAAGGAGACTTTGAAGGCAGATGATTTTGATAATCAACAAATAATAACTATACTTAGGGACCTCTCCTGCACTTGAACTTGTCAATTGTGTGACTGTAAAAAGATAGTTTGGTGTAGAATATTGTGAAAACCTGCCTCTTCTCTTCCCACATATTCATCAAGAATGCCCTTTGTTAAACTAGCCATGTGACCTTGGGCAAGTCACTTAACCCCAATTGCCCTACCTTCCCCCCTTCAAAAAAAAAAAAAAAACAAAGAATGCCCTTCATTTAAGAAAATGTCCTTCAATCCAGGAGAGACAATCTAAAAATTATTGGACTACCTGAAAACCATGATCAAAGAAAAAATCTAGAAGCCATCCTTCAAGAAATTCTCAAGGAAAACTGCCCTGATGTTTTAGAACCAGAGGGCAAAATAGAGGTTGAAAGAATCCACAGATCACCTCCTGGAAAAGATCCCAAAAAGAAAACTCCTCAAAATATTGTAGCCAGGTTCCAGAATTCCCAGATCAAGGAGAGAATATTACAAGCAGCCAGGAAGAAACAATTTCAATATTGTAGAAACACAATCAGGATAACACAGAATCTGGCAGTTTCTACATTGAGGGATCAAAGGGCATGGAATATGATATTCCAGAGGGCAATGGAATTGGGATTAAAACCAAGAATCACCTACCCAGAAAAACTAAGTATCATGTTTCAGAGGAAAATTTGGTCATTCAGTGGAATAGAGGACTTTCAAGCATTCTTGAGGAAAAAACCAGAGTTGAATAGAAAATTTGACATTCAGATACGAGAAGCAAGAGATGCTTGAGAAGGAAAACAGGGAAAAGAAATCACTATGAACTTATCAAAGTTGAACTATTTACATTCCTACAGGGAAAAACAATAGCTGTAACTGATGAAACTTTTCTCAGTATGAAAATAGTTGAAGAAGGGTATGTGGGCATATGAATACATATGTGAATGTGTGTATATATGTTTTCAGGTATACATAGATAGAGGGCACAGGTCGAATTTAGTAGGAAGGGATGATACTTAAAAGGTGAAATTAAGAGGTGAGAGAGTAATGTGGTCAGGGGGAATGGGGAGAGACAATGGGGTGAACTGTATTGTGTAAAGGAGGCAGGGGAAGGTGGTTGCAGGGGAGGGGAGGAATAGGAAGGCAAAAAGGCAAAACCTTATTCTCATTGAATTTTGACCAGGGAGAGAATGACATGCATACTAAATAGGGTGTCTCACCCTACAGGAGCGTGGTGGGGGAGGGGCATGGGGGGAAGGTGGTGGAGGGGAGAGTGGACTGGGGGGGGGGAATTGGAAGCACCCACTTTTGAAAAGGGACAGGATCAAGGTGGGGAGTGGACCAGGTGGAAGGTGGGATGGGAGGGAGGGAAATATAGTCAGTCTTTTACAATATATCTACTATGGTGATGTTTGGCATGGCTACACATGTACAACACAGAGTGAATTGCTTATCTTCCTTTTAAAATCAAATTTTAAAAAATATATAAATACTATGATTAATACTATTTTGCATATAATTGAGAGAAAAGATGTGCAGGCAATGGGGCTCGGGGATTCACCTCGTCCTACTGGAAAAGTCGAAGGGGGTATGGGAGAAGAGATGGGAGAGAGCTGATTGGTTGAGGGGATATCCTGTATGACTGTTATTCTGGGGTTGTGGGTAGGGGGAAAATGGGGAAAAAATTGTAACTCAAAATCTGACGGAAATGAATGATGTAAACCAGAAGTTAATAAAGCATTTGGAAAAGAAAAAGAAAAAAGAAAATGTCCTTCATAAATTTGTAGATCCATCTCATAAAAATTTTTGTGAAAGTATCTCTGTCACTAGTTGTGGTTTGGGCTTGCATTGGAAAGTATAAGATCCAAGCATTTCCCTTCTTTAACATAGCTCATTGCACATCCACTTCACACTTTTTGGCACAACTTACCAACACACCAGCATCTGTGTATGGACATTTGGCTGTACTCTGCTGTTCTTCCCATTTTGTCACAGCTAATGCCATTTCTGCTTCCTAATTTGGCACATCCAAATGGGTGCCTCCACCAGCACTGGTGGTGAAAAGCTTTTATTATAGACATATTTGCGTATTTCAGTTTTTCATCTTCACATTATCCTCTTTCTACTTTCGTCTCTGCACATGCATCCTTGGGATAATCTGGCTTATTCATGTCTCTTGCCAAACTTTTTGTAAATTTTCCTCCTCCTATTGCTTCTCAGCTTTATTAAGTGATACTGTTCATATTCTTTCATCACTATCATTTTCTTTGGTAAGATTATACAAAAGCCTATATTCTAGATCAGTGTTGCCCTTAGCTGCCATGTCTCTACTCTTGGCAAGGAGATCGAGTGTTTGGAGGCTGTTCCTAAGCTGTTTTTACCTCCTTATTGAAGCAATTGATTTACATTGCTTACCTTTCTGTAAGGGCCCGCCTTACTGGGCTGACACCAAACTCACCTTTCCAGCCGCCTCTGCGGCACTCCAATCACCTTCCACGATTCTGGTCGCCCTACTACGACCCTTATGGTCGCCCCACCTTGACCCCTTGGAGAGTTCCTTTCCCAGTCGCCCCACCGCGACCTCTGGTTCACCCCCACGAACCCCTCGGGGGAGCCTGCTCCTCCCAAACAGACAAAGGAGTCCTGACACCAAAATGTAATGTATCTTGCCATTTAATCTCTTTCTCGTTCACCATCCCCTCCTCTCTCTCTCTCTCTCTCCTCCCTCCTTTTATCCCCTCCTCTGTTCCCCCAGGTGCCTCAGCAATAGCAGGCTTCTCACGGGAGGGGAGTGCTCCCCTGTTAGCAACACATACTCAATACCCCAAAATCATGGGGCAGGATATAAGCTCAGGTGCCTCTAACCCATCCTGAGTTGCTCTGTCATTTGCCTGAGCTTTCCGTGGGTTTTCAGAGTTCAGGTAAAGTCTTAAAGGGCCCCAACACCTTTCCTTAGGAAACATTAATAGTCTGTGTCTATAACAATTATTTTATTCACTTCCCACTTTGGGGTGTCAACAGCTTGTTTAAACAGTTCAAGTTAGAGTTACTTTATTGTATAAAATATCATCTCATTGGGGCATCTAGGTGGCTTAGTGAATAGAGCACCTGGCCCTAGAGTCAGGAGGACCAGGAGGTCCAGCCTCAGACACTTGACACTTGCTAGTTGTGTGGACTGTCTTGCCTTCCCCCCTCCAAAAAGACAAAGAAAATAAAATCTCATTTTTATTTTTTATAATTTGGTATTGACCTTGAACTTAGCTCTAAAGAGCTAGTGGTCAGAAAACATACAAAGAACTGGCTTTCATCAGCCCTGCATCTCTTGTCCATTAAAATACAATGAATTTAATTTCGTGGTGTCACCTCGTGCTTTCTTCATTCACAGCATCTTGATTCACTTCCCTTTTCCCACTCAGAAAGCATTTGTTAAGCACTTACCATTTGTCAGGCACCACTCTAGGCACTGGGAATAAATGACACAAACTTGTTGCTACTCTCAAGGAATTCGACTGGGAGAAAAGCTGCTCAGAGAAGTAAGTGCGAGGTCTTTACAAAATAAACACTGTACAATTTTGAAGAGAGGATGGCTCCAACAACTGAGGGAATTCTCCAACAGGGGCTTAATGTAAGAGGGACACAAGCTCAGACGTGAAAGGGAAAATGTGGGGGTGGAAGTAAAGGGGATCATGGAAAGGGGCAGAGGCCAGGAAATTTGCTTCAGGGGAAGCATGATGAGGTAGCACCCCTGTTTTGGAATGTGCTCTGACATTCCATAATGGGTTCTAGCCTACTAACCAGGTCAGGAGAGTGATCTACCTGAGGGTTAGGAGCAGGAGCTAGATTTTGTGATTAACTAGGAGAGCTAGCATCCAAACTCCAAGGAACAATGTATGTGACCCAGCCCAATAGTAGCTGATACGAAAATTCATCCAGCAGTCATGCTTCGTTTAGATGTGACCTTGGTGGGACCAAGGCTAAGTAGGAACCATATGAAGTCTGAACCCCTTCTCCTCTCCCCAGGGACTGTGGCAATATAGGGGAGAAGGCATCCCTACAAATGTTGGTACTTCTGCTCTTGCTATAGCTTCAAAGTAAATATCCCTTTGGAAAAACTAGTTGATGTTCATTGATTGGTTCCAAGAGTTAATCACTGGCAGTCAGTTGGGGAAGGAACATTGGAATGGCAGATCAAGCATTAGAGAAGGACACCCCTGACTCCTTAGGGGCACCCTCAAAACCCTAAATTCTCCCTCTAGAAGAGAGAGGTGAAAGTATTACTACAGGAGCTAATGGGGAGATGGAAATGAGGTCCAAAAGGCATCCCAGGATATATAAGGGGATAAGCAGGACATGTGCAAAGTACAGGTGGGCCCAGGTTGCTCAGTTGTGTCTAACTCATCACTGAGGAGATGACCAAACAATCCCATATTATCTCCTGAGCAGCAAGAGCCAAGAACTCAGTGCTTATTTTAAAGGATCATTTCCCCCACCCTTTGTGGTCCCTTACTTTCTGGTTTTAGATCACAGGCACTGTTTTGAGATGCTTTTCAATAGGATCAAGGGAAGGGCAGCTTGCCCTTTCTTAGAACCTCACTGCATGTTACCATGAGCATGTGGGATCTAGAGCCCATGTCCTGCCTAACCAAGTCTGAGCCTGACATGGGGCTGACTCCCTGGTATTTGCTCTTCCTTGATCTTAGGTGAAAGTGTATCTACTCCCAAGATTGATAGTAGCACCCCTAGGATTGGTAGTGAAATTGCAAGTTTGAGGGGTGTGGACCATCATTTGTCATTTGCTTGGTACTGACTGGAAGAAAGGGGAAAGAATCTTAGTAACTCTGGATGACTCCTTAGCAAAAGGATGAGTGCATGGCCTTGACTGACTTACCAAAGGACCTCTACCATTAGGAAGACAGTGCCAAAACAAGGTGAGATGGAAAATGACTAATCTACAACCCCACAAACTGCTTTGGTCTTAGAAGGATTTCTAGCATTCGCATCTTACCTGGTAGAAGGGATAGTCCTGGCATGACAAGTGCTCAAGGAGCAACAGGCTAAGGGCATGTCAACATCTAAAAATAGTTATGTGGAGGTTATTAGCTGAACTCTAAATACTTGCTCACCCTTGACTGAGGAAATGTGCTGATTGTTTAAGAGTATTCTAAATGGGAACTCTGGAACAGCTTGGGGGGGCTAGAGATTTTTCAAAGGGGAAGGGAGGTGGAGGGCAACTGCCTACCCTTGGGACCCCTTCTCTAAGGTGTTTTCTTCAGTCAGGTTGTTGTGTTGTTTTTCATGATTTTCTTGCATCATTCTCATTTCTCTTCCCAATTTTTCCTCCACTTCTCTTACTTGATTTTCAAAATCCTTCTTAAGCTTCTCTATGGCCTGTAGCCAGGTCATATTTTTCTTGGAAGCTTTTGGTGCAGGATTTCTTACTGCTCTGTCTTCCTTCTGTTCCATGCTTTGAGGCTTTTTGTCCCCAAAATAGGAGTCTAATGTCAGATTGCTCTGCTTGCTTTGCTTCCTTTGCTTGCTCATGTTGCCACTCAATTACTTGACTTTTGAGCTTTTTGTCACAGTACAACTCTGCTTCCAAAAAGGAGATTTTTGTCCCAAATTGCTGGGTTTCTTGCAGCTGCCAGAGCTATTAGTTGGGTGCCCTCTCTAAAGCCTCCATAGGCTTTGGCACCTGGTCATATACCCCAGGACCTCCACCCAGGACAGGGATCCAGATCCAAGCAGGTTAAAGCAGAATCATTACCCCTCAGAATGGTCTCTTGGTACCCCTACTATCTGCAGGCCAGGAGCTCTGAAGCAGCAGCCACACTGTGGCCTCTGTGCCCCAACTGCTTCTCCCTCTGGGGGCAGAGGCCAGACCGCACTCCTGAACACCCTGTCCCCACAGTCCACACTGACCTTGTTCTTTGCCTTTGGCATTTATGGATTGATAATTATGGAACTTGCCACAGCTGATGGTGATCCACTCTCTGGAAGTCCCTCCAGCTGCAGCTGGTTGGGGAGGCTAAGACCAAGGGTTTATTTCTCTTTGTCACTTTGTGGGTTCTGTAGCTCTAAAGTTTGTTTAGAGTCATTTTTTATAGGTATTTGAGGTGGTTATGGGGGGCGGGGTGAATGGAGTTCTCCTGCTTCTATGCTGCCATCTTGTCTCCTCCCCCGACCCCTTCTCTTTCTAGGCAGAAATGCTTAGAATTTGTTTAATCTAAATTAATAAAACATTTGTCCTAGTAGAGTAATAACTCAGAATATGTGACTTTTCCACACAGTTGTGATTACTTTGTAGTCCTTCTTTTGAGAACTATTCATATCCTTTGACTATTGGGGAACGGTCATTAGTCATAGGTAGATAGATAGAAATACATATATACACATATACACATACACATCTATACATACACATCTATACATACATAATACACATATACATATATATATTTATTTACTGTTTATTGATCTTGAATACCAAACCTTTATCAGAGAAATTTTAAACAAAGATTGTTTTTTCCCCATTTGATTACTTTCCTTCTTACTTTAGATCTATGAATGATACCTGTGCAGAAGTTTTTCAGGTTCAGATTCCCTTTTCTGCTAAAAATACAGTATTTTCCTTCAATTACTTTACTTTGGTCCTTTTTAAGGTGACTTTGTTCTCACTGGCTCTCTTTCCTTCACCTCTGATCCCATCTTCTCAGTCAATGTTTGCCCTTCCTTTCCTCCCTTTTAGCTGTTACTTATTTTATAAAATTTTAGGATTTTGTGCCCTTTTCCAAAAAGGATTTCTCTCCTTCTCCACCTTCCTCCTGTCTGCCGTCCCCAATCACAATTCCTGTAACGCTCTGGTGTCTCTCATATCTGTATTCTTCCTGCTGTCACAACTTCCCAGGAGTTCATTCTAGGGTTCCTCCTCTGGGTACTTCCTCCCGCTGCTTTATAGGGCTCACCCAACAGATTCCCCTCTCCCATTGGCAGGCCCTTCCAGAGCAATGTCTATAACAATTGTTGTTAATCACCACTAATAATAACAATAGGTAACATTTATATTTTGACCATTTTCAGTCATGTCTGGCTCTTCCTGACCCCTGCAGGGTTTTCTTGGCAAACATCCCAGAGTGGTTTGCCATTTCCTTCTCTCCATTTCCATTGCTCATTTTAGAGATGAAGAACTGATGTAAACAGGGTTAACAGAATCACACAGCTAGGAAGGGCCTGAGGTCACATGTGAGTCCATAAAGATGAGTCTTCCTGACTCCAGGCCAGTTCTCTAACCACTTAACCACCTGTCACTGCCCTGTGGTAGGGTCCCTCCCCAACCATGTTCCTAATTATTCGGCCTACAGCTGATCTCAACCCTCTCTTGTTGACTTTTTTTTTATATTTGCCCAGAAATCTCCCTGTGTCCATGCTCTCCCACCCTTCGAGGTGCCAGTTCCCTCCAGGGTTCCTACTCCCTTTCTGCTCCCACGGCAAATAGAATTTTCTTTCTTTCTTTGGTCTTTTTTTTTTTTGGATGGGGGAAGGCAGGGTAATTGGGTTTAAGTGACTTGCTCAAGGTCACACAACTAGTAAGTGTTAAGTGTCTGAAGCCAGATTTGAACTCAGGTCCTCCTGACTCCGGGACCAGTACTCTATTCACTGCACCACCTAGCCACCTCCTCTACACCCCCCCCCCGCCCCAGAAATAGAATTTTTGAGCATCAAATATGCCAGACCTCATCCAGTGGAAGGGCCTCATCTCCCTTCACCCCTAAGAGCATCCATCAATGGGAATCCACCTCCAAAGTAGTGTCCTTCCTTTCCCCATCCTCCTTAGCTCTTCTTTTTCTAAGACCCCAGAAGTTACATCCCCTCACTGTTATCCCATGATTTGACCCCGACACATCCCTTCCTCTTCTCTAACCCCTGCTCCTCTTCCCTTTTTTAGTGAACCCTCCCATGTTGTAGTGAAGAAACCTTCACCTGTAGGCAGGGGGTCACTGAATCTGTCCTTACTGTCCTCCACCTCCACCTCCTTGCTGTGACCTCTGCCTGATTTCTGCCTTCTCTGGTCTCTTTGTGTATGCTTAGAGAGAAGTCTCTTACTGGTCTTTCTGCTGTCTCTCTGTTGCTGTCCTTAGCTGCTGGATTTTTTCTCTTCTGAATTTCTGTTGTTTGAGTTGTTTGAGAGTTTTTTGCAAAACATTTCAAACTCTTCTTTATTACTGAATGATCATCTTTTGTCCATACACTTAAGCTCAAATTTGCGGGACAGGTCACCCTGGGCTGCATCCTGAACTCCAATGCTCTTTAGAACTCATTATTCCATTCCCTCCTTTTTCTAGCAGGTACATAATAGTCTTATATTATTCAAATACCCTTGCTTTTGTATTTGAAGGTCTTTCTCCTGGTGGCGTAAAAAACTTGTTTCTGATCACCTACACAGCAAAACTGAGTATACTTCGGGAAGGGGGGGAGAAATGGATATTCAATGAAATAGAGGGCTTTCAAGTATTCTTGATGAAAAGAACAGAGCTGAATAGAAAATTTGACTTTCAAATACAAGAATCAACAGAAGTTTGAAAAAGTAATCTGGAAAGAAAAATCATAAGGGACTTGTTAAAGTTGAGCTGTTTACATCCTAGATGGAAAGATGATATTTGTAACTAATGATACCTTTCTCAGTATTAGAGTAGTTAGGAAATATAGATGGATAGATAGATAGATAGATAGATAGATAGATAGATAGATAGATAGATAGATGATACAAGGTGAGTTGAATATGAAGGGATAAAATCTAAAAAATAAAATCAAGGGGTGAGAGAAAAATACATTGGGAGAAGGAGAAAGGGAGAAATAGAATGGGATAAATTATCTCACATAAAAGAGGCAAGAAAAAGGTTTCACAATAGAGGGGAAGAGGAGGGAGGTGAGAGGGAACTGGGTATCTTCTCTACAGGAAAGTAGGGGAAAGGGGATAAGGGGGGGAATGATAGATGGGAGGGCAGATTGGGGGAGAGGGTAGTTAGAAGCAAACACTTTTGCAAAGGGATAGGGTCAAAGGAGAAAATAGAATAAATGGGGAGGCAGGATAGGATGAGGGAAATATAGTTAGTTTTTCACAACATTATTATAGAAGTATTTTGCATAACTACACATGTATAACCTATATTGAATTACTAGCCTTCTCAATGAGGGTGGTGTAACACTAATACAATACCCATAGTAGCTGCTACGAATATACATACATATTCCCAAAGTTTGTTCAAAAAAATATAATAAACCCTCCTCCTCAAAAACTAAGCCAAAGTATTTATTTGGGACATTACTATTAGGATACCAAAAAGCAAAGTTTAGTAAGATACTCATCAACAATCCAGGAAGTGCTGACATTGCAAGCATTCTCTCTGTCAAGCCTCCCTACAAGAAAGTTCCCTTAGGAAGCTCTTCCCTCCATCTGCTTCTCTCTCAGCTCATGTCTCTCTCCACTCACACCTCTCCGTCCAAGCAATATTGGAAACGAATATTGAAAATTAAAAATAAACAAAAACAAAAAAGAAACAGTTTTTAAACCTTGTTTCTGAATTGAATTGTTAAGCTTAGCCACTGTGTGTCTTGAACTTTGCAGTTTTGTGTTTTTGTCTGGAGGCCATCTGTTCCTTTGATTGGAATTCCATTTTCTATGTCTAGAAGCTCTGGGAAGCTCTCTTCTATTATTTCCTCCATTGTGGTGTTAAAGTTCTCTATCCCGTCATGCTATTATGGGAGACCTATGCTCGTCAGGCCATCTCTATTCTGTCTTGGAGATAGAAATTAATAGTGAACATGTTTCATTTTCATGTCCTTGAGTTTTGCCTCTCTTCTAAGCTGTTCTTCACTTCTGTGCATTTGCGTTTCCAGTCTATAATTCTCTCCTTTGCTTCTTTGGTGAGGCTTGCCATGGCAAATTCAAGTGTTTCTGTTCTGATCATTATTTTTGTTGTGCAGGACACAAACCCTCTCAACATAATTCTCTTTTAAATTGTTGTGGTTTCAGCTGGTGGGATTCCCAAAATGTACAGGTACAGGGAAAGTCTGCCTTGAAAGAATTCAACCGTTCAAAGTAGCTAAGTTTTATCATAACACCAGTATGGCAGGCAAGATTCCTAGGAAATATGAAGTTTAGTAGGGATAAGACTGATATATACAAGACGTATATACAAGAAAAGACAGTGAGAAGGTCTGGGTGGGATTAAGGAATGGAAATAGCCTGGAGTGGGCCAGGGGCAGACAATGAAAAAGTGATCTGGGCTGGGTATGAGAGACACAGTGAAAGGATAGTTAAGAGCATTATTGAAGTATCTAGGTAGACAGGGATGGACCAGTGCCTTGGGCAAAATGCCCATGTGTAAAAGTCCAGGGGCTGGGTTGCTTTCAGAGACATGGTCTTTCTTTGAAGCGTCCACTCAGGAGATATGTTCTCTTCACATCCCACAGGGTCCTCTTTCTCCTCAGGAGCTGGATCATTTCCCTTAATTTTCCAGTATTTATTCATAGATGTCTGAACTCACTAGATCTGGAGGCCATGGCTCTTCCTATTGTTACTATTTTCCCAGTTGATATATCTGCTTATGTTCAAAGTCTTTGATTTAATTTTTAATTAATTAATCAGATATTAATTAGTTAATAGGCAGATAAATAAATAATTAATTGAACTTAAGCCTTTGAGTGTTCTTCTTCCTGAGATCTTTGGTACTTCTAGTCTCCCCCAACCTTATTTCCCCTTATTGCTCACTTTCTGACTTTCTCCCCTCTGACTGTTGCTTCCTTGGTGCCTTCATCTCAAAGTTCTCAGTGTCTTCCCACACTGGGCAATTCATGGTTCACTAGCCTAGGTGTCTGCCCTAATTGACTTTTAGCTGGTCAAAACTATCCCCAATGAGATACTGTGCTTTTCGTTCAGGCTTTGTGAAGTGAAGGGACACACACACACACACACACACACACACACACACACACACACACACACAAATACATGACTTTCTCACTAGTCAACTTTATTCAGATAAAGGAAAAAGGTTCAAGCCAAGACACCTTCTCCTAAACCAGCCAAATCCTCCTCCAACCAGTTCAAATTACTTACCTGTTTGGGGGGGAGTGAGGGTGGAGGGGGATCTATATCTGTGTGTTTTTGTCTTCGGTTTACTGCACTGGGACTTCTATGAAAATCTGAATCCAAACTTCTCTCTTGCTCAGCTCTGAATCCCCATGCCAGGGAAGGTGCTTCTACCCTGCATGCCCCCTGTCTCACAGCTTGTTATCTTTTCTCTTGAGAAATGAAACACAGTTCAGTAAAGCAAAAATTAGCCATTTTATCTTAGAAAGAATGGTTTATTTTAGGACAAGTGTGAGCAGAAAGCAAAGCAAAGAGATATCTCCAGGTGTGGAAAAAACCCCTCATCTTTCTCCAGGCAGGGATGGGTCTGGCCCTGGGGGCCCAGTGATGGCAGTGCCACTCACCTCTGCTGGGCAAGGATTAGCTCACTTTTGTCTCTGTAGCCCCCTTGGGTAGCCCCTGGGGAAGCGGGGGTGGGGGAGCAAAGGAGAGAGAGGGAAGCACTAGATAGGATTCCCCAGGTGGGAGAAGCTCCAGGTAGCGATGCCCCTCTGGGCTTCTTTCCACTCAGAGGTTTGGAGCATTTCCTGGGGACATCAAGAGAAGCCTGAGGTGAAGACTTGAACACAGGTCTTGCTTTTTTCGAGGCGGGCTCTCCAGCCACTTAATATGTGTTTATTGATTGATTATCGGTGACTGAGAACAGAAAGGAGGAGAATGCAGAGCACAGCTGGCTAACAGGGATCTCTGATTGGTGAGCATTCATTAGGCACCTACTGTGTTCCAGGCACCCCTCCCCCCCACCCCACCCCCCGCCGCCCCAAACAGATAATCTAGCGATACTTAAGGAGATTGTAAGGGGATGCTCAGCCAGTGAGAGGGTAGATGAGCAGTCTTTAGGTGCTGACAGAATGGGCCAAGGTAATTACTGAACCCTGGCAATAAACCTGATCATACTGGAAGATCAGGGAAAGTGTAGGTGGAGCCACAGGGCTAGGGAAGGTTGTGTGAGAACAAGAGCCTACTGACAGGCCAGTGTGCTTCACTTAGCTTCCTGGAAAACTTCCCAAGGTCTTGGACTTCCATGGAGGGGGAGGGGCAAGAGAAAGGGACAGTAATGGGGACCAGGAGTTGATGGAATGGCCAGACCCACACCATTAACAGTTTAGTCAATTTGGAGGGGGGTCCACAGTGGAGTGCCCCCAGGATTCTGGCTTGTCTCTGTGCTATCAAACTGGCTTTTTAAATGACCAGCTTATCAAACTGGGGAGAGCTGACGTTGTGCCCCTCCAAGAGAGCTCAGCCTTCTGGATGACTGACCACATCCGAATCCCATGAAATGTCAGAGAATCCCCAACCATCATAAGCTTCGGGATCTGGGCTCTCATCAGCCTCCTGCCCCCAAAGTACAGGTTGATGGTCAATGAGTCACCAGTCTCTGCTCCTGGAGCTGCCCTCCCCCCTCTATTCCTATCCGTCTCTCTCCTTCTCTTACTGCCTTGATCCTTCCCCTTTGGGTGGCTACTACAACAGCCGCTGCTGCTGCCACTGCCTCCACCACCATCTTGAATTGGGGTGGGATGGCCCATACCTCCACTCCCCTGACCCCAAAGGCAAGCCCCTGCCACACCAGCCATTCAGACCAGGCAAGGCCCTCCCACCAAGTCCCCAAGCTCCTCTGGCAAGTACCAAGCCTCACCTTGAGGTGCAGGAGGTACTTGGTAAACCTCTTCTGGGGCTGTCCCTCCTGGGAGGGTCGAGAATTCTTTGTCCAACAGGGCTTCCAGAGGCAGAGCCAGCAATGACCTCAAAAGAGGGAGGGGAGCAGATGTTTCTGCACTGCACCCTTTCATCCCTGCTCTGCTCTCCCTCCTTCAAATTGGACAATTTCTTGATGTACAGCTCTGACTCCATCACTCCTACACATTCTCTCGATCCCCAGTGCTCATGGGATCAAGTTCAGACCCTTTACTGCAGCATTCAAGACCTTCAGCAGACCTCATTTATTTTCATTACCACCCCAACACACACACATACACACACACACACACACACACACACACACACACACACACACACACATACACACACATGCACATCTAGCGTCGTATCTGGCAAGGTACCAATGTTTGTTCAGTGGAACAGATTGAATTCTGGAGTACTGTGGGCTGTGGGGTGGGGAGATGGGCATGGGTTCAACCCACATTTTCCTCGGTATGGGAAATTCCCTCTACTGATGCAGGCTGGTAAAGTGTCTCTGAGCTTATTTGAACAGGTGCCTGGGGTATGAGGTTCCCAAGCTCGGTGGTGGCCACAGTGAGTCAGGTGGGGCTTAAATTTGACCCTCAGTCCAGTCCTTGGCCCTGCAGGTGACATGTCTGCTCACTGTGGGAGCTTCTGCAACATCCTTTGCATTGAAGAGGATAGCCTGGTCTCCAAGGGTCCCTCAGAGACTAACCTGAACATTCATTCCCCATGGTCTGAATTAAGACTCAGACACACTTGACCCAAATGGGCCTCCTTCAACTCCCAGGGCACCAGTGTCTGTGATGTTGTCAATATTGTCCAATGGCC
This sequence comes from Gymnobelideus leadbeateri, assembly GCA_011680675.1. Lineage (NCBI taxonomy): Eukaryota > Metazoa > Chordata > Mammalia > Diprotodontia > Petauridae > Gymnobelideus > Gymnobelideus leadbeateri. The sequence continues at coordinate 256,514 of WOXC01005896.1, read as the reverse complement.
TCTCTTCACCTTCACCCCCCCCCATTTAACACCCCCACAGGGTAGAAGGACTTGACCTGGCTCTGGCCCAGCCTTGCTCACAGAGAGCCCTGCTAAGTTCTCAGTCAGGCCTGCCTTGGCCATTGTGGCCCTTGGAATAGACCACCCCCTTCCACTTTCTTGGCAGAGGGTCTTTTCACTGCCTCCTGGCCAAAGACCGACCCGAACTGCTTTAGGGTGGGGGGCTTGGGACAGGGGAAGGAAGTGTATCCCCCAAGGCCATTGGTTCCAAGGGGCCCAGTCCACTGTCTATATGGTACCTCCAAGCTCTCCCATCTGTATTCTTGCTCCCCCCCCCCCCATGGAAATATTGGATGTGGAGGAAACCCAGGGCCACAGATTGTCCCAGAACTCACTGGCTCCCACCTGCTTTGAGACATGGCCCCACTGGGGGAGGGAGGGGGCATCCAGGAATCTAGTAAGAAGTAGCTGTCTCTTGGTCCATTATTGCCCAACAAAGTCCCCACCCCTCCCCACCGCCTTGGATATTTCTTTTCCCCTTCAAGGCTTCCCTGCTATGTGTCACCCAGGAGGGGGAGGGAATCCTGTGTGACTTCTGCTAGCCCACCTGGAGATGGTTCAGATGACATGACCCCAGTTCCATCACCCCTGACATCCTACCTAGATCCCTGTGCCCCCCTCTCAAAGACAGTGGCCTGAAATACCCCCCTCCCAGAAAAGATGCCCAACAATCCCCACCTATCCACCTCTAGAACAGGGAGGGAGAAAAAGATAAGAGAAGGATAAATTAAGCTGTTTGGGGTCAGTGATCCTTCCCTCCCCAGTAGGGAGGCGGCACTGGGGGTATTCCTGACTTCCCAGGCCGGTGCTTCTCCTGGACAGGCTATGTAGACTCCATGAAGAACACCATGCGGCTGGAGAAGACCAAGTCAGCTGTGTAGACCACCAGGTTGATGTAGGTGAGGACAGTGGCTCCCACTGCTGAGCTGAACTGAGACTTTGGAAGAGAATCCTCAAAGACAAAGATGGGCCATGTGACAGCAGCTGAGAGATAAAGCAGTGAGGCCAGGCCTGTGAGGGTCACCAGCACTTTGTCCAGATGCAAGGGTAAGGTGCCCAGCCGCTGCCCTATGCTGAGCCCTATGATGAGCAGCGTGCTCACCAGGCAGAGACAGAACACGGCCATACACCACCGGCACCCCACATTCTTGTCGTATATGTGGTCGACATCCACCAGGGCTAGGATCACACACGCCACATAGGTCTCAAACACTTTCAGCAAGCCAGGCACAGTGGACAGGAAGCCCCGAAGCTGCCCTGGTTTGGCCCAGGTTAGTCCCACCTCTGCCGCATAGATCACAAAGCACACACAGGACAGGGCAGTGGCTGCAGCTGCCGCCTGGTAGGGCCAGCCCTTCAGGTCCCTTGGCACAAAGACAATGGGGTACATGATGGATGCAGTAAAGGTCAGCAAGGTGGCCAGCATGGCCACCCCTGAAGTAAAGTTCTCCCATGACAGGGGCACATGTTGGTCCAAACCCAGGAACTCCAGCCCCAAGATGGCTAGCGACAGCAAGAAACAGAGACACCAAGAAAACAGACACCACACACCAAATGGAGAGTTCAAGTGAGGGCCAGAGGCTGCCAGGCTGAAGGTGGCACAGCATAGGACCACTTGGAGAAGCCGGAGCAGGCCTACCAGAGAGATTAGGGCCCGGGGCACCAGCTTCAACTGTGGCATGTTGCCCACCTCACCATCAACTGCTGCTTCAGGGAAGCCGGTGATCCTCCCACATGCTCTGAGGAGCTGTGCAGAGTCCCCAGAGCCCAAAGGACAAAGGGGAGGGCCCAGGAGGAAGTGGCAGTCAATATCTTGGGCAGAGCCCAGGTGTAGGAGGGTGGAGCAGGGCAAATAAGTGGCCTTGGAAGAAGGGGAGGAGGGGAATTGCAGCCTTGATGCTGATCCCTGACCTCACCTGGGAGTGGACCCTCCTAGGAGTGAGTAGTCCCTTGGGTCATTGCTCTTGGGAATGGTCAGTTCCTTGGGTGGTCCCTACGAAGGGTGGTCAGTCCCTTGGCTCATCCCTCTTGGGAATGGTCAATCCCTTGGGTGGTCCCTCCTGTAGTTAGTACCAAGGTTGTTGCCTCCTGGGAGGGGATGGTCTCTGGGCACCAGGGCTGGGTAATCATTAACAAAGTGGTGTTATTGACTAACCCTCCAATTTTTCTTTGGCCTTTGCTCCTGATCCCTTTCTTTGTCTCTTGTTTGCACGGCAGTGGGCAGGTAGTCAGTATCAGAGAGACTCCTTCCCCTGTGGGTGCCTCATCATCTCCTCCAAGGACAGGGAGCTTTCTGTGCCTTTCTGTGCCTTCTTTGCCTTCTTGTGCTACCTGCTGACCTATGGACCTCAACCTTCCTCACCTTGAGACATATAAGTAGATGTCTGTGGAAGGAAGGTGGAAGGTTGGGCCATTGATTTAGGTTAACAGCCAGAAAGGAAATTCTCTCTCCCAAAGCCAAGAGACAATTGGCAGAGGGCTGTCTGGGGCAGTAAGAAGTGAAAGGTGTGTCTTTCTGATTCAAGCCCTGGAAGAGCAGCTTTGATCCCCGAGGGTTCCCATCTCTAATGCAGGAGGTCATAAGGTTTGTGATGACTTCTAGGCTTCTTCAGGCAGTATTATTTGTCCCTATAGCCTCACTAGATGGCCAAAGATCATGAGCTATGCTGATGTGTCAAGGACACTAGCCCACTCTCTCCATGGCTCTGCCTGGCTTCCAGCCCCAAGTGATTGTCCATCAATCTCTCCCCATACCACTTCCCATTGTTCTAATCTTCTCATACTCCAATACTCTATGAACCAATGGCGCTCATCCCCTTGCTATCACACAAGATACTCCATCTCTGCACTCTAGGTATTTCTCGGAACAGCCAGCCCCCATTCCTGGGATACTCTTGCTCCTCATCTCTGCCTGCCAGCTTCCCTGGCTTCCTTCAAGTCCCAACTAAAACCCCACCTTCTGTAGGAAGCCTTTCCAAACCCCTCTTAATTCTGGCAAGGCCCCTCCTTGGATTATTTCCTATTTATCCTGAATGTTTGTTGGTTTGTTGTCTCCCCCATTAGACTGTGAGCTCCTTGAGGGCAGGGACTGTCTTTTATCCTTTTCTGCATCCCCAGTGCTTAGCACAGGGCCTGGCACATAGGAGGCATTTAAATGTTTGTCAGTTGACTGACTGTCTTAAATTGGAGCCCCATCTTCCTAGGGACCAAGGTGGTAGACAGAAGAGTATATCCCCTGTGTTTGAGTGAAATAAATGTCTGTACTTCTGTGCTTGCTATATCTTCTCAGGAAATATCTCTTTGTGAAAGCTAATTGATGCTGTGTGAGATGAAAGAATTTGGAGTCTGAGTCTGAGATCAGAAAATGTTTTTATTCTTTCTCGTGAGAAAGGGCACTGTCCCTGTCGCTCAAATGGCATCTGCCAGGGAGTGCAACATGTGGAAGTTCATGGGCTTCTCTTGTCCAGATCCTAACTATGCCTCTAACACCTGTCCTGCCTCACCATTGGCTTTCACCAAATTTAGAAGTGCCCAATCAGAAGTGGACTGGTCTGGTTTTCTTTCAAATTACCTCATTTCCGGGAAATCATTAGTTACTTGGAGACCAAGAGAGATAGGAATGTAATAGGGAGTTAAAAGAAATGAGGAAACATCACTGTGAGTCATCTCTCACAATGCTAATTGGTTACATGATGCTGGGACACTCATTATTGGAGAGGGCCATCGGGTGGGCTGCAACATAGTGAAGGCAGCCTCCCATTCCAGGCTTAGTATGCCTCATTCTTTGCTCCAACCAAACTGGCCTTTCCCAGATCCTCCAAGACACCAGGTGCCATTCTTCCCCATTGCCTCCAGGATCAAATTTAAATTCACTGATCAAAGGGGCAGCTAGGTGGCGCAGTGAGTAAGAATGCCGGCACTGGAGTCAGGAAGACCCAGGATCGGTTCCAGCCTCAGTACTTACCACCCACACATAAATAACTGGCCATGTAACCTTGAGCAAGTTATTTAATCCCAATTTCTTTAAAAAAAAAAATTCACTGATCAGCTTTTAATTCAATTGGTCAATATGCATTTATTAAGTGCCTGAGATGTGCCAGACCCCATGCTAAACACTAGGGATACTCCTATGAAAAAAGAAAGCTAGCAGACAAGGTACCTTATGCAGGGCATGGGGGGGGGGGGGGGTTGGGGTGGGGGGAGTTTGCAGGGAATATCAGAGAAGTTCCAAAGGAGTAAAACCAGGTAAATGAGAAATTTTTTGCCCCGCCTCCCCCTTAAGTGGCAGTTTGGGGTTCATAGCCCCACCCACCAATCAGATGAGATCTTACAGGGTGATGCCCCCTCCTGCCTTTACAGTCTTCTTACACTTTACTCCAGACTCCTACTTTCCCATCCAAGGGCACCGGCCTCCATCCTGGCTCTTCCTTGCACAAGACTGAGCATCTTTCCAGGAGCCTAGGATGCTCTCTCTTCTCATCACCACCTTCTGGCTACCCCTCCTTCTTTCAAGTCCCAGACAAAATCTACAGGTAGCCTTTCCCAACTCCCTTGTAATACCAGTGGCTTTTCTCTAGTAAATAAAATGTCCTGTCTATAGCTCATTTGTACATGGTTGTTTTCCCTACAAGATTGTAACCTCCTTGGGTGCAAGATTGTCCTTTGCCTTTCTTTGTGTAGCAAATGAGGAGGGACACCCACACATGCGTGTAGTGAGGACTCCATGTGTGGAGAGGGCTGCATGTGGCAAGGAGGCTTGTCATGGAGTGTGTGCCCCCCCCCCTCCTCCCAGGGAGACTTAGGAGATGGGAAAGAGGGTTTTCAGGCTAGAAGCATGCCTGTCTGCTCCCTTAATTACTGTTCATCTAGGCAATATGATCAGATGCCATCTAACTTTTAATGACCCTGTGATTTGGGGCAAAGGAGACCCTAAGGTCTATATTCAAGCCTTGACTCCTTTCCCACCTAGTTAATGCCAGTTCCACAATGCACACATATAGCAAATAGCCAAACAAAAACCAAAAAATACATACATTTAACCAAATTGTAGCAAGACAGAAATCAGAGGTCTACAGAAGAGAATGCATGCCAGACAATACAGAGGGAAGGAGCTGTCCCAGTGGGTGTGAGGCAGCTTGGCTCATCCAAGAGAGGGGTCTGGCTCTCCCCCCAAAGGCTCTAGAGTAGCCAGCTCGGGGTAGGAACATGATGGGAACCACCAGCTTCTCTCGTGTCTTCCCTTCCTTCAGCAGCCTGAAGTGGGGCCAGCCTCCTACACCTTCTCTCTGCAAGCATCCAGAGTGACCTCACATTCAAGGAACACTGGAGCTTGGCTCATCCCAAAGGGGATGCGTTCCTGACGCAGCCCAGAGAGACCCATCTTAAAGAGCCCCAAAGGGGACTCAGCAAGTGTGAGACTCATGAAAGGTGGGAGCTCTCTCCCTCTGTCCAGCTCACAGCGGCCAGCGCATTCATTTCCATCAATAAGGAGATGGGCTTTGGGTCGGGGCAACATTTGTACCCCTGGTTCTTTGTACATGCAGTGCTGGGCACATAATCGAAACTTACTAAAATGCTAATTGATTGATTGTCTGAGTGAATGACTATCCTTCCCTCCTCTGCCCCTTCACCTTCTAGATGAAACCTGTCCCAATTCACTCAGTGGGTACGGCCTCCCCACTCTCATTAACTTGTTGAATAGTCGGTGCTGCTCCTTTTGTTGCTAAAAGGGGTGGGGAATAAACATTTGTGTAAGAAAAGCTGACAAAATCCACTTGGGAAGAAACACCACCGTTCTAATGTGTCAAGGAGAGACATAGACTGTCCTGAGGACCGGAGGGAAAACTGGCCCTCAGATGAATGCGCCAAGAGGACCATTAGAAGTGACTGCTGAGGTCCTGTGGCTGCAGAATGTTCTGATCCATCTGCCCATTGGCGTGTGACTGTCCTTAAAGCTTAGAAGCACAGAATTTGTTGAACTGGAATTAGGGTTAAATCTCTTCTCTCCTCTGAAGATGCCCCTGCCCTACTGCAGGCCCTCATCCTTCAGGCCTGGAAGATGGTGAGAGCTGCTGGGAGGGTCTGCCTCTATCCTCCATTTGGCCACAAAAGTGATTTTCCTAAAACCCTCCTCCCTTTCAGGTTTCCTTACACCTTGTTCTTCAATCCAGTAGCCCAGCCTCCTGGGTGTTCCACAAACAAGATCCTCCATCTCTTGGTTCTGGGCATTCTCTCTGATCCCACCCCATGCCTGGGATGCTCTCCCTCCTCTGGTCTGACTGCTGAGCTCTCCAGCTTCCTTTGAGGGCCTTCCTTTTACTGGAAGCCTTCTCAAGCCCATCTTACTTCTAGCAATCACTTCCTATTTTCTCCTATATATAGCTTGCTCTGGATATATTTCTTTGCATATTGTCTCCCTCATTAGATTATTGAGTGATTGAAACTAGAAATGATCATTAAGGAGCCATTTGGGGCAAAGTTTCAGGATGCAAACCAGCACCAATCGTCCACATTTCCATATATTATTAACAAAATCCATCATGAAGAAATTTAAAAAGCAAGAGAAACTCCATTTAAAATAGCTCCAGAGGGCAGAGCCAAGATGGCAGAGTAGAAACAGCATTTCCAATGTGCTCTGCCCCACACAAATTTCAAATAATGTGAAAGGGGACTCCGAACAACTTCTGGAGCCACAGCACCCACAGAACGGCACAGAGAAGCTAACCTCCTGCTGAGGACAGCCCAGCAGCCCTGCAGGGAGCGGCCAGAGAGCAGGCAGCACAGCGCACTGGGAACCAAGAGCGCAGCGTGCAGAGCCCAGGTCTGTGGTTTTAGCCCCAGGGCGGCCGGGCCTTCAGCCGGCTGGAGGGACCCCAGAACACCAGCAATTGTGGCAATTCCAGAATTATCAGCACAGATATGTCTAGGACAAAGTGAGAGGTTAGTGCCCTATGGACTTTGGGACCAGTATTTGGGGAACGTGTCAGCTTCCTCTCCTGGGGGCAAAAAGCTGCTGAAGAAACAGCTGCACAGAAGCCATTTTGCAGCGTCAGCAGTGGCTCTGGCTCCTGGTCTGTGAATTGTAGGGAGATCCAGCAATCAGTCTGGGGGTTAATCGCTCTTGCTTTAAACTGCCTGGATCTGGATTGTGGTCTGGGGGGAAGTTTGGGGTGGGTATCCAATTTGCCAGAGTGGGTGGAGGCTTTACAGAGGCCACCCAACTGGCGGAAGTTGTGAAGACCCCATGTTTGGGCGGAAGCTCCCCTGTCTGGTGGCAGAGTCCTACTGTGGCAACAAGTCCAAAAATCAAGTAATTAAGTGGCAACATGCCTAGGCAAATGAAACAAAATAAACAGAAAAGTTCAATATTGGACTCCTATTTTAGGGGCAAAGAGGCTCAAAGCATGGAGGAGGACTGTGAGGTCAGAACTCCTGCACCAAAAGCCCCAAATGAAAATACAAGCTGGCTACAGGCCATAGAGGACCTTAAGAAGCAGATAAGAGAAGTGGGGGAAATTTGGGAAGAGAAATGAAAAAGATGCAAGAAAAGTATGAAATGACAGTCAACAGCCTGACTGAGGAAAATAACACCTTAAAAAATAGACTAACTCAAATGGCAAAAGAGGCTCAGAAAGGCAATGAGGAGAAGAATGCCTTAAAAAGTCGAATTTGCCAGATGGAAAAAGAATCTCAAAAGCTCACTGAGGAGATTCATTCCTTCAGAGTTAGACTGGAGCAAATGGAAGCTAGTGACTTTATGAGAAATCAAGATACTATTAAACAGATCCAAACAAATGAAAGAATAGAAGGCAATGTGAAATATCTCATGGGAAAAACCACTGACCTGGAAAATAGATCCAGGAGAGATAATTTAAAAATTATTGGACTACCTGAAAGCCATGATCAAAGAAAGAACCTAGAAATCATCCTTAAAGAAATTCTCAAGGAAAATTGCCCTGATGTTTTAGACCCAGTGGGGGAAATAGAGGTTGAAAGAATCCACCGATCGCCTCCTGAAAAAGATCCCAAAAAGAAAACTCCTAGGAATATTATAGCCAGGCTCCAAAACTCCCAGATCAAGGAGAAAATACTACAAGCAGCCAGGAAGAAACAATTTCAATATTGTGGAAACACTCTCAGAATAGCCCAGGACCTGGCAGCTTCTACACTGAGGGATCGAAGAGCATGGAATATGATATTCCAGAGGGCAAAAGAGCTGGGATTGAAGCCAAGGGTCACCTACCCAGCAAAACTGAGTATCTTGTTTCAGGGGAAAATATGGTCATTCAGTGGAATAGAGGACTTTCAAGCATTCTTGATGAAAAAACCAGAGTTGAATAGAAAATTTGACATTCAGATGCAAGAAGCAAGAGATGCTTGAGAAGGTAATCAAGGAAATCAAAAGGAACTTATCAAAGTTGGACTATTTACATTCCTACATGGAAAAACAATAACTGTGTTTGATGAAACCTTTCTCATTATGAAAATAATTGAAGAAGGGTACATGGCATATGCTCACAGGTATACATGGATAGAGGGCACAGATTGAATTTGATGGGAAGGGATGATTCTTTTTTTTTTTTGAGGGCAATTGGGGTTGGGTGACTTGCCCAGGGTCACGCAGCTGGGTTTTTGTTTGTGTGTTGGCTCTCTGGGGCCGGATCCAAGCTCGGGTGCTTCTGTCTCCAGGGCCGGCGCTCTGCTCGCTGCGCCACCTAGCCGCCCCAAGGAAGGGATAATTCTTAAGGGGTGAAGTCAAGAGGTGAGAGAGGAAAGTGGCAAGAGGAGATGGAGAGAGATAGGGTAGGGTAAACTATCTCATGTAGAAGAGGCAAGGGGAAGTAGTTGCAGGGGAGGGGAAGAACAGGAAGGCAAAAAGGCAAAAGCATATTCTCCTTGAAGTTGGCTCAAGGAGAGAATCACATACATACTAAATGGAATATCTTACCCTCACTCACTCTCCTGAGTAGGGGAAAGGGGGATGAGAGGGGGGGGGTGATGGAGGGGAGGGCATTCTGGGGGGAGGGGAGGTTGGAAGTACCCACTATCAAAGAGGGACAGGATCAAAGTAGGGAATGGACCAGGTGGGAGGTGAGACGGGTGGGAGGGAAATATAAGCAGTCTTTTACAATATATCTACTATGGTAATGTTTTGCATAGCTATACATGTACAACACATACTGAATTGCTTATCTTCTCAGAGGGAGTGGGTGACAAGGGAGGAAGGGAATGGATCTGAAAATCGAAGTTTTAAAATTAAATGCTTCATAAGATGTCCAGGCATTGGGGCTCAGAGATTCACCTTGCCCTAATGGCAAAGTCGAAGGGGGTATGGGAGAAGATATGGGAGAGAGCAGATTGGATGAGGGGATATCTAGTGGGACTGCTATTCTGGGGTGGTGGGTAGGGAAAAATGGGGGAAAAGTGTAACTCATAATCTGGTGGAAATGAATGATGTAAACCAGAAGTTAATAAAGTATTTGTTTAATTAAAAAGAAAAAAAGAAAATAGCTCCAGAATGTTAAAAATATTTGGGTGTCTACTTGCCAAAACAAACATAGGAATCATATGACCATAGCTACAAAACACTGTTTATGATAATAAAAACAGACCTAAATAAGTGGGAAAATATTAACTGTTCACAGGTAACCTGAGCCAATATAATAAAGGATGACAATACTCCTTAAAATAATTTAATTATTCAGAGGCATACTTTGGTAGCCATAGCAAACTACCAAAGGATTATATCTAAAACTAGAAAAAAATGACCAAATTGATAAGTAGATATAAAAATTCAAGAATGACAAGGGAAAGGATGAAAATAAGAGAGAAGGAAGGAACCCAGCAATACCAGATCTCAGACTCTACTGCGGAACAGTGATCATTGCAATGATTTGGTGCAGGGTAAGAAATAGAGGCTGATTTATGGGATAAGTTAGGGACATAGCAAACAGTTGCCTAGTGTTTGATAAAGCCAAAGACCCAGGATCCTTGGATAAGAATTGATATTTGATTAAAAAAAATTTTAAACATGCTGGAAAAACTGGACAGGAGTCTGGCAGCAATTGGGTTTAGATCAACAATTCACACTATTTACCAAGATCGTTGTTGTTTGTCTTTTGTACTCAAAGAGGACCATGACATCAGAGAGGTGATGTCATAACTTACAGGTGAATTGGATTTAAGTGAGTCTGGGATGTGTAGCCACCAGCCTCACTTCCTCCTCCGGAGCAATCTGGGTGCAGTGGCCAGATATAGAACAAGATGACTGCAGATGACCCTGGATGCAGTGGGGTACCTTGGCCTTTTCAAGCTAAGGTCTTTACCTGGTCTCAGTTTGATTGAGGCAATGCCCATTCAGTGATTAAGGCTAGGTGGGAAATGAGGCAGTCATTTTCTTACCTGGTTTTACCTAGTCAAAAAAATAATCAGTCTGGAAAAGCAACACCCTTAGGGTTTTTCAGCAAGATCAGCATCGAATGGATGCATGACCTAGATCAGGGGTGGGGAACCTGTGGTCTTAAGGCCACATTTAGCCCTCTAGGTCCTCAAGTGCAGACGTCAGACTGAATCCAAACTTCACAAAACAAATCACCTTAATAAAAGGATTTGTTCTATAAAATTTGGACTCCGTCAAATGGGTTGCACTTGAGGACCTAGAGGGCTACATGTGGGGAACCACCCCTGACCTTGATAGAAGAGGCAACATTATAATCAAATTAGAAGAAGAAAGAAAGAAATTATCTTTCAGATCTATGGACAGGAGAAGACTCCAAGTCTAAACAATAGATAAAGGAGATCATGCAACATTAAATGGACATTTTAATTGCATAAAATTAAAAAGTCTTCTTGCACAAATAAAACCAACACAGCTAAGATTAGAAGGGAAATAATTAGCTGGGGAAAGTTTCTGCAGGAAGTTTCTCTAATAAGGATTTCACTTCCAAGATGTACAATTAACTGATTCAAATTCATTCAGAATAAGAGCCAATTCCAAATCGACAAATGGTCAAAAGATATGAACGGGCAACTCCCAAAGGAAGAAATCCAAGATACCAGCAGCAAAGTGAAAATCTGTTCCATGTCAGTATTAGAGAAATGAACATTAAGAAACTTGGAACGGGGTGGCTAGGTGGCGCAGTGAGTAGAGCGTCGGCCCTGGAGTCAGAAGGACCTGAGGTCAGATCCGGCCTCAGACACTTAACGCACACACAAACAAAAACCTAGCTGTGTGACCTTGGGCAAGTAACTTAAACCCAATTGCCCTCGAAAAAGAAAAAGAAAAAGAAAGAAAGAAACTTGGAACTTCCATCTCATACATCAGATAAAAAAAATTGACAAAGAAGGAAAACGGCAAATGTTGGGAAGGTTGTAGGAAAGGGGGCACATCAGTGCATTGTATGTGGAGCTAATTCCCAGCTAGTAAGCAATTTGGAATCATGGCCAAAAAATTACTAAACTGTGCATTCCATTTGGACTAACAATACCACTGGTCTATATGCCAAAGAGATCAACATAAAGAGAAGGATCCATATGTTCAAAATACATTGATAGCAGTTCTTTTTGTGCTGGCAAAGGACTGGAAGTTAAAGGGTAGCCCTCCATGGGGTAAAGTGGGCAAAAGTACGGTATATGAGCATCAATAGTCCATAAACATTCCTCCTCCTACTGAAATTTGTGTTTGAGTAGAAATGGCCACCAGAGGACAGCAGAGCACCACAGAGTCTGGCACGTTGTGGACGCTAGAGGACAGCAGGCAGGAGAGCTGGTGCAGAGGAGAAATGGAAGGAAGTGTGGCCTCTTAATTGATGGGAAGATGCTTCGAAAGCACCATATCCCTCTGATTGCCTCACAGCACCTGAGAGTGCCATCACAGGACAGAACAAGAGAACTCCTGGATTGGAAGGGGCCTCAGATCCATCCCCAACGAGTGACCTTCCAGCCTGAGGCATGCCAATCTTTGGGGGACACTTTGGGGAAACTCCAGCTGGCATCAAGCTTGAGGTGGCCTCTTTTAGTGATGTTGCCCCATTCAGTGCCCCTCTTGTGCTCTGTGGCCAAGGAGAACAAATCCAATCAGACACTTGAAGACAGCTTCCCTGTTTCCTTTGAGTCTTCTCCAAGCTGAATGCTGCCAGTTTCATTAGCCTATTCTCTTGTGATCAGATAGAATGAGCAATGAGAGCCCAGTTCTTAAAGCATTCATAATATTCTCTGCCTGGCACCAACGTAGGTAGTGGCTCAGTGAACCTGCAATTGGAAATCATGATGGAAATCCTGTCCCGATTCAGAAGATAGGCTTGCATTCTCTGACTGTGTCATATTGATAACAAGTCTTTTTATTGGCTTCTGCGTCAGAACTAAGAGTCATGTAAAAGATACTGCTTCACTTCCTGTTCCTCACACGTGACACTGTGCCTTCCATTACTGGAATGCTCTGTCACCTCCTCTTTACCTCTTGGTCTGGTTCACTTCACTTCCCACCTGCAAGACTCACTTCACATCACCCCACACTTCTGCAGAAGGTCCTTTCCAGTCTCCCCAGCTACTAACACCTTCCCTCAAAGATTTCTCTCCATCTTTACTCAAGTCAAGTGGCTTGACTTGTTCACTTGATTTGTTGACTATACATTTTTTTCTAGCTCTGTGAAGTAACTCTTTGGTAGTTAGATTGGTGTGACCCTCCACATGAGAAATGTGATGAAGGTCAAATCAACAGGCTTTGGTCACAGTTGGGCATGATGAGTAAGAGATAGTGAGGAATCCAAAATCAACCCTAGATCTGAGCCTGGAGGAAGAGGAGGATAGGGGTGCTTTCTATGGCAATAATAATGTTAGAAAGGGTTTGTAGGAAGGCTTACAGGAGGGTTCATAAGGGAAAATGATGAGCTTAATTTGGGGCATGTTGAGTTTCAGATGTTTACAGATCAAGATGTTCAATGAGCAGTGGGAGGTTCCAGTAGTTAGGGCTGGATTCGCCCATGTGTGCTCTTCTCTAGCGAGTAAGTACCATAAGGGTATAAACACTCTTCATTTCTGTGTTTGTACCCCTAGCGCATAGCACAGTATTTGACACATAGTAGCACTCACTGAATCTGCTTTTGAAAGTTCATTCAGTGGCAGCTTATTTCACCTCTTTTTCTGAGATTTGATTGTTGGTCTACACTTTCCCTGTCTTCGTGCCTCAAATGTCTTCCACCTCCCATTTGTCTATTTGGTGTACTTTGATGTACACCAACTGTTCTTTTGTATGTGCTCATGTGCTCAAGCCTCCTTTGTCCAGTTCAGAAAAAAAGTTCTTGTGATACCCACTCCCCCAACTTTCTCTGTTTCTACATTTCTCTTCTTTCGTAACCTTTACCACCTTCTTCATCTCCTCATTAGGACTTCCCCATTCTTTCCTTTTCTACCTAAGACTCTCAAAGTAGGATAAAAACATCCCTAGCGCTGGTGTTTATCTTTTTAAATGTGACCAGATAGCTTATCTTGATGGCTTTATTCCTCACCCTCTCAGGGAAGTCTAACAATACTTAAGTTACTGAATCTTGTTTTGAGTCTGTCAATATTTGCTTGTAAATCTGTGTTGAGTGTTCTTTTTGTGTGGAGGAAATAAATAGCTATCCATACCAGGTTCCTATTTTACATTCCTAGGTGTGCTCCTCCCCTTTTGGGGAGACCCTAGATGTAAATCAAAGCCAAGCTGTAAGTAATTTTGCTGAGGGCTACAGCCAGAGAGTGAGAAAAGGACCTCTTTAGAAGTCAGGTTCTGTAGAGGCAACCATATGGACATCCCCAGGATGGCTGCTGGCACAGGCTCTTAGATCTGCTTTACTAGGAAAGAGAGCTGTTTAAGAGGTCAACAAATCTTTTATAATTGCATTCACTAGTTCAGGGGAAAGCCAGCGCTCTGAACTTCAGAGAAAATACAAGCAAAGAAAACAAAACAAAAGTAGTTTGCTTCCATCTGCATTCAGACTGTAACTCTTTCTCTGGATGAGAACAGCTCTTTTCATCATGATTGCATTGCTAAGAGGAGCCGGGTCTGTCAAAGTCAGTCAGCACAGATACATTGTGTCTGTAACTGTGTACAAAGTTCTCCTGGTGCTGCTCCCCTCACTCAGCATCAGTTTATATGTCTTTCCAGGTTATTATGAAGTCTGTCTGCTTCTTATTTCTTACAGCACAATTGTATTCCGTTACATTCATAGACCACAGTCTGTTCAGCCATTCCCTAATGGATGGGCATCCCCTTGATTTCCAATTCTGTACCACCAAAAAAAGAGCCGCTATAAATATTTTGGTACGTAGGGTTCCTTTTCCCACTTGTATAATCTCTTATATCTCTACAGACCTAGAAGGGGGACTACTGACTCAAAGGGTATGCACAGTTTTATAGCTCTCTCTGCATAGTTCCAAATTGTTCTCTAGAATGGTTGCATCAGTTCCCAAGTCTTCTCCAGGATTTATCATTTTCCTGTTTTGTCACGTTAGCCTGTCTGACAAGTGAGACATGGTAAGTCAGAGCTGTTTGGGTTGGCATTTCTCTAATCAATAGTGATTTAGAGCATGTTTTCAGATGATTGTAGATGCCTTTAATTTCTTCCTCTGAAAACTGCCTGTTCATACTCAGCACTCTTTGTGACCAAGACCCTGACTTGTGCCCTTGGCAGAACATCCTGGTGTACAAAACTACCCCAGGATATCTAACGTAGGGGGCCCCAAGACAGTTTCATGGGAAGCAAAGAGTCGAAGAAACCACAGTGGAAGGACCAGGGTGAAGAAGAAAAGGGAAGGGGAGGAGGGAATAAGCACTCATTAAACTGGGTGTGGAACACTGGGCTACATGCTCTCATGGTGCCTTCCACCCGGAAAGGAAAGTAGTATTATTTCAATTTTACAGTTGAGGAAACTTAGGTAGACATCGGTGAAGTGACCTGCCCAGTGTCAGAAGCGGAATTTGAACCCAGACCTCTTTGACATCAGACCCAGCCTTCTTGCCATTGGCACCACCAAATGCCTTGGGGTTGGGGGGAGAGGGGCGGGGGCATAATGCAACTGAGTAAGAAGCTCTTCAACAAGCTTTTATTAAGTACTTACATTCTAATGATGAAGGTCCCACACAAAAGGAAGCTGGAGGGGTTAGGGGCATGGGGAGGAGAGAGATACCCAGCCCTGAGTCAGGGGGAAGTCCAGAGGAGGCCCCTAGGAAGGAAGGTGTCCAGAGGACCAAGGGCAAGCCAAGTGGCCCCTTGGGAAGACATAAACTCAGATCACCGGCTCTAATTACCAATGAGACCAGTGACTTCCTTGCCAGCATCCCCTCCCCACTTACACTCACACCATCTTCAACCTTCCTCCCCCACTCTCAGTAACACAGGCATCTTATATTCCCCAGGATATACCCCACCTATACATTCCATACACCGCCAAGCACAACCATCAGGACCAAGTCTCGGAGGCTAGCCCTGGAATGGGTGCCAAGACCCCATCCATCTGGCCTCAACAACTGGACCCATGCTCAGAACCCTAGCCTCCAGCTACACCCCCCCCCCACCTGTCTACTCCACCAGCCAGATGCTGGCCGGTAGAACCCTCAGCCCACAGAGCTGCCTCAGGGGCCCTGGCTCCATCTGCCACATTGTCCTGGGATCAGCCAGCTCTGGGCCTGCTGAGCTATCCAAAGGCTCCAGCAGCCCATCTTTCCCCTGTTCCCCTCCCCTGCCCAGCAGTGCTTTGGCCAAACCACAGAATAATCCGATGTCACCAGAGCCCTGGGGGGAAGTTAGTGGGTGGGCAGTCCCATCTGCATAAAACTCGGGGAACAAGCTGGGTGGAACTCCCAGTTCTGGACCCCAGGGCAGGAGAGGGAGCAGCTGGGTGTGACATCCAGGGCTGACCAGCCCTCTCTGTGCCATGAAAGGGCTCGCCACCATGAAGCTGCTTTTCCTCTCCCTTGCATTTTGCTGGTCTTTGGGTAAGTGTGTTTACCATGACTGGGGATATGGAGTGAGAATGAAGGGTAGTAAGGCTGGTGGCCTGAATGCAGTCCGATGGACCCATAGACCATAATGATTAGAAGAAGGGGCTGGTGCTCCCTCCACACATGGTGGTCACTGAGGTGCAAGGGGTCCAAAGGGTCCAATGAACAGGGTCTGGGCACAGTAATCTCCTGGATCCAAGGAGGCCCCTTGTTACATTCCCCCCTCCCTTCCCTACCTTCAGGGATGGCTTCGGACAGCGAATTTTTCTTGGAGTTTCTCCAGACACTGCTGGCTGGGTCCCTGGAAGATCTCTATGAAGGGCCACTGGCCCCCTACAATATCAATCCCGATGCCAAGGGTGCCATGTCTGAACTCAAATCATGCATTGATAACCTAGCTCCTATGCACAAGGCTGAATTGGTCAAGCTGCTGGTATGAACACAACCCCCACCCCCTAGTTCCCCAAGCCCCAGACCCTTAGTGTGGTTCCTGGCCCTGCTTGGACCCCAGGTCCCAGATTCCCTGCCTCTGTGGTTCTCTGGGTCCCCCCTCCCCATCCCAGGCCCCAGATTTCCTGTCTCTGTGGCTCCCTGGTTCCCCCTTTCCCCATCCCAGGCCAAAAGTTCACCAGTGTCACCTTTGACCCAACTCTCTCGGCCTCAGTTTGTCCATGTATAGGAATGGTGGGCGTAAGGTTTTCAGTGACCCTCTCAGGACCCCAGCACAGCAGATTTGGGGGGGCTTCTCCTCAAATTGAGAAGTAGCCCCCCCAACTTCCACATCTGTATTTTAGGTGGTTGTATTGGACAGTCATGGGGGTGATGCCTAGGAGCGGTTGTGAAGCCCAAGCCAGCATTGAAAGACCTCTGCCCTGCCTCTGCCCCTGTCCTAATGGCTGTTCCCTGCTTCTATCCTCATCAGACCCTCTTCCCTTTCTCCTGATGTCCCTGAGCTATCTCCACCCTCCTCCACCCCGCTCCAGATAAACCTGTCTCAAACCACTTTGTCAATAAAGTCTCAGCGGGCTCTTCTTGCTTTGTGTCCCCTCTGTCCAGTCTAGCTGTGGAACTGAGGGGTCTGGGATGGAGGGAGAGAAGGAGGTATGTTGTCCTCACCCTACCCAAGGCTCTCTTGAAAGTCCAAGGGAAAGAGAATGGAAAATAAGGTGTGGGAGGCCCCCTCATATTCCAGAATAAGGCATCGATGCTGAAATCAAACCCCAAGCCCATTAGCTCTGTCTGAAACCTTCAGGTACCCAGAGAGACATGAGGGCATAGCTATCCAGATGGGCATTGTAGACAAGAAAATTGGCACTGCCTGGGGTCCCATTTCTCCCAGCAGAGGATAACCCCAAACCAGTTGTTGTTTCAAACTGTCCAGGTGGCCATAAGGAAAACTCCTGGATGAGGAGATTATTTATCAAGGGAAGAAGACTTGGGGAAGAGTTGGGATCTTGGGTCCAAGGGGCTGGTGGCACAAGGCCAAGGGTAGCAATAAATTCTTGAGACCGGACCCCAAGTTACAAGTCAGCTGCCAACACACCTAACCCAGACGGCCTCAGAATTCTCAGCAATACTTTTTACGTGAATCCCTTCACGTTCTGATCCCCCAAACACACACGGGCCCCCTGGGAAGCCTTACCCTCCCCTGAAAAAGGAAAGCCCTCCTTTGGAAAGAGGTTTATGCTGGTAGAGTGGGCGCACACAAGCCTTCTCGTCAGCTCGAGGATCGGAGCTGGGGTGGAAGGGGGTAGCCCAGACAAAAGGGAACAAAACCTAACAATAGACAAATCCCAGAGGCTGAGGCAGGAACGCAGGAATCCAGGAGGAACCAAGGTACCTTGAGAACTGAGACAACTCCCAGACTCAGCCTGAGGCAATCATTAAGCTAGGCTACCCATCTGGGCACAGAGGCCCAACCTCCCCAGCTCTCCTGCCCCGACCTGGCCAACACTCTCCAGGAGGAAGGAAGAGAGGGCTTTGACCTGGGGAGAGCCCACAAGGCAGCTGGGCCTTCCTATCCCAGGGGCCCTGAGCTTGGAAACAGAAGTGAGAGCACTAAGTTATAGTGCAGAGTCAATACCAGGCTGGCCAAAACAGAGGCCAATAATCCCAGAGCCAGAAAGCCAAGTAAGGGGGAGTAGATGGCCCCTGGGAGTAGCTGCAGATGCCAAGGTGAAGACCAAGATGCTGGCAAAGACTGCACAAGACAAGGGAGTTGCCATTGTCCCACCACCCAGGCTTTGGGTCCTGGCTCCTTTTTCTCCCTTTCACTGACTAAATCCTCTTTGGATAGCCTCTCTCTTTGCCCCTAAAGCCATTCTGGGCTGGGCTGGGCTGAGCTGAGCTGGACTGGGCTGGGCTGGCTGGACTAAACTAGGTAAAGCTGGCCTGGTTGGGTCTGAGCTGGGGAAAGATAAGTTCTATTACATCCCATGTTCTCCTTAGACTCTGCCCTCCCTCTTCCCTCTGTCTACATGGAGCCTGAGGAGGGATGAGAAGGTATTAGAGGGAGACTGGCTTTCTGAGAGTTAAGCTGCTGCCTGCCCAAGGCCTCCACCTAGAGACCCCAGGAACATGGGTGCCAGGAACTCTCCCCAGGAAGCAATTGTCTCCATCACACAAAGATAGGTTCTAGAACTCAGAAGCATTACCTAGTGCTAGATTGTTCAGAGGTCCCCAGGTGGCTGAGAGGGAGGGGGCTAGATGTCCCAGTTGGTGGATACTGGAGAGGGAGCCGAGTGACTGGACCAGGGTGTGGTTGCCCTGCATGAGACTAGAGTTGCCGAATCCCTAACCTTCCCTGGGACCAGAGAGGTGAGGTCCAGCCCCACCATGCACAGTGACTGCTGGAAAGGACATCTCCTCTCCCCAGTTGGAATGACTCGGTGTCTTCTGAGGAGGCACAGAGTCAAGCCATCGGGGTCAGGGTCACAGTTAGAACTGGGACCAGAGGACAACAGACCTCTGATGGGACAATAGCAGTCCTGGGTGGTCACACACATGCCCATTCATGGACACTACACATTCTTACTTTCTGGTGTTGGGGGGCGGCTGTTGAGATGGGGTGGGGGGCAGGCTCCTCCCTGGGCCCTTTCTGAGCACACCCCACTCTACAGCTGGGGGACGGGGTGGGGCTGGGATCCTGCAAGAGTGAGCTCAGCAAACAGGACTAAGACACCAAAGGTTCAGCCACAGCAGGGGGCCAGGACATGGAACAGAGGTTCCCCCCTCCCTGCAGCCAGCACTAGGCCAGGCACCTTCTGCTTCTTCTTGGGCAGTGGAGGGAGCCAACAGCCCCTAATCAGCCCCTGTTGCCCCCTCCCCTGCCTTCCTCTGCAGTGTGTACTGGCTCCCCCTCTCTCACCCCCACATCTAGGCTGTTGTGAAGCCCCTTCTCTCCTTTGGGGCAGGCCTTCTTTGCCTCCTGCCTCCTGACTGGTTCTAGCCTATACTGCCTCATTAACATAAGAGTCTAAAAGTTTTAGGCTGCTGCTGGCTGGTGGCCTCAGTCTCCTCGGTTGGCTGTCAAAGCCACAATGCAGGTGGGATCATGCCATCTCCTATTCAGTCAACTCTGGTGGCTCTCCATGGCTTCCTGGATCCCACACAATGTCACCTTCCTCCTGGAAATGCCCAGGGCACTGTTATTCATGATGCCAAGGCCCCCCTCTGCTCAATGCCCAGCTCTGGGGCTAACCACCTTCTTCTCTCAGAAACCCTACAAAGGACAGCATGACCGAAGATATATGGGTGGGCTCCTGGAGGCCCCACCACCCTCGGGGGCCCATCATGGCCCTGTATACCAGCCCAGGACCCAAGTACATGATCCCAGGAACCACAGGTACCCAGAGGAAGGCAAAGCAGAAGGGGAGGCTGAAGGACTACTGCTCATGGGACCCATGGGAGGGGGGCAAGTAAGGGTCCTGGGCAGGAAATTGTATCCTCATGAAAAAGAAGGAACCCTATTTCATAGACTTCAATCCTTCCAGCCCCTAAGGGAACCCACCCATGGGCATGCTCCCTCCCAGGCACAGATGTCTCCTCTGCCATTCAGGATTTAAGAGGTCCTGAAGCTGGAACCCACCCCAGGCTCACCAGGAGAGCCTCTGAACTCAGCTTTGTGAGGCAAGGTCAGGAATGGCAGAGGAAGACGTCATCAGAGGAGCCACAGGCTAACTGGGTGGAAAGGAAAGCTTTGCAAAGGGCAAAGCTCTTCTCCACACACCCCGCCCCCTACAACTTGCAGGTTTCGTGAAACACACCCCAACCAAGCCAAGGGCCCCAGCCTACAGCTTCCGTGGGGCCCCCATGGTCCTGACAGAGAACTACTCCCCTGGGCCCCGATACAGTGTGAATCCCAAGATACTCCGGACAGGCAAGGACATGGGTCCTGCATACTCTATCCTGGGTCGCTACCAGACCAAGACCATCACAACACCTGGCCCTGGTGAGTGACCCACAGAGAGTGGCCAACCCTACAATTAGCCCCCTTCTCCCTCTGCCTTCCCAGAGCCTCCCTTCATCTCCAAGTCAGGATACTGGTCAAGGGCTGACCCCGACCTTCACCTCTCTAACTTCTTGGTGCCTTATTTTGGGGTCTGCAAAGTGCTCAGTGGTCCCAGAGGAAGGTCCTCAGTTGCCTCAAGGCACTGCACAAACATGAGCTGTTTTCCCTCTTCTTCCATCATAGGAGAATATTCTCCAGAGAAATCCATCAAATATGTATTCAACTCAGCGCCCAGCCACTCCATCTCTGCCAGGACCAAGTCCTTTCGTGTGGACAGCACCCCAGGTCAGCACCCAAGCCAAGAGGAAGGGACCCTGGAAATTGAGTCAGGGACAGAATCCAGAGGAGGGAGGAGAGACAGAGAAGAGAGGAAAGAAGAGGGAAGGGGAAGGGGGAAGAGACAGAGAAGAGAGAAAGGAGGGGGGGAAGGAGGAGGGAGACAGAGATGGAGAGGGAAGGGGGAGGGAGACAGAGAAAGAGAAGAGAAAAGAAGAAAGAGGAGGGAATTGGGAAGAGACAGAAAAAACATAATATTGGCTAAAATTGTATAAAGCTTGCGGGACTGACGGAGGATTCACAAACACCTGGTTTTATCCTCTCAGCAGCTCTGGGAGGCGGGCGCTGTTATTAATCCCAGTTTATAACCTCTAACAAAACAGAGCAGGCTAGAGAAAGGAGAGTCAGAACACAATCTGACACAGATTATGTTTGCAAATGGAAGTTCTCCCCCTTCCCCAAGAAAGAGGGCTTAAGGCTGCTAAGGCTGGGGCATACATACATACATACATACATACGTATATATATATAAGGGGTTGGCCCACATCACATTGATTCCTAGATCTTGGGATAGTTCTCATGGTTAGCATGCACAATACAGCGTTTTGGGTTCCTGTGGGAACAGTCATTGTCTCAAGTCTTAGGGGTTGTGGCCACCCTTCAAGACATAGAACTAGAGTTCTGTGATGGGAACAGGAGTGCAGTATTTGTCAGTGGCAAGAAACAGGGGTTGTGAACATGTGATAGACAGTTCTGGAAAATAAGGGGAGCTAAATTCCTTAGAGAACACTGGTGCCAGTCCAAGTAATACACTTTGTCAGAGGGTGAGATCTATCCAGGGTGCAAAGGATTACTGTTATGCCAAACTCAAGGCACAACCTGCTTGCTGGGTCTTAGCTCTAGAAAACAGAATATCTCCAGAATACTTTGGCAGACAGAACTGTGTGTTGCGGGATATTCAGCTAGAGGGCAAAGGAGAGATATAGAGGTAGAGTGGACCGGCTTGGGATGTAAGGGACATGGATGGAGGAGTCAGGTAGCTCTGGAGTTTCAAGGTAGGGTGACCTTGGGAAGAGAGAAACCCCCAACAGAGGAGCTAAGCTCGGTCTCCACACTAGACTAGAACATAGGAAGACTAGAACATTATCCTTCTCTAAGTATAAATGTAAAATCCAACTGCCTTTCAGATACCCCCAAGCTGGGCATCCAATGGACACCTTAAACTCAACATGTCCAAATTAGAACTCATAATCTTTTCCCCTAAACCCTCCCCACACTATCCTATTACTGTGTGGGAAGGACACCCCCACCCTCCCATCCCTCAGGTTCCCAACCTAGGCGTCACCCCCACCCCTCACTCTCTCTTATGCCCAAATGCAAAATGGTGCCAAGGCCTCTCAATTTCACTTCTAAGCATCTCTTGTCAATTTCACATCTCTAATCTCTCGTAGATTTCACCTGAACAAGCGGAACATCACTGACTGTGATGAAATACTATTGTGCTGTATAAAATGATAAGCAGGATGATTTCTGAAAAGCCTGGGAAAGACCCCCCCTTGCGCCTCTCCCCCACACCTTTCTGGTCTCCTTGCACCTCATGCCACCTGCTTCCTGCACATACCATTGGATCCGGTGACACTGGCCCCCCTAAATGCACATGCTGTTCTTCCATCTCTGGACTCTGGGCATCTTGTCACCAGCTGAAATGCTCTCCTTCCTTATCTCCACTTCCTGGCTTCCTTCCAGCCCACCTTCTACAGGAAGCTTTTCCTGATCCCCCTTTCTTCTTGAGTCTGGGCTCTGTTAATTGTTTCCAATTTGTACCTACTTGTTTGCATGTTTTCTCCCCCAATTACATTGGGAGTTCCTGGAGGGTAGGGGCCATGTTTTGGCTCTCTTTGTATCCCTAGTGCTTAGCCTGGAGCCTAACACATTGTAGGCACTTAATTCTTATTTGTTGACTGACTTCAGAATTTTATTCTTGATTCCTTTCCCTCCCTCTTAGACTGCCCTACCCTATAGAATTTTAAGGCTTTCTCCAAAATCCTCCCCCAAGATCCAGAGTTCATGTCAGACCTCTTCTGGCTCACCTCTCTTCCTGATCACAAACTTTAAGACAGGTTCTCATAATTCCCATCTTTTGGATGAAAAGCAGAAGCCAACTTTCTCCTCATGGGCTCCTTAGAATCAAGGCATCAGTCACAAGGGCCGGATGCTGGTGTGCAGTAAAAGGCCTTTTCAGAGAAGTTTCAGTTGAGTGGACAGTGAGCCAGTGGCCTAATGAGGGAGTGAGGGAGCGGGGGCTGTCTGAAGAATGGGGTATGGTACATCAGAGAACACTAGGAGACGGTTCTAGAAGGAGGATAGTTGGGCTTGTCTGTATTCAGATAGGCTAGTGTTTGATCTCTGCACCTCCAGGTCCAGCAGCATACATGCTGCCAATGGTGATGGGGCCACACACTGTGGGCAAAGTCTCCCAGCCCTCCTTCTCTATCAAGGGCCGAAGCAAGCTGGGTGGATTCAGCCAGGACCTTCACAAGGCAAGTGGTCCCCTCAGAGCTCCTCTCCAGGGTCCCTTGAGTCCCCTGACACTTGGGTCTCCTGACAAGGGCTCAGCAGGCCCAAATGCCACTCCCCTCATTTCCCAAGTCACAGTGAGAGGATCTCTCTGGAGGGACCTTTCTGTCCATCTCTTCCTGGGCATTCTGCTTCCCACTTAGACCTGGAGTGACTGCACACACACACACAAGCAGCACTTTGGGGTCTCAAACTCTCCTTCAGTCATTTGAGGGAAGTCAACAGGAGCAACACAGCCCCCACAAAGAGATAGGCCCAGGAGTCCACAGTCAAGCTTGTTCTAGGCTGCTGTCCACAGACCAGAGTTCCCCAAAGGGCAACAGTGCTTGGGTTGCAAATACCCCTGGGCTCTGTCTTTTCCCACAGACCCCAGGCCCTGCTGCATACCGACAGACTGATATCCAGGTGGTGAAGTACAAAGCCCCACAGTATACTATGGCTGCCCGAATCGAGGCAACAGGAGATAAGACGATGAAACCAGGCCCCGGGGCTCACAGCCCAGAGAAGGTTTGGGGGCTGGGCACAGGCAGGGCTGGCAGCTGGGATGGTGCAGGGTAGGAGAGCCAGGACCTCACAATCGAGGACCTACTTCTCTGTCTCCTTTCAGGTGACAATGAACAAACCCAGTGCCCCCTTCCTCAGTTTTGGAATCAAGCATTCCGACTACATGACTCCTCTCATCCTGGATGTGGAGTAAGCCCTTCCCCTTGCCTGGGGGCAATTTGCTCTGGCCGCCTCCCAGGCATCATCATGATCCTTCTGACAACAAATTTGCCTTTTATCTGAGGGAGACCCTCTGCAGGTGATCAGAGTTTTCTCCTTCTTTCAATCAAGTGACAGTTTTGGCCATGCTGTGCACCCTGGGACAGGGCCACGCAAGCTCAGAAACTGTGAATGCATTTATTTTTTTCTATGACGGAGTTTATGTTTATTAATCTTGTTTCCTGCTGTGCCTGGATGTTTAATAAATCACCCATTATATCTGCTGTGGGGGCCCAGTCTACTGATATGAAAAGGGTCCCTTGTCAGGTTTCACCTCCAACCTCCTACCTGTCAGAACCTTTGCCTCAGGTCTGAGAGAGAGTTCTAAGGGCAGGGCACCCTGACCAAACTGCTGGACCCCAAGATGACCCAGGTATGCCTGGATGCTATTCCCCATGGGAGGGGAAGCCTCACTGGGGGCCTATACCCAGACATAGCTCTGAATCGGCACAGTGCAAGGCAAGCCAGGAGTTGGTTGTATGGTGCAAACCATCACTCCCTTCTCTGCGACC
Source organism: Gymnobelideus leadbeateri (assembly GCA_011680675.1). NCBI lineage: Eukaryota > Metazoa > Chordata > Mammalia > Diprotodontia > Petauridae > Gymnobelideus > Gymnobelideus leadbeateri. The sequence continues at coordinate 231,838 of WOXC01005896.1, read as the reverse complement.
CTCATGTAAACCCCAGGACAGTCCTCAAAGGCCACCCCACAGTTCCAGAGGTAGAAGGGACCCACCCCAGGGGGTGCTCTAAGCACCCCTAGTACTGGCCATTAATGATCCAGCAGGAAGGAACTCCCTCCCTCCTGAGACCATCACTGACCTTTTGGATGCTCAAGTCATTTAAGCTTTTTTCTTAGATAAAGCTGGGATCTGTCTCCCACTCCTAGTTCCAGCCTTTAGGGTGAGGCAGAGAGGGTTAACTTCCCCTTCCATGTGGCAGCCTTATAAATTCTTGAAGTTAACTTTCCCCAGAGCCTCTTCTTCCCCAGTCCCTTCAGCCAAGCCCCATAAGGAATGATTCCCAACCCTGCTTCCTGCATCAACCTGAATGCAGTAAATAGCTCCAAAGAAGTCTGGCCAGGGCAGAGCAGAGAATGACCTCTCTCCAGGAAACCCAGGATCTTCCCACCCCATTCATCTGTCCATGTTCCACTGAACCTCTCCTACCTTTTTCAGATAGCTCTCTCCCCTATTTTATACTGAGCTGATTTTTTTTTTTAACTTGTGTATAGGACTTTAAATTGATGTCTGTTAAATCCAACTTTTTTGCTATGCCTCCTAGCTTTATGTGGACCAACTGCAAATTTGATGAAAGTATCATCTCTGCCTTTTCCAAGTCATTAATAAATCTATTCAACAGGGCCAAGCACAGACCCCTGGGGCCCTTCACTGGAGACCTCTTTCCAAGTTCACTACTCTTTGGGTCTGGTCACTCAGTCATTCCTGAACCCCCACCTTATCCATGTCAAATACTTGGCCGAAATCTAGGTAAAGGCTGTCAGTAACATTCCGGGACCTATCAGTTTGGGACCCTGGCAGCTTCTTTGTGAGCACCAATTCTTCTTCTAGAAGTTCACTAGCCATCCCTTTAATGAGACCTTCTCCAATTTTGCCAGGAATCAAAGGTCCCTGGCCTACACTTTGAAGATCCCATTTTCTTTGTTTTCTTGGGAGAGCCATAGAACCTTTGTCCCCCCACCCACCCACCCAGCCCCATTCTCCAGGGTTAACATAGATCACCACCACCTTCAACTTTCTCAATCTCTTTCCTCACAAGGTCAGGTCATCAGTAAAAAGTATTATTCTAAATTTTACAGATGAGGAAACTGAGAATTCATAAAGTTATGCAGTCTGACCATCTTCACATAGCCACTCCAGACAGCTCAATGGGATTCAAACCCAAATCAATCTACATCAAACACTGTGAAATCACAGCTCCCAGTTGTCTGAGCCCAAGAGTGTATTATCATCTGGGCCAGGTGGCAATCCAAAGTCATCACAAGTAGTTGGGTGCTGACTACTACCCCACTCATCCTGAATTTCAACTCCCTATTAGCCATTTCTGCCCATTCAGATGATTCTCTGTGGAGAAAGGGAAACATTTTAGAAAAAGGGCTTATCTAGTTCATGCACTGACACTAACCCATATACCTTGGGCAAGGGGGCTTATCCTTCTGTTATGGAAGCCTCCTTTGGGCATTTGTTGTGCTGGGAATCACAGAGCTGTAATGGATTTTCAGAGGTGTCTAGTCCAACCCATATCTGAACAGGAATCCTCATAAAACAATCCTGATGAGCTTCCACCCTTCCACCCAGCCTCTGACTCTCTGACTCCACCAATGAGGAGTCATATTCCACTTTGAGAACGCAAACATCTGTGCATTTCATTACATCCAAAAAGAAGCATTTATATTGGTGATTACTGAGAGGATGAGAGGCTAGGATCTCTATTCAACATAACCCTGGGAGCTGTGAATCTCCGAATCTCATGATGCAGCCTTGTACAGCCATGATACAATTAGTATGTTTCATACCAAGCTTGCAGTCCACTCCTACCCCCAGATCTTCTCCATACAAACTGCTAACAAAGCTAGCCTTATCTCTCTCATCTTGTGTGAAATTGATTTTTTGAAACATTTAAAATATATTTCATTTGATTAGATTCAGCCCAGGGCTTGAATCCAGGTTCAACCAGTGTGGTAACTCTCCCAGTTTTGTCATCCACAAGTCTGATAAGCTTGCAGTCCAGCCAGGCCTTTATCCAAGCCAGACAAAAATGTGAAAACTACCCAGGATCATAAAGAGATCTATAGATTACACTTTGGATCCAGTTCTGAAATCACATCTCTAGATCTTTTCCAAAAGAACAGAATGAAACTTTGACTTTGCCAAAAGGTATGTAAATTCTACCTACACCATGCTTCCGACCAACCAGTGCAATAACTCTGCCAAAACAAGGGAAAGTGGGCACTACAAAGGCCCTGTTGTTCTTAGAGAAGGCTGCTTGCTGGTGCTGTGTAAACACTGCTTTATTTTCTAAAGTATCCATTTAATAACATCCTAAAATTTTTCCAGGACTCAGTCACTTACTGGTCTATAACTGGAAGGTTCTACTATCTTTTTCTTTTTCTGAAAGTTGGCCACTCTCCCTACCTGCAGGCAGTATTTCTCCCAACCTAATGCTCCCTTGAAGATGACCTACTGAACAGTGATGCTAGAAATCCCATCTGCTAATTCTTTTCCTACCTGAGATTGGATAACTTGAGTCAGGAGATAAGTTCACCAAAGATTGCCAGGTGCTCTTATTAGCCTTCCTTCCTTTGGGTTTTAACTCCCAAGTAACCACCCAAAGATCATTCTCATGACCACAAAGACTTTTGAGTCCTTCCACCTTTTCTGTCATAGCATCAAAGATCCTCCTTTCTCAGGCACCCCCCTTCCCTCCCCCCACCCACACACAGAGGAGAGAACCATCTGGGGGCTCTCCAATAAGCAACATCCCTCTAGAGCTCCAGTAACTCCTGACAGAGGCTGCCTGATCTCACCCAAGCCCTGCCTGGCTTAAGTCAAAACCCAGAGAGGAACTACAGGAAGACACTGAAAGGCAACAAGCCCAGAGCAGTACTGAAATCCTTCCTGGACACAATTCCATTTCTGTGTTGGAGCAGGCTTTTCAGTGAGAATGGCATGGCCCCGTGCTGGCCTTTTCTTCCTGGTGAAACCTTCACAAGCTCAGGACCAGAGGCTCCTCTCCACACTCCTCTGCGTCCTGCTTCTAAAACTAACGTGGTCTTCTGCCTGGCAGGGCCAGCCTCCCTGCCCACAAGGTGCCAGGCATGACATGAAAACTCAGAATCGCTAGTTAGCTGTACGAGTGCCAAGCAGAGCCCCAGAGGGCCTGCCGCCTCGGAGCCGGGCGCTCTGGGCCCTCCCCACGGTGCAGGAAGCCTTCCTCAGCCCCTCTTCCGCCTAGCCTCGGCTAATCGTTTTCTAGTTAACGCTTCGCGTGACCTCACACTGCCCGGGGCGGGTGGGGTGGGGGGCTGGACTTTCTAAGCGCTCCAGGCCGGATTTCCCACGCGCGCTGCGCGGGCCCCCCGGGGCTGGGGGCTTCCGGCCCGGATCGGGCCTTGGGGGAGGGGGGGCGCGGGCCGTGGCAGCGCTTGGTTTTGATCTCTTTATTCTCAGCGAGGAGGAAAGGGGAGGACACAGGTACAAAAGCGGGACCCCCAGGGGTGAGGCCCACTCAGGTCCGTGCTTTCGACACCAGGTAGGAGAGGAAGAAGAAGAGGACGATGAGCCCCACGGACACGCCGAGGAGCAGCCGCCGGTTGTCCCGGCCCGAGCGAGTCATGCCGGAGAAGCGCTTCACGCTGCCGGTCAGCAGGCTGGTCACGCTCGAGAAGTCCGAGTCCTGAGACACAGAGGGGGGCGGGGTGAGCGGGCGCGGGCGCGCGGCCGGCCCCTCCTCCCGCGCACGCGCCCCTCACCATGCCGTCCAGGTAGCGGTTCTGCTCCTCCGCGTCTCGGTCCATGTCCAAGGCCAGCTGGGGGGAATGACAGAGCCGAGGCTCAGATGACGCTGCCCCTCCCTCCGGGCCCTGCCCCTCCCCCTCCCCCGACCGCCCCCCCACGCCGCCCCGCGGACACGCACGGCCTTGAGGCGTGTGACCTTGGCCGCCAGCCCGTCTGCCAGGCGCTGGTTCTCGCCGTCCAGGAGCGTGTCCGTGTCCGTGTCCGGAGGCGGAGGCACCGCCCCCCGGGCCTGGGCCTGCGCGGGGGGGGGAGGGGACAAGGATCAGGAGGGGAGAGAGGGAGGGGGCCCTCGGCCCCGCCCCCCTTAATCAAGCTTCCCCCCCCCCCCCCCCCGCTCCCCGCGCCGGCGCTGCCACCGTCTCACCCCGGGCCCAGTTCGCCATGGTCGCCAGCTCCCGCTGCCGCCGAAGCCTAGAGCAACGAGAGGCGCGTGCGCGCGGTGACGTAAGCCGATTGCGTCCGGGGCTAGAGCCGAGACTTCCGGCCCCACCCCTCTGCTGGTCCCGCCCGCGCCGTGAGCGCCTCCGAGCGGGCGCGGAGAGGAAAGGTGTGGCCTCGCGTTTTCGGTCTGGGCGGGGCTCCGCGTCCTCCCGGAATGGGCCGCACAGGGAGGGAGGTGTCCCCGGCCTCCTAGCCCCGCGCCCGCGTCCAGTTGGAGCCAGTAAATACGTGTGACGCGCGTGCTGTGCGCCAGGCACTGGTCCTGCCCTCTGGGAGCTCGGCGGCTAAGGGACCGCTGGAAGGCGCTGGGGAAGGGGAGGAGGCGGGGCTTCCAGGGAGGCACGCCCCCCCCTCCCCCACACACTGAGATCGCGGACACGCCCCTCCTTGCCTCCGACTTCACCTGCTAGTCTTTCCTTCCAACTGCCGCCCTCACAGCAGGGGGTCACGATCACCCGGTGCCTCTTTGGGCGCAGACCCCCGAGGGGGCACCCGCCCGCCCGTCCTTTCCTCCCTCAGCCTGGCCCCCGGGGGAGCCCGTGCGCCTTCCCTGCCGTCAGCATGGGGCTCATGGTATCAGCCCCGGGTGCCCTCGGCCCCTGGCCCCCGCCCACCGGCTGCCACCGTCGGGGATCTCTGCACAGGCCCCACACCCCCTTCTCAGCTCCCTGAGGACAGGCTGCCTAGCACCCGCGAGGTGCTTAATAGACGTTTATTGACCATTCAGAGACCAGGCTTCTACCGGAGATCCTGGATTCGCGGCTCAGACGGAGATGGAGGGGCCAGACCTGCCCTAGGCCTGGTCTCAGAGCACGTCCTGTGAAGGGAAAGGAGGGTTCACTGCCCACTGCCCTCCCAGCCACGTGGCGGGGCTCGGGTCACTGGGAGCCCCCGGACCAGCCCACCTCCGCCCCCCTCTAAGTGCCTCGCTGGGGGCTCCTGGTCCCCAGGGCAGCTACCCAGGTCACTGCTGTGCCCCCCAAGCCCGGCAGTATGGGGCGCCCTCCCCGGCTGCAGAGGCGGTCTTCCTGTTCCCCCCTGGATTCCCAGGCAAGGGGAGGGGGCCTGGCCACGCGCCCCCTCCACAGCCAGCGGCAAGGACCCACTTCTTGCAGGATTCAGACCCCAACACAGAAGCCAGCTCCGCACAGAGCCTGGCGCACAGCAGGGGCTCTGGGGGGCGGCAGCGCTAATCTTCCTGCTTCTCTCACCTCCCTTACCTTGGCGCTCTCTCTTTGCACAAGGTCTTCTATCTCCTTGGTCCAGCCTAGGGCCTTCACCAGAGTGTCCACCCCGCCAAGGATGTCCCCCAGCAAGGTCACATCATTCTGCCGAGGCTGCCAGGCAAACGGTCCCACGAGCTCGCGATTTATCAGCACTCGAGGGACAGACCTTCTGGCCACTTGGGACAGGCTAGCAAAGGGCTCCACCTAAAAGAGCAGCAAAGGGTGCCCATCGCCAGAGAGCCCCCCCAGTCTGAAGCATCTCGGGAGGCCTGGCCCCTCCATGGCCTCCGAGAATGACACCATTTGTTGGAGTTTCTCCTTCAATAAGCTGAAATCTGCCTCCCCAGGAGCTCCCGGTTCTGGGGGGGGGGGTCCCTAATCTCCAGTTCCCCTGAGGAACACACAAACCCCTGTCCCTTTCAGTGAGTCACCTCCCATTCACAAACGCCATTCCCTCCCTCCATTCCTTTCCAGTTTACTCCCTGACTCAAGGGGCCATTCTTGATTTCCCCTCACTCAGTAAGTGCTGCTTTGCCTTCGTGGGAGGAATCTGTTTGGGGGGTAGGGAGGGAAGGGGAGGATGTGAGGGGAAAAGGTGATATGCCCAAAATGGGGAAGCCCAAAGGGTTTCAGAGGGCAGTGACAATCAGCCCTCAGCTTTGGGGAAAATGCTCTGAAAGGGCATGCGGGGAGAGCAGTCTGCCCAGCCACCAGAAGGCGTACAAGACCAAGCTCCGCTCAGAGCTCTCCTCCCGGAGGCCTCTGCTGCTCCAGCCTTCCTTCTACCTCGTACAGGTCTAGTCATGACATGATGTGTCCCCCCACCCCCCGAATGTGAGCTCCCTGAGGGCAGGGCCTGGGTTTGCCTCTTCGATGTATGCCCAGACAGTGCCCAGAACAGTAGCACACTGGCACACTGACAGGAAGTAGTAAGGCCTGTGAAAAGGCCAGGACCAGAGCTAGGGACCTTCACTAAAACTGACCATGTACTGATATGTAAAAACCTCACAAACAAACTACAAAAGCCAGAAGTGACACGTGCATTCTCTACTGACTCAATAAAAATGATCTTCAACAAAGGACAACTGGAGAAAGGATTCAAATGCAAATAAGGACTCAGCATTTAGGGAATCACAGAATAGATCAAGAGAAGAACCAGTAATTCCATCAGAGAAAGTAACAACAAGGAAACACTATGCCAAAAATTGTGGGCTATACCCACAGGAGTAACAGAGGAAAAAAATGATATCTTTAAACACTTTCACTAACAAAAGAAAAAGATAAATGAATTATATATGCAAAAGTGAATGCTAAAAAATGAATTAATCAAATTAATCAAACTAGGGGCTGAAATTTTTTAGAAAAAACTTAATAAAAGAAATCATTACCTAACATGAAAGGAAAAAAAAAGGAAAACATAAGTGTCTATATCAAAAACGAAAACAATTCATAACAAAGGAAGAGAAAATAAATTTTGCCCAATTATATGCCAATAAAACCAATAGCTTAAATGGAATGTAGGAATATTTACAGAAATAGAAAACATACTTGTTAGAAGAATCAGAAACACAGAATTTAGGCGGCCCAATCTGAGGGGGAAAAAGGTGAGAATCTAGGACAAAATAGCTTTAAAAGTGAGAATAATATACACAATGACTGCAACAATACAGGTGGGAAAAACCAACACCACAAAACAATCAACACAGAATGCTAAGTTTTGGTCTATGACTGTAATGAAAAACTAGTGTGCTATAAGAAATGAGGAGTAGGAGGGTTTTGGAAAAAAAAACCTGGAAAGACTTACATGAACTGACCCAAAATGAAGGGAGCAGAACCAGGAGGACATTGCACATAGAAACTGCAACACTGTAAGGATAACTATGAAATATTTCACTACTGTGATCAAAATCCAAAGGATGAGCCGGGAGGAAAAATGCTGCCCACCTCCAAAGAAAGAACTGATGAATGCTGGGTGCAAAGTGGAAGCAAACTTTTTTCACCCTATTTTTCTTGCTTTCCCTCCCCCCCCAAACATGGCTAATATGGAAATGTGTTTTTCATGACTTCCCATGCTTAACTGATATCATACTGCTTGCTTTTTCAAGGAGTGGGGGAAGGATGATAGGGAGGGAGATAATTTGGAATTCAAAATTTTTAAAATGAATGTTAAAAATTAAAAAAAAAAAGAAATTCAAGACATTTTTAAAAAGAAGAAAAATAAACCTGAACGATACAAAATCATAAAGACCCGGCTTGGCCTGAAGGAAGAGATATGAGAAAATGCCCCCTCCCCCCCACCCCCCACCTCCTACTTCTTGGCAAAGGGTGGGGTCCATAAGTGTCACTTTGGTGGGTTCAGGCAACCAGCAAGAGTTTTCATCTTTCCTTCCTATCCCACTTTGCCTCAGAAGAGGTAATCAGCCAGCCATTGACAACAATTAGCTCATTTGGGGGGTAGGGTAACAGAATAGCCTCTCAGATTCACTGCTTTGAACCTAAATCTTAAGGTCTGAGAAAGCCTGGAGGGACCAATGGCCTCTTTCCATCCCTCTCTTCCCTACCCAAGATCAAGCCTGTCTTTCTCTTTTCACCTGTTGGCCTTTCTCTATCCAGACCTGTTCTTGGAATTCTGACTCCTTCCTCTCTCCTGACAGAGCCTTCAGTCTCCAATTCTGATTTTATACAAACCCCACAGAGGTTTCAAGTCCACCAATAAATTTAAACAGATCGGAGAAAGTCTGACTGGCTGATAAAAAGCAAGCTTATCCTCATCTTATAGATGTATCAGGCCTAAGTGGGAACCCTCGGCCTTACAAAAAGATATCCCCAAAAAACTTACTTAAAAAATTAATTGGGGCAGATATTCAAAGATTCCATAAATTTCTGCTATGAAACAAATATGGTCATCACTTGCCCTCAACCCACCTTTCCAGACATTACACATTGCTCCCTTCCTTACAATGGAGAATCTACCCAAACTCCTTCTGAAAGGACAATAAGTCAGAAAGAAATCAAAGTAGAGAAAGACAACTACAGACCAACATGAGTATTGATGAGTGAACTGCTGATGAATGGTTCTGAGAGAAAAGCAGAAGAGCTTAAGTTTTAGAAAAACTCAGAACACACAGCCAGGATTCATGGCTGGATCCACAATCACTGTCTGGGGATTTTTGTCAAGGTCAGAATATGAAAACTTCCCTTTTTTGATCAAGACAATGATCCAAGACAATTCCAAACGATTCATGATGGAAAATATGCCTCCACCTCCAGAGAGAGACTGAGGAATGCTGAGTGCACATTGGAGCAGACTTTTTTCCCTTTATTTTCCTTGGGGGTTTTTGGTCTGTGTTTCTTTTGTAACATGGCTAACAGAGAAATCTGTTTTGCATACCTGTAACAGAGATCAAATTGCTTGCCTTCTGGAGGAGGGGAAGAGAAGTAGATGGAGGGAGAGAATTTAGAACTCAAAATTTGAAAAAATGAATGTTAAAAATTTCCCATGTTAATTGGGAAATATTTAATGAAACAAGTAAAAATATATTGTGGGGGGGGCGAAACCTACCTTTTAAAAATTACTAAGACAGATAGAATGGGGAGCAACAAGGCAGGATTATTCCCCAGAGCAGTTGAGGCCAGATGCCCAGGGTAGGGAGTAGGGGGGAAGGGATAACATGGGAGCTGGGTCCAGACCCCATGGGCCAGAAGGGGATAAGGAGTTTGGGTGTTGGAAGGAAGAGGGTTGGAGCTCTCTCCATCCATCCATGCCTTCCAGATTTACTTTGGGACTCATTTTTCTTCCTCCCAACTTGTTTCTGTTCTAGGCCCTACTGTTCTTCCCATTTCCCAGACTCCTCTAACTCATTTCACCTTCCTGACCCAAACACCTAATCAATTGCTAAATCATGCATTTCACCTTCACCCACTGGCTGCTGCAGCCTTTCTCCCATCTCCCCTTGGCTCTCCCCACTCTAGTCCTAGGTTCTGGGCTATGCCAGGATTGGCACAATCTTCTTTCTCAAGGGCCTTACACACTATAGAGGGAGATAACATATACACAAGTAAACACAAACTAAATATGGAATAATTTGGCAGGGAGGCACCAAACCTTGACCTCATACTTAGAGACTTCAGAAAAGACATCCTGACCTCCCAATCAGCTTGAGTTCTTGAACTCCCTCCCATAGCTGATGGCTCCACTGAACCCAGTAACAGCAGGGATATGGGGGGGCTGAAGGAGTACAAGGAGCCTGTGCCCTCAACAGTAACAGGGAAATATGAAAGAGAGGAGAGTTTGGGGGAAAAGTTGGGAACCACCATTTTGGATACATCACATTCAAGACAACCAAGCCAGCAGCTGGGACTGGAGCTCAGCAGAGACACTAGGGCCATATCAACAGATTGCAGCGTCATCTGAGTAGAGGTAATCACTAAACACATGAGGGCTGATGAGACCTCGAGAGGGTTGAAAGAACATGGCCCAGGACAAGCCATGGGACCCTCAGGATCTGCTGTTTGGTACTCTGAGCAAGAGTCCTCAGAAAAGGAGTCAGAGGTAGACAGACAGGTGGGGGGATCACCAAGATATCTGCCCTTTTTCATCTGAATCATACTGAAACGCTGTCTGGCACAGAGTGAACAACAGAGATTTTCCTCCAGGTAAACACCCTTTGGACAGGGATGCCCAACCTACTCAGAATCTACTCCCTGCTACTACCATGCAGTCCATATTTCATCAGCACAGCAGATCTAGTTCACATTCCAACCACATTCTCCTGATCAGCTCAGACTGGTGAGTGAGGTAGGTCTGGCCTCCAGTGAGGTTGAACTCCTCCAAGTGCCACCAGATAAGTCATTCTCCTCCCCCCAATCTCTCATCCCTTCTTTTCCATGATCACATTCTAGCCTATAATCCCCTAGGCTAGGACAAGCTTTCTGCCTATGGGTCTCTAGCACCAACATATTCTGTGGTACTTGATACCCCATGAATTAAACAGAATGCAAGGCACCCACTGGCCCTTCCCCCTCCCCCCTCCCTGTCTTGTAGCCCTCGCCTGAATCCCATGACCCCTAGGGTCTCCAGACCTCCAGAGAGGTCCCAATGACGAGAAGCAGATCTGCCATGGGGAAGTCAGCCATGTGCAGGAAGAACCTTTGTGGGAGCTGCTCCCCAAAGAAGACGATGTCAGGCTTGATAACCCCTGTGCAAACGGGGCAGCGGGGGATCCTGTCTGCCATCACATCCACCTGAAAGAGAATTCAGCAAGAGAGTATTCAGCATGGTCAACTCTTTCCAGGAAGGGTTTATTCTCAATCTTGTGTTTGGGACAGCATCCAGTCCTAAAACACCATTTCAACCTGCATCTGAATAAAAGGTTCCCACCTCTAGAATGCCCACCAACAAGTCTCCAAGGCCTATCCTGAGACCAAACTGTGGTCAATCTGACATTGCTCAAGAACCCTCCATTGTTCTTGGCAACTGCTCTGTTAAAAGTCCTTCCTGACCTCAAGCCTCATGAGATTCTTTCTAAGTCCCCCATTTCTCCTGGTCCTCCTCCCTGACACCCCACACCTGACCACAGAATCTCGGTGTTGGAAGGAACCATTCCCTCCAACTCACAGCTGGAAAAGAGCCCACCAGACTGCTTGAAATCCCCTCCCATGCTACCCCAGGTAGGCCTTTCCACTTCAGGTGATGTTAGGAAGGTTTTCCTTATATAAAGTAGAAACTGCCTGCTGACAGAGAGGGCCAGAAGCTTAGAGGCTGATCCCCAAGGCAGGCTGTCAGTATGATTCCAGCACAAAGTCTCCATCCTGGACAACTGGAGGCCAGTGGTGGGCCCAGGGAAGAGGGGAGGAAGCAATGATAACACAGACCATATAGAGCCCTTTAAGATTCACAAAGTACTTTCCAGATACAGAATTATCTTGTTTTACCCTTGCAACAAGCCTGTGAGACAGAGTCTACTACTAAGCCACGGAGACCAGAGACACACTAAAGGAAGGAATAACAAGACGGCCTGACTGACTCACAATGTGTGTGGGTTTGGAAGCTGATGCGTAGAGAGGCTGATGGCTACCCTGGCACTCCCAGGCTCCCTGCAGGATTCGAATCTCATTCCTTCTCACTGCTTCCATAACACATGTTGACATGCTCTCCTGGGAACACAATCCCATTCCCACCAGCCTTTCTGACAGCTCAGTCACAGTCCGACCATATGGTGGCTAGCTCCAGCACAAGACTCCCTTATATGTCTTCTTCTCTTGGCCAGAGGGCCCCACTCAGCCCTGCCTATAGAAGCCCTTCCCAGAGATGTCTTCAGAGCTTCCCATCTTCCTAGTCTGATGGGCTAAAGGCTATCCCAGTAGCATGGTACTGCCCTCCACAGGAACAGTCTGGTACCCCAGGCTATCTCCTATATAGCCCTCTTCCTTTAGCCCACACCCTCAAGGCCCTACAGTCACTCACATGAAATTCTTCCCCTGGAAATGATTGCCGGCAGACAGTGCAGGTGGCAGAGGCAAAGGTGCCATGTGCCTCCACCAGTTTTGTAGCAGGGATGCCAGCTGCTGCAATCCAAATGCAAAGAAGAGGTAAGGTGAGTGCACCCACAGTTACCACCACCACCTCTAAGCCTGGCTGTGTTGGCCAGGAAGGGCGACGTGTCCCTCTCTGTGCCAGACATTCTGCCACATCAGGAGGGCCTGGTGTCTAAACAAGACAAAGGGCATAAGGAGGATGCTTGAGCTGCCAAAGTTCAACATAATTCAGGAGACACAGGGACAAAAGGCGTGTGGAATTCATTACCCACTCACTGTCATTCCTAGCATCTAAACAAAGAGGAGCACCTGAGGGTCTAGAAGAGGAAGAGCATTCCAAACACAGATGCCAGCCTGAGCAAAAGCAGGGCCAAGAGACAAAATGGCGAGTCTGGGCCCCATTCTGCAGGTCAGTCTGGCTGGAACACAGAGTGAGTAAGGGAAACGAGGAGACAGAATGGTGACAAAACGGGTCTTCAACTTGTGCAAACAGAGAAAAGGGTGGGATTTTTAAGTGATTTGGGGAAAATACTATGCCAGCTATATAAAGGATGAACCAAGGAAGAGAAAGGCCACTGGGCAGCTGGGGTCCCATAAGAGGCCTGGCTGAGTGACCTGTAATTCTAAGAAACTGTGGCCAAAGAACAAGACTCAGCAGCTGACTAGATATGGGAATTGAGGAAGACTTAAGGCCACTTGATAGGTGACAAACCTGAGGGACTAGAAGGATGGTGGTAACATCCGTCAACCTGTCCAGGAGCATTTATTAAGCACCTACTGTGTGTCAAGGACTATCCTAGGTAGGAGCAGGGAATATCCCTGCTCACCCGGTAGAGCAGACTGGTGGAGGCAGGAGCCAGTGCCATCTGCTCTGGACACGTGGAGCCTGTGATGGCTGCAGAGCATCCAGGCAGAGAGTCCAGAAGAAGACAAATCTATAGATTTGAGAATGTGCTGCTCAGATCCACAAGGGAGAAAGTGTCGCTCCCGTATCTAATCGTCAAGAGGAGGACAAACCAGCCAAGCAAACAGGGAAGAGGGGTGACAGAGGAGAACCACCAGAATGCAGTGCAAGAAAGCTGAGGGAGGAGAACAGAGCCAGGAGGAGGCAACTGGGGACAAGGTGAGAAAAGGCACTGGGCTCACTGGCAACCCTAGAGACGGTGGTCCAGCGATGGCACAGAATGAGCCAGATTGTGAGGGGTGGAGAGGTGATGAGAAGTCTGCGAAAGGGAGAAAAGACACAAGAGAAGGCAGAGGATCCAAGGGATAATGGGAGGCTGACGCTTAGCAGATTCCCCCCTAGAGGAGAGGGAAAGGGATGAGCTCAAGGGCACGGGAGGAGGAGCCCCTTTCTTCCTCAAAGACGACAGCCAAGGAGAGAGGATGGGGGTGACAGAACTGGGAGAAGATACTTAAGGCAAACAGCCTGTTTCCTTGGCCAAGGGGTGAGGCCAGGTCCTTGGTGAGGAAAGGAGGCAGCATAGGGAAGAGAGTGGAGTGAGTCCGATCAAAACCGAGCAGGGGAGAGTGAAAGAAGTGGGGTCACACCAAACGAGGGCCTAGGTGAGCTTACACAGCTTAACGTTCAGCACTGGTTCACGGCCATGCCCTAGAAGGAACAGAGGGCAGTGGTGGGGGTGACCCTGAGATGAAGGAAGACAGAACAACGGGGAGAGGAAGGGTGCCAAGGTGGCCAGCAGCTGCACGAGGAGTGGAGAAAGCTAGAAAAGCAAGGACAATGGGGCCTTCCAAGGGACAGCAAGAGCCAGCTGACTATCCCTGTGTGTGCTTCAGGGGAACTGAGCAGACTCAGGATCTGCTGGGGTGGGGGGAGTCTGGGGGACTTCCCACGCAGGATGTGGAGGCCCAGAGGCCATCTTCACTGGTGATTTTGTCCATGGGCTGGCCAAAGTGCCAATGGCTGTTTTGGGCGATTTCCCTTTTTCCCAGAATTCCTGAATCTTTCCATGAGAAGGGAGAGGGAACTGGCCCCTGGAGTTTTTTTCCCTCTACCTGATCCCATTAAGCATTCACTGCTCCTGGCTGTGTCTGCCTTGAGCACACAACAGAGAAGAAAGCCAAGGGATGGATGAGTAGGCAGGCCTATCTGTAAAGACCACATTAAGCTAAGAGAAAAGTTGCCTGGGGAGTGTCAGAGAAGGCCATACTCACCTCTCTCAAGCCCATCGATGTTCTGAGTGTAGAGTCGCAGAAGCAGCCCCTTGTCATGAAGCAGGCGAAGAAAGTAATGGGCCAGGTTAGGCCTGTAGCTCCCAGGATAGAGCTCTTTGGCCAAGGTGAAGAAGGGTTTGGGATTGTGGAAGAAGTAGTCCAGTTCAAATATGGCTTCAGGATAGGGAAGGTCATACTGCTCCAGGTTGCTATAGAGGCCACTACCTGGAGACCTGAGGAGGGAAAACGGCCTCAGTCTCCCACAGCAAGACCCCTACCCTGAGGCAGAGGTCCCAAGGTGAGAGTCAGGGAAGGAAGGAGTCAGAGAAAAAGGAGGGCAAGGGCATTCCTTACCTGAAGTCCGGGATCCCACTGGGGGTACTGATCCCAGCACCCACCATGACCACCACCCTCTGGCAGGCTTTGGTCCGAATCATTTCTGCTATGTCCTGCAAGGAGAGCTTCTCTCCTCCACGGCCACCTCCTGCTCCACAGCCCCCAAAGGCCCCCGAAAAGAGGCAGTCACGCTTCTCAGTCAGGGAGCTGGGGGCAACAAGACTGCAAGAGTTCATGCCACACATTCCCACTTCCCCTCTCCCCCATCAACTCCCTCTTCAACAGTCTTGCCTGACTTTTCCATGGTTAGTGGCTACTCAACCCTCACTAGGGATGGCCACCCAGGTGGTATGGGATAACCATAGGTCTTCTCCACCAGACCAGGGCTCATGGATGGGTAAGCAGATACAAGGGACAGAAGGCTCCCACCTTCCTGGATGAGACAGTCTAGGTACTCCCCTCAGTGCAGTCATTTCCATGTTTTGTATTAGAATGGAATTCCACAGATGCCTCCCCCATAAGACTGGGAGCTCCTTGAAGGCAGGGACTATCTTTGGTCTCATTTTTTACACCTCCTGGTCAGCACAGTCATTTGTTCAACACCTTCCTTTAGGAGACAAGTGAATTGTTTCAACTTTTTTTTGGACTCATGATTCATCAATACATTAATAAGAGTTCTAAAATCTTTTCAAAATTGTTTTTCTCTACTGTTGTTGTCATTAATTATTCTCCTAACCCTGCCCACTTTGCTTTACATCCCCTAAGTTTTCCTAGTTTCCTCTGAAACCACATTTCTCACCATTTCTTCAGATTTATTACATTCATGTACCACACTCTGTGTAGCAATTCCAGCTCTGGGTGGCTGTGAAACTCTATGTGAATCTTTGTATTCCAAGTGTTTCTTGAAAAGTTATTTTCATGTTGTTTCCTCCATTAGAGGATGAGGTTATTTTTGCCTTTTTTTAAATTTTATTTTGTATCCTGTGGTGAATAAAAGTTCAACCAATTCTTCTTAAATGGTTTCTTGTTCTTCCTCACATGCAGCACTTTCCTACCCCTGGACTTGCAGAAGCACATGCTGTCTGAGCCTTCACGACTTGAATGTAGTCTTTAATTACCTCAAGACTCACTAAAGAACCCTAATTCTGATGCTTTCCCTGGTCCCTCAACTGTTAGGGCAGCTCGTTCATATTTGTACACAGAAATACATGCTGTTCCTCCCCCAAAGAATATAAAATCAGGGAGGACAGGGAAACTACCTTCTGTGGCTAGCACATAGTTAGTGGGTGCTTAATAAATCCCTATGGATTGTATGCTTGTACAGGGAGCTGGGGGACACCCCGGAAGGAGAGTACCAGATTCTTAAGGTCCTCCTAGGTGTGGTCAACAAGAATGAGGTGAGAGGATCCCAAAGTGAAGAAAGTAGTTTAGTAACACTGTTGGGATTGATTTTTATCCAGGTGCTTCTGAAACTGTTGACCTGCCTGTAGAAGCTGGATTGTGTCATTTTCTGGTATGTGCCATTTTCTAGAGTGTAAATGGAAATCCAACACTGACTTAGTAAATTCCATTTAACAGATATGATAAGGCCATTTCCTTCTAGAGCTGGGTTCCCTCTAATGACCCTGAAGACCCCAGGTCATTTACTCTATCCCCAAGACCTTCCATAAGAAAATCAGTGTAAAAGCTCAATAGATCAGATAATACACCAACTTGCTTTGCAAAGTTTAGTTATTAGGAAAAATGAGGCTGAGGGGTAAGAAGTCAAGATGGTGGATTAGGGGCAGCCACTCAACTGAACTCTCCCAACATTCCCTTCCAAATAATTTTAAAATAACAATCTCAAATCAAATTGTGGAGTGATAGAGTCAACAAAAGGTATTTGATGTAAACCAAAACAACTTTAAGGTACCACATAATTATAATGGAAATTTGAAGATATTCCCTGCCCCTCCACATGGGAGTCTGTGGTAGGAGGAGTTTGCTGAACAGATGGAGCAGGAAATGAGTCAGAGCAGTTAGTACTGGCATTTAGGGTAGAGGAAAGGAGACAGAGCACACAGGCAAGAAGACAGCTGGAATTGTACGTGTTTGTGGGAAGGCCTAAGCAGGGGGAAGGTTTTGGGATGGTGTTGCTCTGTGCAGTGATAAGGTGTATTAACTTCTTTGTTGTTGTGATGGATTCAGTTTTCTGGTGTTTGGTTTTGGCTTTCTGGTGTCTGAATAAATGTTTTTCCTTCTGTCTTCTATATGGAAAATGTCACATTCTATGATCCAGAACTACACCAGCATATTCATAGTCAGTGCTGTGAATATTGCCTTGATGAAACACCCATCACACCTATCAAATCAGCTAACATGACAAAACAGGAAAATGATAAAATGTTGAAGATGTGGGAAAAATGAAATACTAATGCAGTGCTGGTGGAGTTGTGAACTGATCCAACCATTCTGGAGAGCAATTTGGAATTATGCCCAAAGGGCTATCAAACTGTGCATACCCTTTGATCCAGCAATCCCAATAGGTGTGTATTCCAAAGAGATCAAAAGAAAAGGTCCTTTTTTGTACAAAATCTCTTATGGCAGCTCTTTTTGTGGTGGAAAAGAATTGAAAACTGAGGGGATGCCCATCAGTTGGGGAATGGCTAAACATGTGGTATTATTGTGCTGTAAGAAAGACAAGTGGGGAGGAAGGTAGTTTCAGGAAAAACATAGCAAGACCTATATGAACTGATGCAAAGTGAAATGAAAACCAGATCACTGTGCACAGTAACAGCAATGCTGTAATGATTATGAACTGAAAGATATAGTTCCACTGACCATGACAATCCAAAACAATTCTAAAGGACTCATAATGAAGAAATGCTGCCCACCTCCAGGGAGAAAAAATGAGGGATTCTAGTGGGGCGGATAGATGGTGCAATGAATAGAGCACCGGCCCTGGAGTCAGGGGGACCTGAGTTCAAATCTGACCTCACTTAACACAAAAACTAGCTGTGTGACCTTGGGCAAGTTACTTAACCCCAACTGCCCTCCAAAAAAAGAAAAAAAAAATGAGGGACTCTGAATGTAGACTAAAGTATGATTTTCTCGCTTTTTGGTTTGTTCGTTTTGAGATACAGCTAATACAGAAATGTTTTGCACTATTTCACTTGTATAATTGATATCATTTGCTTGCCTTCTCAGTGGATTGGGGAGAGGGAGGGAGAGAATTTAGAACTCAAAATTTAAAAAGAATGTTGAAAATAAATAATTCAAATGTTACATTAAAAGAAAAAAAGGTTAAAAAAGAAAATGAGACTCAGTTACAGCCTTACAGGGAAACCAAACCTGCCCTCCCCCAGCACACAAAGAAACCAAGAGGGAGAAGGGGAGTTCATGTTAGACCACCCAGACAGCAGGGAAGCACAACTAGGAGATTGGAGGCAGCTTAGCAAGCCTGACCTTTACTCCCACTCTGATGGAAACAGCCAAAAGTTGGAGCCTAGGGAATAGCAGCCCCATCCAACCCAAGCCTGGAAGCAATCAGAGAGTAATCATGGGAGCAGAGTTCCTGGCACACAGCAGGCACTTTAAAAATGCTGGCTGGATTCAATTACTAGACCTTGAGGTAAAGGTTGAATGGCCAGGCATAGTTCGGCTCTCCCAGCAGTTTTTATCCAACAGGCAGTTCTTGAACAGTTCTTGAAGTATTTTATGTTGCCTGCTTTTTCTAACACTGGGTTGAGTCCCTATTGTTTTTTATTCTCATCTGGTCTGTTCTACATCTATTTATTTGCCAATACCACATGGTTTCAAAGACTGCTACTTTCTAATATAGTTTGAGGTCTGGAAGAAGGGCTATTACTCCCTTTGTCCCTATGTCTTTTCACCATTTCCCTTGATAATCTAGGTATTTTGTTTTCCCAAAAGAATTTTGTTGGGGCGGCTAGGTGGCGCAGTAAGAGCACCGGCCTTGGTGATGGGATGACCCGAGATCGAAACCGGCCTCAGAAAATGAGCACCCACACATAAATAACGACTAGCCGTGTAACCTTGAGCAAGTTACTTAACCCCAACTGCTTTAAAAAAAAAAAAAAGAATTTTGTTATTATTTTGAGTGTAAAGTATCCCTTTGATAATTTGATTAGCATAGCATTTAAAGTATAAATTAACTTTGTGTTAGTATTGTCATATTTACTACGTTGGCATGGCCCAGCCATGAACACTGATCATTCCTCTAGCTACTTAAGTTGTTCTTTATTTAAGTAGCACTTTGTAAACAAATCTGTCTTTGCATTTTAGTCATTTGAAATGAGACTTCTGTTCCTGTTTTGCCTCTTGGATTTTATTTTTATGAAGAAACATTGTGTGTTTTGCAGGCTGTAATTCTGTCAAAGATATCATCTCAAACAGTATCTTTAGTGATTCTCTAGGATATTCTAAGTAAACAATAATGTTGTCAACCAATGAGCACAATTTTCTTTTTTTTAACTTCTATGCCTTTAATTTCTTCATCTTGTCTTACTACTACTGCTAGCATGTCTAGGACTGTATCAAATAATGGGGAGAGTGGACATCTTTGCTTCACTTTTGCATATACTGGGAAGGCTTGTAGTAATATCTCCATTAGCTGTGATGCTTGTTTTTGGTTAAAGATAGACATATTTTATAAATGTCCCTCTATGCTTACACTTTATAAGGTTTTTAGTATAAATGAGTGTTGAACTTTGTCATAGGATTTTTCTGCATCTATTGAGAGAATCATGTGGTTTGGGATGTTTAATATGATTATGTTTACTGTTTTTCTCATGCTGAACCCACCACTCATTGGATATACTTTAAGCAAAATTCATGCTTCAGGTAGGGTCTTAGAAATCTCTCTTTTTTACTGTGTAATTAATTTGTTTAGTTTTCAGTATTTACTTCCATAAGATTTTGAGTTTTGAATTTTCTCTCCTACCCTCTCCCCAAGACATCATACAATCTAATGTAGGTTCTAAATACACATTCATGTTAAATACATTTTCACATTAGTCATGATGTAAAGAAGAACCAAAACAAAACAAAAGGAGAACAAATCATCGGTTTGCCTCTGCATTCAGGCTCCCAAGTCCTTTCTCTAGATGTGGACGGCATTTTGCATCACGAGTCTTCTGGAGTTGTGCTGAAGAGCCCAGTCTATCAAAGTCAGTCACTGCCCAATGTGGCTGTGACTGTGTCCAGCATTCTCCTGGTTCTGCTCACTTCACTCAGCATCAGTTCATGTCAGTCTCTCCAGGTTTTTCTGAAGTCTGCCTGCTCATCATCATACAATAGTACTCCATTATACTTACATGCCACAACTTATTCACTCATTCCCCAACTGATGGGCATCCCCTCAATTTCCAATTCTTTCCAACCACAAAAAAAAGAAGCCATGAAAGTTTTTGTATAAATAGAACCTTTTCCTTTGATCTCTTTGGAATATAGACCAAATAGTGGTATTGCTGCTATACTTTGATAGCCCTTTGGGCATAGTTCCAAATTGCTCTTCAGAATGGCAAAATCAGTTCCCAACTCCACCAACAATGCATGAGTGTTCCAATTCTCCCACATTTTCTCCAACATTTATCATTTTCCTGTTTTGTCATGTTAGCCAATCTGATAGGTGTAAGGTGGTACCTCAGAGACGGTTTGATTTACATTTCTCTAATCAATAGAAATTTAGAACATTTTTTCACATCTATAGATAGCTTTAATTTCTCTGAAAACTGCCTGTTCCTACCCTTTGACCACTTATCAATTAGGGAATGACTTGTATTCTTATAAATCCAACTCAGTTCTATGTTTTAGAAAAGAGGCCTTTATCAGAGACAATGGCTGTAAAAATGGTTTCCCAGCTTTCTGCTTCCCTTCTACTCTTGATTGCATTGGCTTTGTTTGTGCATAAACTTTTCAATTTAATGTAATCGATATCACCCATTTTGCATTTTGTGGAGTTCCCTTATCTTGTTTAGTCTTATGTTCCTCCCTTCTCTATAGATCTGATAGGTAAAGTATTCCCTGCTCTCCTAGTCTGCTTATAGTATTAGTCTTCATACCTAAATCATGTTGACGTTTCTACTACCCTGGTATAGAGTGTTAAGATGTTGGTCCATGCTTAGTTTTTGCTATACTATTTTCTAGTTTTCCCAGCAGTTTTTGTTAAATAGTGAGTTCTTATCCCAGAAGCTGGAGTCTTTGGATTTATCAAATAGTAGATGACTACAGTCACGGACTGTTGTGTCTTACATACCTAACCTATTCCACTGATCAACACTGTATTTCTTAGCCATTACCAGGTAGTATTGATAACTGCTGTTTTATAGTACAATTTAAGATCTAGTACAGCTAGGCCACCTTCCCTAGCATTTCTTTTCATTAATTCACTAGATACTTTGGACCTTTTGTTCTTCTAGCAGCATAAAAGTACTTTGATTGGTATGGTACTGAATAAATAATTTAATTTAGATAGAACTATCGTTTTATTATATTAGCTCAGCCTAACCAAGAACAACTTAGATTTTCTCAATTATTTACATCTGACTTTATTTTTTTCTGTGAAAAGTGTTTTGTAATTCTGTTCACGTAGTTCCTGAGTTTGTTTTCCCAGGTAGATTCCTGGCACACACAAAAAAATGTATGTGCACAGTAACTTTAAATGGAATTTCTCTTTCTATCTCTTGCTGTTGGGCTTTGTTAAATACATAAAAGCCAATGAGTTTATTTTATGTCCTGCAACTTTACTAAAGTCGTTTATTATGTCAAGTAACGTTTACTCACTTCTTTAGGGCTAAGTATAACGTCCTATCACCCGCAAAGAGCGATAGCTTTGTTTCTCCTTTTCCTTCTCTCGTTGCTAAAGCTGACGTTTCTGTACAATACTGAGTGAGTGGTAACACGGAACGTGCTTGTCTCACGCCCAGCCTGACAGGAAAGGCTTCGAGCCCGCCCCATTACACAAAGTGCTCGCTGCTGGTCTTAGGCAGATGCTTCTCGTCGTCTCAAGGGAGCCTCCGTTTATTCCTGTGCTCTCTGGGGTGCTGAACGGGAAAGGGTGCTGCACTTTTTCAGATGCTTTTGCTGCACTGCGGGTGGCATTATAGGATTCCCGCGTCAATCACGCCGCCAGTTTGCGTGCACATGCCCTAGGGAAGCTGACCCGCTGGCCTCACCCTGCTCGGGCATCCGGCCCGCGCTCAGCTCTGAGCTCTGACAATTCCCAGACGTCTCCCGAGCCTCCCCCACGCTCCTCGGCCCCGCACCCACCGGCCGTCCCTCCAGGAAAGGCCACCTACTTTCGCTGCCGAGAGCCGGCCACGTTCACCATATGCTCTGGCAACGCCTGCTCCCACAGAGGGGTGCTGCTGCATCCGCGGGGGGCCCGGGGACTCCCCCACACCGTGGGGCCGGAAGGCTGTCTGCACAGGCAGGGGCGCCTCCAGCCTAGGAGACAAGGACACAAGCCGGGCCCATGGCGGGATGGCCCGCGAGGGGCGCCCTCTCGGGGTGCCGGGCGGCATTCCGCAGCCACCCCTCAGGGGCGCGCCCCGCCGGGCAGGGGGCGCGGCCACCTTTTTAACAGCCCAGCGGGTGGGAGGTGACCACGCAGGGAGACAGCCCGTTCCTTGACCCCGAGACGGCCAGAGTCCCGTCCAGGGCCCCCTCCCCCAAGCGACTGGCAGCTCTGCCAGCACCGCCCCCCCACCGCGGCCGGAGCCCACGAGGCCCGGGCACAGGGAGCTCCCTACCCCCACCCCAGGCGCGCGCCCCTCCGAGAAGCTCACCGCGCGCTGCCACGAGCTTCCCTCGAGCGGGGCCCAGAGCCGCACCCAGGGCGGTCCAGACGCGGGCCGGCCCCATAAGCCCAAGGCCCCAGCGGAGGAGAGAGGAAGCCGGCCACACTCCCGACCTGCCCCGCGCGGCGCAGAGGCAGGAAGTGAGCGAGTGCGCGCGCGCGGACGCCGGAAGTGAGTGCGCGCGCGGACGCCGGAAGTGAGTGTGCGCTTCCGTCAGCCAGACTGTCGGCGCCGCTCACGGCCCCGGAGCCCCTCCCGCGCCGCTGCGTCCGTCCCGGAGCCGCTGCCGCCGCCATGAAGGACGTGCCGGGCTTCCTGCAACAGAGCCAGAGCGCTGGGCCCGGCCAGGCCGCCGTGTGGCACCGCCTTGAGGAGCTCTACACCAAGAAGTGAGGGGCGCGGGGGAGGGGGAGAGGGCTGCCCCGGGGAATCCCCCCCGCCCCCCGCCCCCGCTCCGGGGGCCGCTGAGGGACCTCTTGTCGTCCAGGTTATGGCACCAGCTCACGCTCCAGATCCTGGACTTCGTGCAGGATCCCTGCTTTGCTCAGGGCGACGGGCTCATCCAGGTGAGTGGGGGTGCCCCGGGGCGGCCGCAGTGGGGGAGCCGTGGCAGGCCCTCGGTGTTGGGGTCCTGCTGCGGTTTCTGTCTGCGGGCCCCCTCGGCTCTTCTCGTGTCCTCGGCCTTCGGTGGCGTTTCTGCCTCTTCCAGTGAAAACCGCCCCCCCCCCCCGCGGTGCATGCGACCCCCTGGGGCTCCCCTCTTGGCCCTGGACCTCTTCCAGACAGAACGTTAAGCGCCTGTTCTGGGACCTCCCTTCCGTGAAGCCCTGTCTCTGGCTCCTCAGCGCTGCTCGGGACCGTGCTCGGTTTTCTGAGTTTCTTCTACCAGTTCCAGTTTCTCCGCACGTTTGGGTTTGGTTGTTTTGTTTTGATGCTGGGCTCACGAGCTGTAGTGCTTCATGTAAGCAGCAGCCTCTTAAGAGGCGTCAACGAAGTAGCAGACTTTTGCAATTTACTAAAAAGAGTTGGGAGGAACAGGAAATCTAAGTTCTGGACTTGTTGTGTGTTTCTGTTGTGTAATATCATCTCACGTATCAAAACAGGATTGTGTCAGAAGATTTGGAGTCGATACTTGCAGAAAACCTGCTTGCCTAGGAGCCTGCGAAGTTCAGGAGTAGGAGACAGATTTAGAAGCAGAAATCGGTTGGGTTAACACGCACAGCTCCTGGCTCTTCCTCTGCCCTGTCTTTGCAGGGTCAGGAGCAAGACAAAAGAGTCCTGTCCCCACTTGTCAGCAGTCCTTTAGGTTTCTGGCATAGAAAGTAACAAAGCATCCGTTGGGGACCCAGAGGTCTCTCGTGTATAATACTGTCCTC
Source organism: Gymnobelideus leadbeateri (assembly GCA_011680675.1). NCBI lineage: Eukaryota > Metazoa > Chordata > Mammalia > Diprotodontia > Petauridae > Gymnobelideus > Gymnobelideus leadbeateri. The sequence goes on along the minus strand of WOXC01005896.1, from coordinate 208,081 downwards.
TACCATGAGGCTTTACTCAGCCATCATTGTAGGGCTGAGTTCTTTCCGCCCCCCTGGGTGCCACAGAAATGTTGCCTTTGACTTGTTTACTGATCTGATTCCTGCCCCAGCGTGAGTGTTGGGTATGAAGCCCCTGCCAATCACAGTGGTGTTCCTACCCAGGATAACTGACATCCCAGCTGCTCACTTTTCTACCCATAGAATCCCTTCTTCTCGGTAAACAAGACATCGCAGAACGTGCACTAAACCAAACACAAATCCTTGTCAGTGCCTCCTGGCTCCTTGACCTTTCACAAAATCTTTCAAGCAAGAGTCCAGCACGTTTCCTTTCCCCCATTAGAATTTGTCATAACCTTGACCATCTCTGTCCATCATGGTTTTAGTTTTCTCTGTTCTGTGGTATTGCCTTAACGTGATTGCCTCTAGCATGGTGCTTTGGTGGCCTTTGTAGGGACACATCCCCTGCCTGTTGCCTGCACATTTGCTGCTCCCGAGATTCCTCGTCTGTACCTGTGTCCTTACATAAAATGCTTGCCCTGCAAACAAAGCAAGACCATCCCAAAGATCAGCCGTAGTTCCCAACGGGGATTCTAAAGCTGTGGACAGAGGCCCTTCCTTTGGCCTGGGCTCAGCTGTGGTCACACATCACCTCCTAAAACAGAAGCTCTGGCAGGGTCTCTCTTTGGGGCCATTCAGGATGGTGCTGCCAGCTTAAATTTTTGTGTAACTGTCTGGTTAGGTGGTGTTGTGTGTCTCTCGTGTCCTTCCCACCCATAACTTGAGACTGAGAACTAGATTTTGGCTCTGGAGTGGTCAGGATGATCTGGCCTCATTTAATGGATCTCATTGCTTTACTCCTGCAGCTTTATGAAAACTTCATCAGTGAGTTTGAGCACAGGTAACACACTCTCCTGTTCATCATTTATCTTCTGCATTTGCACGTTACAGAGATTTTAAATCCAGGTGACATTTCCATTTCAGGGTGAATCCTCTCTCTTTGGTGGAAATCATTCTCCATGTCGTTAGACAGATGACAGGTGAGCATTAATCTTAAAGAATGAGCCCCACAGGGTTGTAGATTGAGTACCTTGTTCTTTGTTAGCTTAACTCTGTAGAATGATAGCAATTTAAAGAGTCTCTTACTGGACTGATCTGTTCCACTGAGACCCCTTCAGACTTCAGCCCTCTTTATTTACTCCAGATCCGAATGTTGCTCTTACGTTTCTGGAAAAGACTCGGGAAAAGGTAGGTTTGATGTTTTAGCTGTGCCTCTCGTCGTTAGAACAGATCCCCCTTGGGCTGCCTGTGGCTCCTTGGTCCACTCTCACTTGTGTTGCCATGTACACGTGGTGTCTGTAACCTCTGGGAAGGCAGGAGCCTTTTCCTGATGTTTCTCTGTTTTTGCATCCTGCTCCCCTGGTTTCTGATCTTTTAATCCTTTTGGCAACTCAGGTAAAAAGCAGTGATGAAGCAGTAATCCTGTGTAAGACTGCCATAGGTGCTCTAAAACTGAACATCGGAGACCTCCAGGTGACCAAGGTAAGCACAGGGGATCAGTCGTTGTTGCCTTGGGAAGGTCATTTGACCTGGAGACTAAAGAAGGGCATCCATCTGTCCCCATCCCCTCCTTTCCTGGTCTCTATGAGCAAGTCAGTGTCTAATAACCAGCTGGCCAGTAAGGGAGTTAGGAGAGCAGAGGGTTAGGAGCCAGCAAAGACCTTAGGTCACATTTGGGGGTGGGGTCGAACAGTCTGCCCACTTCAGAGCAGTGAGACTTAAGTCGGTATTCCAGGCCACACATGGTTTTTACAAAGTATGGTCAGCCCCATTATCTTCAGAACCCTGGTAGGATAGACAGGGCTGCCCCTTCTTAGGCGAAGGCAGAGTTTTAGCCACAAAGGAAATGAGAGGCTCGGCCACATCCAGCAAGTGGAGGAGGCATTTGCTGGCCCGCCAGGCACCCCCAGCCCCTGTGGTCTTGGGGCCCTTGTTTCTGCTTCCTGGGGGAGGTCTGGGTGGTAGGTCCAACAAACATGGGCCCAGGGCACTCATGAGCTGGCTTCTCATCCTCCTGCAGGAAACGATCGAAGATGTTGAAGAAATGCTTAACAACCTTCCAGGTGTAACATCCGTACACAGTCGATTCTATGACCTTTCCAGCAAGTATTATCAGACTATTGGAAACCACGCATCCTACTACAAGGATGCTCTGCGATTCCTGGGCTGTATCGATGTCAAGGACCTGCCAGGTAAGCCAGGGGATGCTCCTTTCCTCTGCTCTGTCCTTGTCACTGTGCTCTTCCCAGGGCGGTAGGCATGTCTGCTGTGTCTCCTCAGGCATCTGGGGAAATTTATTCACATGAAAATGGAGGCAGTTGAGGGGTCAAAAACTGAGCCGGTGAGGAGGAAGGCTTCTTGAGGCACCTCCTAGGCTACAGGGCAAGACAGGGACAGGTTCAGCCCTAGCAAAGAAGCCTAAGTCCCCACCCTCTATAGGCCGTCGGCTTGGACTCCAGCTCTGCTGTTTCCTGCCTCTCAGCCTTGGTCTTCTCTAACTAGAAACCCTCTGAGGGCCCTTCCAGTTCTGGATCTGTGACCTAGATCTGAGAACACACAAGGCCATAGTGGGAATGCCTGCGTTGTTTGGATTTGATTGTCTCTGCTCCAGAGAGAGGAGAGCCAAGGAGATATGGGGCTGCTCTCAGGAGGCCGAATCAGAAAGGTGGCCTTCATTGGGTAGGACAAGGGGAGGGAGCTGGATTGAGAACCAGGAGAACAAGGGTGAAGGGAATAGGAGAAGCCATGAAAACTGGAGAGAATTTGGGGCAGGTGAGATTCAGCAGTCGTTTTAATGGCTTTCTATTTGTGCTGGGTGCTGAGGTGGGGAGAGAACATTTAGAAGATACCACCCCTTGAAGCGTCAGGTTAGACAGGAATGTGGGTCATATCCACAGAGAGCCTTGAAGGATCTCTACCTCCTCGTTCAGCCTGCCTCCGGCTGCCAGGTCACACAATCTGTTTGAGTACTCAGGTTGTCCTGGACAGTCTTCCCAATGATGATCGATCTGTGCTCTTGCCTTAAATCAGCATTGATTAAGCACCTACTGAGTGCCAGACACTGGTCCAAGCCCTGGCGATACCCCTGACTTCAAGGGGCTCACAGTCTAATGGGAAGTTAAGCCCTGAAGTCTTCCTGTGGTCCCTTTGGGTCAGCTACCCCTGGGGTATAGTTTGGATTCTTTGGAGGTCAAATTCACAGCCATATTGTATCCTCAGAAGAGGGTAGGGGTGAAACAAGAAGTCCTACCTTGTTTCCCAGAAGCCATCTTTTCTGCTTTCAGTAGTCCTTTGTAGTTTGGGTCTGACTGTAGTGTATCTCTGAGTTAGATGTCTGGCAAGGTTGCCTGAAACGTGGCCTTTACAGCTGCAGGTTCCTGTTAGAATCATTGACAGTCTTCATCCACTTGTTTTTTCTTGTGTGGATTATGAGGTTGGATTTTTATGTGTGGTAGGGGATCTTGTTTAAGAGGTTCTCTTATTCTGGGGGCTTTGTGTGGTCAACGTGACAACACCCACAAAGAGGGGGGGCAAGCCTGGGTCCGAGGACTGCCTACATCATCTCTGTTAGGTCTGATGAGGCATCTCGTATGACTGGCCACAGTATGACTGTGCACTGGTCAGTAGGATGTTAGGGAAATGCTAATGGTCATTCCTGGGCATCGCTGGGCCCCGGCCCAGGCTGCCTGCTCCATAAAGGTTTGTAAACTCAAGAAGGCAATGCCGTGTTTGCTAGTCAAGTTTCCTTTTTTTAAGGCTCCTTTGGCCTCTCCCTAGAGGCAGCTAGAGGGCACCTGGAGCCAGCCAAGTCTTAATTCAGATCCTGCCTTAGAAGCTTCCTGGCTAAGACCAAGAGCAAAGCACCAAACCCCTGGCTGCCTCCATTTCCCCAACTGTAAAATGGGGGTGTCTGTGAGAATAGGTTGTGGTGAGGGTCAGAGATCCCAGACTGTAGAACAGCTGGAACGGGACCTGGCCCTCTCTTCCTTCCTCTGTTGGGCAGTTGCCTTGTCGAAGTTAGTCTTGGGCTGAAAACCTTGACCTTGCCTGTTGATGCCCTTTGCTGTATCCATTTCCCACAAGTGGTGTCAGCAGTTTGTCTGGAGTTCAGGTCAGACAGTGTTCACTATCTCATCTTTTCCCACATCCCAAGCGGAGTCAGTGGCTCAAACTCTCTGGCCGTCATTAGGGGCTTCCAGGGAGTCAAGAAGTGCTTTTGTGGTTTCTTGTGCTTCTGACCTGTGTCTTTCCTGAGATCAGAGCAACAACTCTGCCCATGGGTTCTGTCCCCTAAGCCGTCCCTGCTACTCATCGACCCTTCTGTCCTTCTCTGATGGAAATAACTGGGGTGGCATCAGGGGTGCATCTCCTACTCCTTCTCTGCCCTTTCTCCCCCTCCCTAACCTCAGCCCCGTCGCAGGGGGCGGGGGGGGGGGGGCAGAGGGGCTTTCCCAAGGTCAAGCTGGCTCCAACGACCTCTGGTGCTATCCCCTACCCTCCTCTTCTCCTTGTCTTCCCTTCTCATCTCCCATCTCTCTCCACCCCATCAGCCCACAAAGGCACCCAGGGCCCCCCCATCTCATAAAAAGTGCTCTGCTATCTTCTTCTGCTGAAGTCTTGCTCTCTAGGCTCTCTTGCTCACTAGTTAGCTGTGCAGGGCACATTGCCTCCCTGTATGAATCACTCCATCATACTGGACTCAGTCCCAGTCTTTCAAAATACCTTAGTAAGGGGTGGTTAGGTGGCACAGTGAATAGAGCACTGGCTCTGGAGTCAGGAGGGCCTGAGTTCAAATTTGACACTTAACACACTTACTAGCCTGTGACTTTGGGCAAGTCACTTAACCCCAATTGCCCTCCAAGAAAAAAGCAACATACCTTAGTAATCTTCGAGAGGCTGGCTTCCCTGGGTTTCCTCCCAGCACCACACCCACAGCCAGGGCCTGATGAATACAGGTGGGATTTGAGTTGGACCAAGGGGTGCCCTGGTGAAAGCAGCCCCAGGAGGGGCAGCCCTGAAGCATGACCTCCCATTGGGATTGTTTCCAGTGGGCTTGGCAGGACCCCTGGGTCAGATATGTCCTGTCATTGCCTAAAGGGTGGGACTGCCTTCCCCTGGCAGAATGGAAGGTACCAAGGTTCTCTTCCCAGACACAGAATTCAGCCTAGAGGAGTGAGGCTCCTTTTGCTTCAGAGGGTCGGCATGGCACCAGTCCCTGGACACTAGAATCCCTCAGGGGTTAATATTATACTTCTTTGTCAGAGAGGCACCAACGTGCAGGCTGTTGTTACTAACTTGGTACCAGGAGAGGCTTCCTGGAGGAGGTGGTGGGTCCAGCTTGTCTGGAGGTGACGCAGACGGGTTAGAGCCCACTTGAGCTGCCATGTGACCAGAGGCCTTTTGTCACCAGTGTCTGAGCAACAGGAGAGAGCTTTTACCTTGGGCCTGGCAGGACTTCTTGGGGAAGGCGTCTACAACTTTGGGGAATTGGTGAGTTGGCTCCAGAGCTGGTGGGGGGTCATGTAGTGAGGGGTGTGGCTGAGCACTCCTTGGGGCCAACGACACTTCTGCTCGGCCCACAGCTCATGCACCCTGTGCTGGACTCCCTAAGGAACACAGACAGGCAGTGGCTGATTGACACGCTTTATGCCTTCAACAGCGGGAACGTTGAGAGGTTCCAGACCTTGAAGCCTGCCTGGGGCCAACAGGTGAGGCCCCAAGCCTGGAGGGCTACCCACAGGGGCAGGGGGAGGGTACCTCAGTTTCCCCACCCATCCCTTCTAAGTGGAACAGAATTAAATAATAATTGAAACCAAGGTGCCTAGGGGACTCTGTTGTCCCCAAGGGCCTCCCTCGTTGGCTTTCTTGTGGGTCTGGAACAGGCAGAGGAGCTACTCGTCTGTCTCTTCCCCCATACAGCCTGATCTGGCCGCCAACGAGGCCCTGCTCCTGCAGAAGATCCAGCTGCTTTGCCTCATGGAGGTGAGTGTGGGCATCCCCAGGGACAGCCAGGGGTCCCCTGGCGGGCTGGGTTCTAGGAAGAGGTGGTCATCCCTGGCTTGGCATTTCAGATGACTTTCACGCGCCCAGCCAACCACCGGCAGCTAACCTTTGAGGAGATCGCCCAGAGTGCCAGGGTGAAGGTGAATGAGGTAAGCTCCCTTCTGGGGTCCCAGGGGCACCCCCCACCATCCCATCAACCCACACTTGGCTGTGCCCGTGTAGGTGGAACTGCTGGTGATGAAGGCCCTTTCAGTGGGTCTGGTGAAGGGCAGCATCGATGAGGTGGACAAGCGGGTACACATGACCTGGGTCCAGCCCCGAGTGCTGGATCTGCAGCAGGTATGGGGCACAGCTCTGAGAGTCATGGATTGGGGCCCTTGGCATTGGGGGGAAGGCAAGGAGAGCCCTCTAGACTCCAAGCACCCTCCTGGTGGTTCTCCAGGAAGCATTGAGGTAGGGGTGGGGCGGGGGAAGGAGGCAGGCCGGAGTGGAAGTACCCAGCCAAGCAGGGGGCCACCTCATGAGGGTGGCTGTGTCCTGGCTTGCCCCCCAGATCAAGGGCATGAAGGACCGCCTGGAGTTCTGGTGCACAGATGTGAAGAGCATGGAGATGCTGGTGGAGCACCAGGCCCACGACATCCTGACCTAGGACCTAGGTGCTCTGCGCAGGCGCTTCTGGGGCCTCCCTGGAGCCCCCATTGGTGTGAAAGGGAACGGAAGTCATCGCTAGGGCAGTGCCCACCCCAGGATCTGTGGGGGGGGCATCTTCCTAGATGAGATGTGGGGGTCCTATTACATCCCTTCCCCCCATCCCAAAGGCAGGAGCTCAGGGCCTTCCAGGCAGAGCATGTTGTTTTTTCTCTCCCCTTGGGCCTGACCTTCTCCTGTACAGATCTGTTTTAGGGTATGGTACAAGAATATTGCTGAAATAAACATCTCTACCTTGCCTCTCTGGATCCAGCTTGAGTTCAAGGGGGGGGTCCCTTTGGCCTGATGAGGGCTGGGCGTGAGCCCAGGAAGGACAGAAGCAGGACACAGCCCCAGGCACCCGTGAGGGTGGTCCTCACTGGTCAAAATAAATCAGAGGCAGCTTTTGGCAGGAGAAACTTTTAATGAGTGGGTCTTGGAGGGGTCTCCTGGAGGCAACTGTAGGGGACTGGCATCTGTGGGGGCTTGTTTCAGGATGCCTCTGTTACCCCGAACTTTTCTTGTAGCTGTGGAGGTTTGCCAATATCCATCCTGGAGGAGCGAGAAAAGTGAGGAAGAAGACCACCAGAGCAACTGCCTGCTCCTGGGGGGGGAGGGAAATAGTGCATTAAATACCTGCCGCATGCCAAGCACTATGCAGACATCCCATTTGATCCTCACAGCAACCTGGGAAGTGGGTGCTGTTATGACCCCTGTTATACAGTTGGGGAAACTGAAGCAGGCAGCACTGTCAGGCAGGATTTGCCCTCGGGTCCTCCTGCCTCAGAGGTGGCCTGTCTGATGCCGCACTTGGGGAAAGAACCAGCTCTTAGTGGTGGCTGGGAGGAGGCCAATCTTTTTCCCCATCTCCTGCCTTCCCCTCCCTTCCAAGGAGTCCCTCTCATCAGACCCAGCATGGTCCTCGATGGACTCTGCTCTGTCCCACACAGGGAAGGGCTCCTTGCCTGTCTGACCTTCACTCAGCTAGGCCTCCTTCACCGTCCCCCCAAAAAAGAATTTTCAAACCCTGTGACCTTCCAAAAGACAAGACAGCCAAGGAGGCCACAGTGAGATTACTCAAGGTCAGAAGACAGTCCCTCTGGTCAGCCCCACCAGCAAATGGGGAGGGTATAGAACAGGGACTCAGGGCTGTAGCCCCCTTTCCCAGGGAAGTCTTTAGGGGCCGGGGGAGGGGGATAGGCCTTGCCAACGGTGGCAGCTGATAGATGGGGCAGAAAGAGCAATGACCAGGAGACAGGTTCATGCTGTGTGACCTGGTGCTGGTCACAGCCTCTGGTCAAACCAAGGAGCTGGAGTAGATAAGTAGTGAGGGGAGAGACCACCTCTCTCTGCCCCGGGCACCCCTGGGAGGTCCTTCAGGAGTAGAGCAGAATGTCAGGTTGCTCAGCATTTTCTGGGATCCTCCTTTGCCCTCCTGTGGTGCTCATGCCCCAGACGCCCTCCAACCCCACTACTGGCTGATAATTGAATATTAAGGGATTGGTCCTTTGGAGCTGGGGCATGGAAACAGATGGCTCTCCTAAATTTTCCAGATGGAAGGTTTTGTCAGCAGCCAGGACGTTCCCTTTGTGGGATCACTGGAAAATGAGGCCAGCTGAGAAGGAAGCAAGTTCCTCAGGGCCTATCCCTCCCAGTGTTGTCTGACTTTCCCTGGGGCCACAACTCCCTCTTCTCAGGGTCACTTACGCCAGTGCTGGTTGGATCCCTGGCTGGCCGGGCAGAGATGTGAGCCCTGGGAACCAGCTGGTTCCTCAGGGAGGCCTGGAGCAGGCTGGAGGCTCTCATCAGACTCAGCATGATCCTCAGTGGGCTCTACTCTGTTCCACGCAGGGAAGGGCGCCTTGTCTGTCTGACCTTCACTCAGGGTGGTGCTCAGGGCAGCCTGGTGCCAGAAAGCAGCAGCTGTCCTTGTCACAAAAGCCTGAGAGACAGGAGCGGGAGGCCGGCTCCAAATACCAGGCATAGCAGCTCCCTGGGGGAGTGGCCTCCCCCACAGGAGGACCCACCTTTGATCCCTGGCCCTCAGATTGCAGTGGGCTCTAGGGACTTGAGGCCCAGACCCACCACAACAGTGCCTGAGATGGCAGGGAAGTTTGGGAATGTGAACCAGGGAATCCTGGCTCTGACCTCATTCCCTAAAACTTCCATCAATTAGTCACAGAAGCATAGATTTAGAGCTCAAGGCAACCCTAGAATTCACTCAGCAGAAGGGAAAACCACCTGAGGATCAGTGCCTCAGCCAGGGTCACACAGCTTCACAAAGGGTCTCTGGCAGGGTAACTAGCAGCCTGGCCTTGATCGCATTCCCTGAATGAACTTGCCATCTGTACAGCAGCTCTGGCAAGTAGGAAGGAGGTGAATCCAAAGCCAGTGGAGCTCTTCCCCTGGGGGTCTTCTGTCCTGAGCCCACCCCGGTGCCATGGGGCAGCTAGAGGCTCTGGCAGGCACCTGCCGAACAGCACGCGCATGCGAGTACACACACACAAATACACATCGTCAGCATCGGGGCCCCGGGATTCTGCATCTCCTTCCTACAGTCTTTTCCAGTCAGCTCCGTCACCCTATGTGATCCGTCCTAAACGTGCCCAGAACTGAACACAAAGCCAGTTGTGATGGAGCTCTGCTTTTACTCTGATCTACCCAAGATCCCAGTGGCTCAGAAGTTCTGGAGGATGGAGAGCATCTGAGTGACTACTTGGAGTTGCCAGGACAGCTTGGTGCCCTGTTAACGCTGCCAGTCTCCCACCCCCGCCTGCCCTTTCTTTCTCCTCTCTTCATTCTTTGGAGGTGGCATGATACCCTCGACCTGGAGTCAAAGGCCAGCTTCACAGCTTACTCCCCACGTGGCCTTGTTATGTCACAAAATGTCCTTGGTCTCAGTCTTATTGGTCAAATGAGAGCTCTCCTTTCAAGCAGTAATCCAGAAACATGGGGCCCATTAGTAGAGAAGTTGGAATGGAGACTAGATTGGAGAAGGGAAGCAGATGAACTGGAAGGTATGGCTTCAGGGTGCTTGGCTGCGTCAGTCAGACCCGGGATGGACTTTCCCCTGGTCCTCCCTCCATCTTGGGGAGCTTGTGCTTTCGGTCCCTCTCAGTCTGCATCATTCACTTGACCTGGGGACACCTGAAGGACCGAGGGCGGCCCTCTGCCCACCGGATGAGTCCCGAGTGACAGTCTCTCCCTCTGTACATTCACTCTCATAGACCCACAGCCAAGCAGGGAGTATTGTACCCTCAGAAAGTGACTAGCAAACCTTTCAGCAGCCTCAGATGAGGGGCCACACTCTGCAGTGTGCTGGAGACCCAGAGCCGTAGGAGAGGGCCCAGCCTTCCAGAGGAGGAAGACAGCGTGTTCAGAAACATGAAGATTATGTACAAATGTGCCCAAGCTAACTGACAGGTGCCATGAGATGGCAGGGGCAGGCCCCAGAAAAGGTCTTAACTGGGAGGGGACCCGAGGGGAGGAGGGAGGGCATTGCATGCAAAGTCTTCAGGGTGGACCAGCAAGATGGCTTTGCCTAGTAGAGCAGGGAGAAAGACCCCAGGAGGCACCATCTGTGATCAGTCCCTAGAAGGGCCCCCAGGAACATTCCTCAGGCCCTGATTCTCTGCCCTGTTGCTGAGGGAGGGAAAGGGTCAGGACCTCAGGGCCACAGTTCCTGAGGCTCTAGTGCCCTTCTTAGTCGAAGACACCCTCCAAACCCACGTGAGTCACACCCCCTCTCTTGGCCTCTGGCCACCTCCCCAGTGCAGCCTTCCAATTAGAAGATTATGTCAGCCCCACCCCTGCCGTCTGAGCAGGGATCAAGGTGGGGTGGGGAAGAGCCCCCTAGCTGTGATCCAGCCCGTGGGTGTTGGCCCTCTCTCCTCCCCGCCCCCCCGTCCCCTACAAGTGACAGAAAATTACAGGGCTTCAATAAGAAGGATGGGGGCTGGACCAGGGCAAGACTCCCTGGACAGCATGGTTGGCCATCTGCCCTCTCCACAGTCCCTCCCCTGCACACATTAATGATGCTGATACTTAAGGAGGGCTGGCCAACCAGCACCCTGGGGGAGCTGTTAAGCCCCCATCCTTGAGGGTGGGGTGAAGGTAGTGCCCCCCCCCCAAGCTGGCAACCAGTGAGCTTTGAGAGTGTCAGTCTTTCTAATCCCTTCCTGTAATCCTGTTGTTTGCCCCACAGCCTACCCCCCACCCCAGCCCATAATTACCCCCTTGGATTCTGGGGTTGCTGAAAGGAGCATTTATGTGGAGGAGGAAGAGGGGTCTATTAGTGGGCCCAGCTTGCTTCCTCTTAGTGATAAGCCACAGGCACCGGGAGGTGACCCTAGGTAGCCTCCTCTTAGCCCCTCTCCTTCAGAATGATTTGAGGGTGAGGACTGACCTGGCTAGTGAACACATGAGTCCAGTTGGGGGTAGGGGGTAGGAAGGGGCAGGAGGACCAGGGCAGCTACCTTCAGCAAATTCTCTTTCCCTGGCTCCCCCATGGGAGGATGGTGGGCATCTGTGAGTCCCTGGGTGTGCATCAGGCAGGCAGGCCGGCAGAGGCAGAGACTCCCCAAGAATCCCACCCCTGGACCCTGCCGGCATCCCAGCAGATCCTTCTATAAAGTCTCAGAGCCTGGAGACCGTGTTGCCCTGGTCTGGGAGCCTTCGGACGCCACCGTTTCTGTGTAGGGGTAGTTCTTTTTAGGAATAACTTTCTAATTTTCCCTTGTGTCAAGCCCAAATAAGCTTTTTTTAATGTTACAGCTCTGAGGCCAAGCTTTGGTTTTTTTCCTCTTACATTGGGAGAACAGCATATACCTGGCTGGGACTCTTAGCCCAGCCAAACACTAAGCAGCTGACAGTAGCAGCCCTCAGCCCTCCACTCCCACTGCCCCCACCCAGGTCCATCCAGTAAAGCAGATTGGAGCAAGCTTAAGCCTTCTTGGGCCAGCCTTCCTTCTCCATCCAAACACCTGGCATCTTTACTGGATGCCGGATGCCCATTCCTAAGGCCACCTTCCACCCAGACCCCTCCTCCAGCCCCTCTCCTCCACACGGCAGGCACTGCTGAGCACTTTATGCAGATTAACCTGGCAGAGAACATCCAGTAGACATTTATTATGCGCCTATTGCATGCCAAGCATTGTGCTGACCTCCAGGATAAGCACTTCGTATCCAAACAAAGGCTAAAGACAGTCCCGGTTCTCAAAAACCCACTGTCCAATAGAGGAAACAACACACAAACAACCACATACAAACATTCAGGCTATACTGGAAATAACTAACAGAGGGAAGGCACTAGAATTATAGGGCCCCAGAAAGGCCTCAAGTAAACAGGGGGATATTAGCAGGGACTTAAAGGAAGCCAAGGGATGGGGGGTGGGAAGAGGGGAGGGAGAAGCTTCCATGCCTAGAACGGCCGGCCAGAGGGGACTGCAACAGGCCAAATCACTGGATTTCCAGTGCCTGGCCAAACAGGATTTCTCTTTGACCCTGGAGGGGATGGGGAGCTGAGTGGGGGTTAGCATGGCCATATCTGTGCTTCATGAGAGGAACCATTGGAGGCATGCAGAGCCCACACATACACACACAGACCCAGCAGCTACTGCCATAGTCTGAGCATGGTGATGAGGGCCTGTGCCAGGGTGGGGGCAGGGTTAAATCAGCAGGCCTTAGTATTTGGCTAATGTGGGGGGGGGGGTTACAATGAGAAAGGGAAGGGTCAGGATAACTCCTAGGTGGTTTTTGTTGTTGTTGGGGGCACAAGCAGAGTTAAGCAGCTTGCCCAGGGTCATGTGGATTTCAACTCAGGTCCTCCTAACTCCAGGCCTGGTCCACTGCACCTAACTGCGCCTAACTCTGAGCTTCAATGCTATGTGGGTGACTGAGAGTGGCCAAGCTTGGAAGGGCCTTGGAAGGAAGGATAGTGAGTAGAGTTTGGGACAATTTGAGTTTCAGAAGCCTGCTGGACGTTCAGTTCAATGTGTCTGAAAGGCAGTTGTAGATGTGAGACTGAGGTCAATGAGAGAGTGTCATCCATGGGAACTGACAAGATCCCCAAGTGAAGGGGTGAAGAGGGCCCAGGACAGAGCCCTGAAGGACACCCACAGATTGTGTGGCCTAGAGGAGGATCCAGCAAAGGAGACAGTGGAGGAATGGTCAGAGAGGGACAAGGAGAGTGGGGCAGTCCCCAAAAACCTAGAGAAGAAGGTACACACCAATGTCCCCAGCCACAGAGAGGTCAGGGACAAAGAGGACTGAGGAAAGGTGGGTGGCCACTCCAGAGAGAGCAGTCAGAAGTCAGACTATAGAGATAAACAAAGAGAAGGAAGGAATCAGAGGTGCCAAGGGTTTAGCTGTAGAAGGGAGGGGGGATGTGGGATGGCAGCTGGGGTGGAAGGGAGAGGGGATATGGGATGGCATCTGGGTGCAGAAGGGAGGAGGGATGTGGGATGGCAGCTGGAGGTGGAAGGAAGGGGGAATGTGGAATGGCAGGTGGGAGGTAGAAGGAAGGGGGGCAGGGGCATGCTGGTGGGCAGTAGGGAAGTGGCCAGTAGAAGGGGAGAGAGTGAAGACAAGGGTGGGGGGCTGATAGAGGGGGCAACTTCTGGGAGGAAATGGGATGGAAGCGGGTCTCTGTTCTTGGGGAGGGTTTAGTCTTGGCAAGGGGAAGAGTGACCTCTTCAGGTGACACATAAGAAGGTACCTGAGAGGGTGCTCCCAGCTAATTGTCTCGTGTTTTCTCTATAAAATAAAGAAGAGGGGAGTTATAGGAGGTTAGAGGAGGGATGAGAAGTTGGGAAGAGCCTCTGTGGAGGATGGGAGAGGCAGTGATGATGGAGGTCCAGCAGGATCACCTGGCAGCTGTGAGGGGCCAGTCAGGACAGCTGGGATTTTCTCCAGCTTTGTTCAGCTGCAGTTGAGGAGAAGCAAAGATAGCTCCTGGGGGAAGTGACCCAAGGCTGAGTCTCCGCAGGGCTGAGGATGGCGGGGCTGTGCCCTCCACCCCTTTACAGCTCACAGCCCACCCTTCTCTAGGCCAGAAGAGGGTGGGAGCTTGGCAGGAGCATTCCTCATCCCAACGTCCTTGGGGAGATTAGCTGGTTAATCTCCTCATCCCTAGAGTTTGGCTGTAGTTAAGGAGTTTTGGTCATCACCAGCCAGGTGGTGCACCTGTGCTCCCAGTGGGTGGAAGTAGGAGCAAGAACACCAGCAATGACACTAGGGAGCCCTCAACTAGCTGTTCTGTCCTGGTTTGTCTAATACCTGTCTTCCTCCTCCTTCTTCCTTCTCCCTCCTCCTCCTTCCTCTTCTCTCTCCACCTCTCCTTCCTCCTCTCCTTTCTCCTTCTCTTCCTCTTCCTCCCCCCCCCCTTCCTCTTCTTCCCCTCCTTTCTCCTTCTCTTTCCCACTCTGTTTCCCTGGAGAGCATGATGTCTGGACAGTTCATCCTTACACATCCAAACAGATACTTGTGAGCACTTGGCACCACCCAGTGTCCAGACTGGGAGTCACAGGCTCAGCCTAAAGGCAGAAGGGAGGGGTCTGGGAGCCTGGCAGGTGTTACACCCCACAGACCTCTCTTGGGGCACTTTATTCTTTTTTTCCTATTAGGAGGAGTGGCCTGTAGCCCCTTGTGACTTCAAGCCACTTCCCCTGTCTTGGGTCTCAGTTTCCCCAAATGTACAATTTTGCTCCCACTTCTGACCTTCTGTGACTTTTGGCTCACTGAGGCCACAACAGAAGCAGGTCCACATGTTCCTCAGGGCGGTCATAGGACAGACACCCAGCATCTCAGACCTGGCAGGGACCTCTGAAGCCACCCAGCCCAACTGCCTCTACAATATTCCATAGTCCAGGTCACGTGAGGGAAATAGGGATGTTTAGCCTGGGTCAAAGAAGACTGGGGTGGGGGTAGCATTAGAACTGCTTTCAAGTATCTATAGACTTCCAGAACTAGCAGTTAGGACACCTGGGTTCAAGATCCGGGCCTGCCCTTGGCTTCCATTTCTCCATCTTTCCTGGAGATGGACAGATGGAGAAATGTTAATAATAACACTAGTGATAATTAGCATTTACAAAGCACAGTTTGCAAAAGTTTATTGATGTTATCTCACATGATCTTTACAATAAGCCCCAAGGCAGGTGTTATTATTACCCAAGCTTTACAGAAAAGGGGAGGGAATCTGAGAGAACTTGCTGATGACTTACCTGGAATCATCCAACTTGGAGGAGTCAGGAACAAGATTCAAACTCAGGTCTTGATTCCAGGTTTTTAGAACATCCCTCCCCCGTCCTGGCTGTCTTCCTCCCTCTCTGCCAACTCTTCCTCAGTCTCCTTTGCTGGATCCTCCTCTAGATCCTTCCCTCTAACCACTGGTGTCCCCAGGGTTCTGTCCTGAGCCATCAGCTCTTCATCCTCTATACTAATTCACCTGGTGACCATGGATTTAATGATAGTCTTTGCACTGGTGATTCTAAAATCTACCTTCCCAACCTCCAATCTCGAATCTTCAGCAGACATCTCAAACAGGATTCCAGCAGTCACATTTAGGGTTATATATACTCAATATGCAAAACAGAACTCATTATCTTTCTTCCAGGGAAAGGCCTGGACCTAAACCCTCCCCTCACCTATTCTCTATTACTGTAGAATAACAGACTCCCAACATAGGACTCAATCTGGACTCCTCTCTCTTTCTCATCTTCCAAATCCAATATGGTTCCAAGGCCTGTCATTTTACCTCTGTGGCATCTTCACCTCTGCAGCATCTCTGGTCCATTTCACCTCTTCAGAATCTCTTGTCCATTTCAAATCTGGGCATCTCTAGTCCATTTCATGGCTGGGCATCTCTGGTCCATTTCACCTCTGCAGCATCTCTTAAATACTGCCCCTTCTCTCCTCTGAGACTTCCCCCCACCCTGATGCAGATGATCATCACCTCACACCTGCACTATTATAATCCTCCTGGGGGAGCAGGGGAGGCAGTCTGCCTGCCTCAAATTCAGTCCATCTTCTAATTAGCTGCCAAATAGCCTTTCTAAAATACAGGTCAGATCATGTCATCCCCGTACTCAACCTCCAGTGGCTCCCTATCACCTCTAGGAGCTATTACAAAATGCTGTACTTGGCATCCAAAGTCCTTTATCATCTGGCCCCTTCCTACCTTTCCAGTCTTCTCATACCTTCCTCCCCAACACCTAGTCTTTGATCCAGGGACAACAACCTGTCAGTAAGAACAAGACGCTTGCATGTCTGGCCATCCTCAATGCCTAGAATACTCTCTTCCCTCTGCTCAGACTAATGACCTCCTTGGCTTTCTTTAAGTCCCAACTTAAATTCCACCCTCTTCAGGAAGCTTTCCTCAACCCCTCTTATTTCCAGGGACTTCCCATTAATCATTTCCTACTTGACCTGTCTAGAGCTTGTTTGTACATATTTGTCCCCTTGTTTTCTCCCCCATTAGATTGTAAGCTCCTTGAAGGAGTTCTGGTCCTTTGCTGCATCCCTGGTGCCTAGCCCAGGGCCTAGCACACAGTAAGTGCTAAATCCATTTCTTTGACTGTCTGACTTCAGAGAATTAACAAGCTGCCTCTAAGAAAGACTCCTGACCTCCCTCTGAGCATAATCATCATCATCATCATCATCATCATCATCATCATCATCACTACAGCCCTGGGAGGGAGGTGCTTTTACCGTCCCTATTTTACAGATGAAGAAACAAAGGCAGCCATATTTGTATTTCGGTAGTTGAGTTTCCAGGCCCTCTAGTGTGTTGTGCCCTATGGTGCCACCTGGCGGCTAGCCAGCTTCAAGGACTCCCAACTCCTAAATCTTTTTTTTTTTTTTAAAGCAATTGGGGTTAAGTAACTTGCTCAAGGTTACACGGCTAGTCATTATTTATGCGTGGGTGCTCATTTTCTGAGGCCGGATCTGATCTCGGGTCATCCCAACTCCGAGGTCGGCGCTCTTACTCACTGCGCCACCTAGCCGCCCCTTTAGGGCAATTGGGGTTAAGTAACTTGCCCAAGGTTACACAGCTAGGTTTTTGTTTGTGTGGGTTGTCAGAGGCCGGCTCCGAACTCAGGTCCTTCTGACTCCAGGGCTGGCGCTCTATTCACTGCGCCACCTAGCCGCCCCATCCAACTCCTAATTCTTGCTGTTCTCTCACCCAAGAATTAGGGAAGAACCAGAATCTGGTTCGTGGCTGGCAGGGACCTCAGAAGCCTCCCATATTCAGAGCCTCTGGCTTTCTCCACTTCTCAGATCCCCTCCCCATTACCACATCCTGGTCTGAGGCCATTGGGCCCATTATAGGCCTGGCCCCACTGAGCAGCAGACCCACTGTACCTACACAACCCCCTCCTCCAATGTCCTAACTTCATACATGCCCCATCAAGCACTGGAACAACAGGTGTATACCTGAACTCTTAGTTCCCACAGAAACAGCAGGTGTGTCCATGTGATGGCCAGCTACTGCCTCTACCTGGTCACTGCCCCCAGACCCATTCCCACAGAAACAGGTCTGTTCTTGTATTCAATAACAGTCACATCATCTATCTTGCCCAAGACAGGACTGTAACACCTATCTGTCTTAACCAGACAGAACCACAATAGCTAGCTAGTTGTAGGGCAGCATAACCAGAATATTTAACCACCAAACCATAGATGGGACCCCCTACTGCCTTTTTACTATTAATCATATTCCTATATTCTATATAAATTTTGATTATGCCACCAGCATCTTTACCCTATAAAAATCCATCTTGCTTTCTCTGAATTTGCTGGTTCCTCATGGAACTCAGCTCACTTCATGAGAGGCGTCAATCTCAATAAATGCCTACACTTAGATTAGAGGTGGTCTGACTGAATTCTTTGAGACAGTTGCACCACAGCACATCATGAAACCCCAACAGTTCTGGGGTGGTGCCTGGTACGTGCCCCCCCACCCAAGAGGACCAGTAACATCACAGCAGCTGGTGTCTTGACTCCTGAGAGAATTGGACTGAAGAACAGAGCCTAACTCTCTCTCCCTGCCTCAGGGTGCCTGGTGATGGGTTGGGATGCAGTGGGTGGCCTTGGTGCCTTCCATGCCTGACCAAGTTCTGGTACTCCTCAGCACCTGCTTCAGGTGCCTTCATGGCTGTTGAAGCAAAGTGCTCCCTGGGGGAAAGTCTTCCCCTGTTTAGGGTAGACACCCCCTAACTCACCAACAGATCTGATGACTCTCAGTGACCCTCAACCTGGTTTAGCCCATCGTTGGATATGGTTTGGGGACTGGGAGAGGTGGGGTGGCCACTTACAATGCTGTGGCTTCTTGGAGCCACAGGGGAGAGCTGGGTGAGGGTGGATGGGCAGCCCTGCTCACACCAGAGTCAGTGTTGGGTCCATACACAGTAAGTGCTTAATAAAGGCTTGTTAACTGATTCATCCAGGGGTGTGGGAAGTCAAGACCCTGCACAATGAGGTGAGAACATCTCCACTGAATCTTAAGCCAAATGAGAACATCCTAGTTACCAGGCAAGGTTAACTTTAGAGCCTACAGGCCTCTGCATGAGAGAAAACAGAATGATCACTCCCAATAGAACATGCAGGTGTTAGTCTAGGAGATCAGTTAATGTCTGAGGAACTCCAGCCTCCAGAACTCCAAGCCCCCACCCACTTGATCACCAGGTTCCCAGGGAAAAGAAAGGGAAAGTCCTGAGAGAAAAGGAAAGAAGGAAGAGAGTTCTGGGAGGGTGAGGGGGGATAGAAAACAGACCAGACAGAGTTCCAGACCCACAGGACAGCTTTGAAAGTTACAGCTTAAGTGGCTCTTGTATTTAAAAAGGAGAGAGGGTTGGACACACTGGTGTTTCCATTTTTTTTTTCCTGTTCTATATATTTGGAAATACCCCTTTTATTGAGGGCTTGTTAAATTCACAATAGATTTTTTTTTTTGAGGAAAAAAATGCAGATCTGCTAAAGTCAAAGCCCTGGTTAATAAGCTGCCAGACACCCTGCTGTCTCCAGGGTGGAGAGCAGGCACCCTGTTTGGACTTTCTAACTTGAAGCAGCTTCTCAGCCTTCCCACTCTCATTAGACATACTTCCTCCTCACTGACAGCAAAGTACAGACACACTGGGCTTCCTGCTCCATTTCCCACCTACATGATTTTGCATTGGTCATTCGAATTGGCACAGGCTGGTGCAGCACCTGGCCCCCCACAGTAGGGGCTTTAACAAAGCTGTCATTGACGGTGGATTTTTGTTCAATCCAGGTTGAACTGGAGACCTGGGACTCGCTTCCTACTTAGAGGGAGATACTGTTATCTTATGACACACACACCCATCTCCCCTCACCGCCCAAGCAGAGATCGGAATTCTCCCCCCACCCCCACCCGACCTCAGGGAGATTTCCCAGTGACTCGACAGCCCACATCTGCTGGGGAGTTGGGGGGGCCGAAGATAAGGCGGGCAGGAGCCCGTACTCTTTGGAGGAGTAGGAGGGGCTGCCTATCCTGCCCCTTCCCCTCAGCGGGGCGTCCAAATTCAGGGAACCCCAGGGCTCCTTCCCTGTGCTTGGGGGCGGCAGATTTGGACATTGGGGAGCAAAGGGGACTGTGCGGCCCGAAAAGCGCCCAGAAGTTGCTACAATCCGCAAACTTATGGCCAGTTTCCTGCCCCATGACGTGGAGTATCTGGGGGGAGGGGCCTGTGCCTCTGCAGACTTCCCAAAGAAGACAGGACCACCCCCACCCCACCCCGCACTGGTGCTATCCTTCAGCCCGCTTGACACCCAGGAAGGCGCCCTCGCTGAGACGGCCAGGTAACCGTAGATCCAGGGGATCGGGAGCACCCTCTGCCCCGCCTTCGTCCCACCCACCCCCCGGAAATGAACGTCCTGAGGCAGGAGAGGTTGGGCCGCCATTCTGTCCCCTTGGACGCCCTGGAACCGGACACCCACCGGCTCCTGACGCGAAGGCCAGGGATAGGACCCTGGCCGTGAGGTGTGGGTGTGGCCAGGGGACAGAGAAGGGAGCTGGGCCAGACCTCCCCCCTCCTTGAGTGGGAGGTGGGGCGCAGAGCGGGAGACCCTTCCCAAGATGGGCAGCTGTGAGCCTAGGCTGGACCTGGGCCGTCCAGGCCTTCATTCTTGCCGCCAGGCCCTGGGATGGAGGACGACCCCACCGTGTTCACCACCCACTCCCTGCCCAACGACCCCCGCCTCCTGCCCACGGTGACTAATTCGTACCTGGGCACACAAGTGTACCATCATATCCTGCATGTGAGCGGTGTGTACAACGGGGCTGGAGGGGATACGCACCGGGCCGACCTGCCAAGCCCCCTCAATTTCCGCCTGGTGGCTCCAGCCTGCCAAGGGGCATCCACAGAGGAGACCTTTGCTCTGGACACCAAGACAGGTAGACACCCCCCCCCCCATTATCAGGGTCTCCCTCACCACTCCTTGGCCCCTCTGTCTCCCCTTCCCCAGGACATTTTCCCCCAGGAAGACGTGGCTTCCAGCCCCACCTCAGACACTGTCTGGCTGTCACCTGAACAGGTCACGTACCTCTGTCTGCCTCAGTTTCCTCGTCTGTAAAATCAGGAGGTTGGCCTTCACCCTCTGGGCCTTTGATGTGCAGGTTCCCCCTCCACTTATGTGTCTGGGTTCTTCTTTCCCCAGATCCCCTGAATGGAGTGAGCCGGAGGGAACATTAGCAGGCCCAGGGGCCACAAAGTCACAATATCCCCACCTCCCCTCCCTCTCCCTGTTCCCATTGCCTGGATGGCCCCTCACCAGCACAGACCATTGAGGGTCTGGCGGGGCGGCTGCCTTAGGGGACTCCGCCCCTTTAATGTGAATGAGAACTCTCCCCCATCTTCGGGCCCCTCTTCCCAGCTCATTCCTCCCTCCTTCCTCAGCTACTTTTCTCCACACCCTCCGGGGACCAGATTTCTGGGCTGCCCACAGAATCTATGCCCACCGCGTCCTCCCTCACCTGCTGGTCTCCAGTGTGTCCATTGGCCGCTTGGGCTCCACCAGTCAGCCAATCACCGTGCACCTCCAGGCTGACTTCACCCCCCACAGTCCCGATCTGGCCTTGCACCTAGGTCCGGACTTCCGGGGTGCTCGGTGAGTGTGTGGTGGCCAGGCTGCTGGTGGGGGCCAGGAGGGTTGCAGCGTCGGGGAGCCAGACTGGGAGCTCGCCTCGCCTTGCTTCCCCATGCTTTGCCCACCTAGGTACCTATATGGCCGCACACTGGTCCCGGAGGAGCCAGGGGGACCCCAGCCTGAGGTGCATATGCTCTGGACCCCAGTCCCTCCGTCACTGACGCTGTCAGAAGAAGATGAGCAGGCGTGGGACTTCCTCACGGTGCTGGGAGGCAGCAAGGAGGAGGCCGAGGACAGTTTCCTGGAGGCTGCCTCCTTGCAGGGGGCAGGTGCCCTGTACAGCAGCCATTGCGATGCCTGGGCGACGCTCTGGGAGGCCTGTGCCCTGGACCTGGTGGGGTCTTTCCCCCTCCGCCAGGCTCTTCGAGGGTGTCTGTACTACATGCTAAGTGCCCTGCCCCAGGCGGGAGCCCCGGAGCCTTTCCACGGGCTCAGCCCCGGGGGCCTTTCTAATGGGCGCCAGGGAGAGTGTTACTGGGGGCACGTCTTCTGGGACCAGGTGAGGCCCCCAGCGTTGTCCCCGCCCTGCCCCGTATTCGCTGCCTGGCCTCTGCTGCCCTCCCATGCTGGACTCTACGAGCCTGTCTCCTGCCTCTTCACTTTCCCGTGTTTCCCGTGACCTCCTTCGGTGAACCTGGGAACTTCCACAGCCCTAAGGCCTCCCCTGTCTTTGCCCCAGGACCTCTGGATGTTTCCCAGCATTTTGCTGTTGGACCCAGACACTGCCAGGAACATTCTGGAGTATCGAGTCCGGACGCTGGGTGGGGCCTTGCTCAATGCAAAGGAGCTGGGCTTCCAGGTGGGGCTTCCTCCTGGGAGGCTCTGCCCCCTCATTCCAAGTACCAGGCCCCCCTCAAGCTTGCCCCCCACCCCTGCTCCTTCCACCAGCAGCTCACAAGAAGGTGGAGGGAGCCCTTGGGGGACCCAGATGTCCAGGGGGCCCTGGCCTCCAGGGGAGGCAGCACCAGGAAGGCCCAGGTCCCAACTTCTCATCCCAAGATCCATATACTCTGCCACTTACTCCTGTGTCACCTTTCCAGCCTCAGTTTCCTCACCTTTACAATCTGCTTCCGGGCTTTCCCCACCCTGTTTTTTCCCATTTTCCCCACTAACCCTCAGCTCCTCAGGACCACAGCTTGACTCCTGATCTCAGGATTGAATCTCCTGCCTCCATGCTTTTGCCCAGACTGTGCCCAATGCCTCTGACAGGCTTCTCCAAAGCCACCTTTCATGCTCTGCCCCCAGCTGTCAGTGTCCTCAGTCTTAGGTTCCTTGGAGTTACTTATTTGTGCCTGTGAAGTGTCCCTTCCCCCCCCCTCATCCCCAGCTCCTGGATAGCTGAGGCTGCTTGGTCTTTGCCTTCATCAGAAATGAAAGGGTTGGGGCGGCTAGGTGGCACAGTGAGTAAGAGCGCCGGCCTCGGAGTTGGGATGACCCGAGATCAGATCCGGCCTCAGAAAATGAGCCCCCACGCATAAATAATGACTAGCCGTGTAACCTTGAGCAAGTTACTTAACCCCAATTGCTTTAAAAAAAAAAAAGAAATTAAAAAAAGAAAGAAATGAAAGGGTTGTTGAATCTAACTCTTATTTCACAGAAGAGAAAACTGTCCCCCACCAAGAGCACTGTCACCAGGGGAGTTGGGAGCAGAAGGGGGAGCTAGGCCTGTGGCTCTGTTTTCAAGCTTCTCTCCTTCTCCCCCACCCTCAGGGTGCCAAGTTTGCCTGGGAAAGTGCTAGTTCTGGCCGAGAGGTCTGCCCTGAGGAGATTTATGGGACTCAAGAGATCCATGTCAATGGGGCAGTGATGCTGGCCTTTCAACTCTACTACCAGGCCACTCAGGTACCTCCTGGGGTGGGGCGGGGAGAGATACCTACCCAGCCCCCAAGGGAAGGGGGGCCCAGGGCCACTCACATACCTCCTGGGGGGAGATACCTGCCCAGATCCCAGGGGAGGGGGCGCCCAGGGCAACCCATGTACCTCCTGGTGGGGGAGATACCTGCCCAGCCTCCCAAGGGGAGGGGAGCCCAGGGTCACCAGATCCCTTTCTGGGACACTGCCCCAGGAGCCCAAAGGGACAGGACCCAACAGCAGGAAGCTTGGCTTGAGGGTTATGGGTCCAGGCTGTGCTGGAACTGGGCATGGGGAGCCTGGAAAGAGGCCTCCAGGAATGAGAGCAGTGACCTCCTCACTGCCCTGGGCCGCCCCAGGATCTGCAGCTATTCCAAGAGGCCGGCGGCTGGGAGGTGGTCAGGGCTGTGGCTGATTTCTGGTGTAGCCGAGTCACCTGGTGTAGTGAGGAGCAGAATTACCACCTCCGAGGCAAGTGGGAGCGGGTGGGGAGAAGGAAGGCCTGCAGGGGGCAGCATCTTCAGATCTCCTTCCCAAGACTGATGGGGTTTATCCTGCCCCTCTATAGGAGTGATGCCCCCAGATGAGTACCACTCAGGTGTCAATAACTCTGTCTACACCAATGTCATTGCTCAGACCAGGTAAGCTCCCCTCCCCTGGGCAGAGGTGATAAGGAAAAGGGAGAGGGGGAGAGGAGGGGGAGGGGAGGGGCCCACAGCCTCTGCCAAGGACTTAGTCCCTATGAGCCCGAGTTCCTGGACCTTTACCCGAAAAGTTCAGCTCCTAAACGTCCCCAACCCTCCCAGACCTGTCACCTTCCTTACCAGCCCCGATCCTGGATAAAGTCCTGAGACACCTGTTAGCCCTTGGCCTCACCCCCACACCTTGCCTCCCATCCAGCCTTCAATTTGCAGCAGATCTGGCTAGAGACCTGGGCCAGCCAGTCCCAGAACAGTGGGCAAAGGTAGCTGAAAAAATCAAGGTGCCTTTTGATCCTGAGAGAAATTACCACCCAGAGTTTGATGGCTATGAGCCTGGTGAGTGAGCACATGCTTTTGGCTCCATTAGCCCCCCCCATTTCCCTAAGTCCCATTTCATTCTTAAATACACACGTGGATATAGTATTATTGTTATTACTTAAATTATTAAGAATTAATTATATTATATAATTGTAGTGTAAATAATATTAATACCTTAATATATTATTGTGTGTACACATATGTATGTGTACATATGTATGTGTCTATACACCCATGTGCATATACACACATTTATATAGAAGTACATACACATATTTTAACAAACATTTGTGTTTTATATACATGTTTGTGTATATACATATTCCTTTTACCCCTCCATAAAAAATGAAAAGGAAAAAAATGCCTCATAACAAATATCCCTGGTCAAGCAAAAACAGATTCTCCCCTTGGCAGTTCCCCCTAGCATGGGCTTCATTCTATTCTCTGTATCAAGGCCCCCAACCCACAAGTATGGGTCTCACTTGGCACCCCCCTGCCCCCCAGGCTTCAACTCTGCTCCTCTGGAACCCTGGCTGACCATCTGTAAGGATGAGAGCTTTAGCTTACAGGCTTGTCCCTGGCTGCTTGCCCAGGTTCTGCTCCCCTCCCTCTGCATCTGTCTATCCAGTCTTCCCAGGCTTCTCTGAAGCTATCCCCTGCAACCTTCCTCACAGCTCACAGGGGGCTCCTCCCCAGCCAACTTCCCAGTGCTTTGCCAACCCAAAAGAGCCATTATCAATATATGTGCACTTTCTGCCTCCTTTTCTTCTCTCGGACCTCCTTGGGGAGGGAGCTTGGGGTAAGGGGCTGGCAGAGGCCTATGGGAGGCCAGGGCATTGGCCTCCCTTTCTCAAGGATGTCTCAGTGCATTGAGATGACGTGAGGCTCTGAGAACACCCCTGATCAGCACCTTGAACAGGGGGAAGGCCTTCCCAAGGGCTAGGCCAACACGAAGCCCTTTATAGAGGAGACTGCCTTCCATCCTCACAACAACCCTGGGAGGTGGAGGCTGCTATTACTCCAATTTTACAGACCAAGAAACTAAGGCAGGCAGCATTGAAGTTACTTGCCCAGGGCCACACCACAAGTCAGTGTGTGAGGTTGCCTTTGAACTATGCCCAGTTTACCGTGTTGCCACTCAGCGTGTGTTGCATTTCTTTTTAAATATTTGTATTCATTTTGTTAGCTATTTCCCAATTACGCGTAAAAAAAAAGTTTACCATTCATTTTTTATAATTTTGGGTTCTGAATCCTCTCTCTTGCCACTGCCCTACCCCCAACCCTGACCAATCATGCCATCTCTCCGGAATGCCCCAGGAGAGACTGTGAAACAGGCTGACGTGGTCCTCCTGGGCTACCCGGTGCCCTACCCCCTGAGCCCAGACATTCGGAGAAAAAACCTGGAGATCTACGAGGCTGTCACATCCTCAGAGGGCCCTGCAATGGCCTGGGTAAGGGGGACAGCATAAGCACATCTTCCAGGCCCCTGCCTGAACCCACTCCCCTGGCCCAGGGCTGGCTGGCCACTTATCCTCAGTTTCCCCACCCATGGAATGGGGAGAAGAGATGGCTTGTTCCCCTTCTAGGCCCTCCAGGGCTTGGGGTTCCCTTGTGGGGCTACAGGAGGGGCTCCTAAGGTCCTGGCCATCCCTATCTTATAGAGCATGTTTGCTGTGGGCTGGACAGAGCTGAAGGAAATGCACAAGGCCCATGAACAGCTCAGGAAATGCTTCTCCAACATCTCAGAGCCCTTTAAGGTCAGGCCACACCCCTCACGTGCCCTCCTCCCCCTCCCTTCCCCCCAGCTTCCATGGACTTTCAGGAACAGCCTGGGCTGGAGTCCCTGCTGTGATCCAGGGATCCTAGAGCCCCTCTGAGCCTCAATTTCCCCATTTGTCCAGTAATACTTGCTCTTACTCCCTGTAAAGGGTGTTGGGAGAAAAGTCCTCACAGAAATAGGAAGCTCGCCCCAGGTGTGCCAAGCACTCAGGGTCTGGCCCCCAGGTCAGGGGCAGAAAGTGGGGGGTGCAGCACAGTCCGTGTAGCTCCCTTCCCTCTTCCTGGAGGGAGATGGTCTCCCTGGAAGTTGTCCTTGTAGGTGTGGACAGAGAACGCAGACGGCTCCGGGGCTGTGAACTTCCTGACAGGGATGGGAGGCTTCCTTCAGGCCATCCTCTTCGGATTCACTGGGTTCAGGTGGGCGGGTGAGGAGGCAGGGAGGCCAGAGGGCCAAGGCTTCCCCCAGGTTCTCACTCTGGACTTCCCTTCTCAGGATCACCAGGGCTGGACTGACATTTGACCCCACTTGTTCCGCTGAGGTCCGGTCCATGACAGTCCCCGGGGTCTCCTACCTGGGGAACAAGCTCTGTTTCTCCTTCTCTGAGGAGATGGTGACAATTGTAGTGATAGCCTCAGGGTGGGGAAGAGCCCCTCCCCTGGAGGTTGAGCTGAGGACTTCTGGGAAGCGGCTCCCCCTGCCCCTGGGTAAGTCAGGTCCCCTACCAAGTCAACAAGCATTTATCAAGTGCCTACTGTGTACCAGGCACTGTTCTGAGCCCCAGAGGTAGAAAGAAGCAATCCCTGCCCCCTGGGCTGGCATATGGCACTCCTCTCCTCCTGGCCTCCTTTTCTTTTCCCCCTCCCACACAAGGAGGCCCCAGATGTCTCCCTCCTTGGGGGGAGGAGTCTCCCCCCAGTCCTCCTGCACCGATGCCCCCAGTCCCCTTCCCAGCTTCCTCCTCAGTGTTGGTCTGGGTCTCCCCTCAGGACACAAGGTCTCCTTCCCCATCACTGCTGGGAGGATCCAGAGACAGCCCTCATAGGAAACTGAGGAGGCAGAACTTCGAAGGCCCAGAGCCCCTCAGCACCAGGAAGAGAGGGATCATTCACACACACACACACACACACACACACACACACACCCACCCACCACACACCACACACACTCACACACACACACACACACACACACACACACACACACACACACACACACCTTCCTCGGGCTGGAGCAGTATCCTCTGCTGATGTCCTCTCCTACCCACCCCCTCCCCATCAGTCTACTGCCAAGGTCCGTGGACTCTGCCTTGGCACCTCCCCAACCTGTTGCCTTCTCTCCACACCTCTGGTCCCCAGAAGGGGGTCAGGCCCACTGCCTCCTCTAACTTGCCTCTGACACCAGACTCTCCTTCCCAGATCCATGTGACATAGAGGCATCCTTCTAAAGTTCACCCCTCTCCCTGACCTTCAATGACTTCCTGAATTCTTGACCATGGCATTCAAGACTCCATCTCCAGCATGCCATGTGCCTTGGCTGCTCTGCCCTGTTTTTATCTCTGTACCCTCACTCCATGATCCCTAGGCATGGCATAGCTTGCCCACCTCCACTCCCCACTGTGACTGCCTGCTCAGAGGCTGTGTCTTCCCTAAGCTGCTTGTCTCTCCCCTTCAGCACTGGGCCAGCCCCACTTTTTCCCCTTCTCTCAGTTTTGTCATCAGTTATCTGTGTACTTGTGTGGCCAGCACTTTGTCCATCCCCAGCCCTGGGGCCTGCACACAGCAGGAGCTCAATAAATGCTGACAAGAGAATTGAGTTAAGTGGAGTTCATCCCTTCCTCTGCCTTAGAAGCTCCCTCCCAGGAGTTTCCCTTCTTCCCTCCTCCCTGTGCTCCCTCATAACTAGGACCTCTGCCCCCACCAGCCCTCCTTGGGCCCTGCTCCTTCAAGGCCATCTAGCTAAGTGCCTTCTTGCCACTGACCCACCCTGAAGCATCTTGGAGCTGAGACACCCCTCTGCCTGTGGCCTGGATTGGCTGGGAGTGTGCCCTGGGGCCTGGAGGAGGTGTCAGAGACCAGGGTGGGAGAAGGAGGGAGCTCAGAGGTCCTTCAGTTGAGTCAGGCTTTTATTCAGCACCTACAGTGTGCAGAGCTCCATGGCCTGCTCTCAGGATCCTGAGCAGGAGGGGGGATACAGCCTAAGGCTTTGCATGCACAATCTCATCTAGAGTTTTTAAAAGCCTGGATTTCTGCCTTCAAGAAGCTTGCAATGTAAGCAGGGAAAGCCAGCTAGGACACACCTGAATAAGCTGCCAAGGATGGCCTTGGATGCTGGGAGTCATACAAAGAGCTGAGGACTCAGGCCTCCTGCTGGATGAGCCAAGAGAGAAAAAGAGACACAGAGACACAGAGAGCCAGAACAAGCCAGACTAGAGAAGGGGCTAAAGATCAAGTTTGGGGCAACCCTGTTAAGGGTGTGGGCAATAAGTTGGCAGAGGAAACTGAGGAAGATCCACCAGGGAGGGAGCCAGGTGGGAGGAGTAGGGCAGGCGTAGAGGGAGTGTTGGGGTGGGGCACAGTGTCTCAATCTGCTCAATTCTGGGAAGAGGCTGGAGAGAACCAGCTCTAGTGCGGTCTGAGGCCATGGCGCCTTAGGGGAGTAAGTATAATCCGTGTGGGCTACTCCAGGCGGGAGGCAGTGCTGGTTCAGATTCCCTCCCCACTCCAGCAGCCGGCTAAATCTGCCTGGGTGTGGAGGCTTTGGGGACGACTGGGGAATGAAAGAGGCCCCACCCTGTAATCACGATCTGCCGAGGGTCCCAGGAGGGGCTCAGGCCCATACTGCCGCCCCGCCCCCCCCGACTCCCGTGCAGGGCTGGCTCTCTGGGTTCTGACTTCTGTGCGGTCTTTTCCTGCAGCGAGTGTGAAGGAAAGGCTGGAGGAGGAGGAGGAAGGAGCCGCCTGTGAATCGAATGCGGCTAGCTAAGGCCGGTCCCCACCCAGGGAGTTGAGTGAGGACAGGACCGTCCACCCAGGTGGGAGCTAACGGTCCTCCTTCTGCATCTGGGAGACAAAAACAGGTGAAAATGGAAGGACCTTTCCCCCCGCCACTCCCAGCCCTTCTATCCCGACCAGGGCTAGGGCGGGGGCTGAAGGCCAGCTGGAGATGGACAGAAACAACCTAGGGTTAAGTCTTCAACTGAAGTGCTGTCAGTCCTCCCTCTCTAATTGGGCACACACCTGCTCCGACACCACCACCACCACCACCACCCCCCCTCGCCTCTGCGCGGGCGCGCGCACTGCCACGAGCACACACGCATTCACCCGCACCCACTTTAGCCGAGGCGATTACGTAGAGCCGTCTATGGGAACGCAGTGAGCGGCGCTGGCCCGAGAAGGGCGACGTGAAGCCTGGAGTGATTGCCCGGCATATCTGACTGGGGCGGGGGGGGCATGGAGAGGGGACACACATGGCGGTAGTGGGGACGTTGAGGAAAGGGGAGCTGCTTTCAAATTGGCCCCGCCCAGGTTCCCTGCAGGAGAAGAGCTCAGGACCCAGTTGGGTGAGCACCTGGAGAGTGGGGGCGGTGGGGGTGGGGGCGGTGTGGAATGCAAGGGAGAAGATTGGCCAGGAAGAAGGCGCGAGGCCTGAGGGGCGGCGAGGCCTAGACGTGCTCAGTGGCTGCCTGGAGAACACGCACAGGGTGGGGAGGAGGGCGTCTTGAATGGCTGGGTGGACGAGGATGTGTCTGGCACCCCGGCAAGAGTAAGAGCCTGGGGAAGGGGGGGGGGGGAACGGGCACAAGGTCAGTCGTAATCAGCCTCGTTGAACTTGACGCTGAAATAGCTCATGGAGCCCTGAGCCAGGCGGGACAGGTGCAGGGCTCCAGTCACCACGAGGGCTACGAGCAGCAGGGGCAGCAGCAGCGTCCACACCGTCGCCAGGATGTTATAGCATTTGGCCTTGGATCCATAGTGCTTCGCCGCTTCCAGATCCCCAGCCACCTTCTGGTCCCGGGCCTGAGGCAGGGACAAATTAGGAAACACACCTTGTAACTCAGCGGTGGAGAACTTCACCCCAACTGAGTATCCTGACCACCTCCCCGGGAAAATTCATTAAGTCACTCGCGCTGCGCTCTGGAAAACTCAGTGGCTCCCTATTGCCCCTAAGCAAGAGTTCTTGAAGGGGGAGGGAGACTGCTTAATTATTTTTCCACTGAAAAATCTTTTCTCTGATTCTCACTTCCAGGCTCCTCATGGGAGTGGGGGGGCTGGGGGCAGGGAAAGAGGAAAAGAGAGAGCAAGCTCCCAGTAAGGCTACGAACCGTCAAACAATACAACTTCCCTCATAGTCCACGTCCCCAAAATGCTTGTTTCAGTCTGAGCCCCAAGAAAGACTGGGGTTCAGTGATTTAAATTCATGATTCTGAGAAGACGCGTGCCCCTGGGAGCTACACGTCATCTTCTCCATTAGAGCTCCCTGAGGGCAGAAAGTGCTTATTCCTCCCGCCCCCATTAAAACTACGTGTAGCTTAGCATCCAGCCTGGCATATAAACGCTTTGTGAACTGACTGATGGAATGTCCTCCCTGTCTGCCTTCCTCTGGCATTTCAAGCTCTCACAAGGGCGTTTCCAAATAAACTGGCCTTTCCGCTGTCCCCAGGGGTTCTCCAGCTGGTACCCCAGCCTCTTCCCTCCCCTATTACCTTCCAGGGTCAGTGTCCAACCCCCACCCCCGGAACATCTCTGGGGTCCTCCTGAAAACTAGTCGAATACTGCCCCCCCACCCCGCGTACCACATGCCAGTGCAACGGTTCTTCCCCTGAGGCCAGGTGGAACCCGCCTGTTCAGTTCCTTTTTGCTCTGCTCCTCCCTCCCTCCCCAACCTCGGAGTGCCCCCACCCTACCCCCCTACCTTGATGGAATAGGCCAGGGCCAAGAAGCCCAAGCAGCACAGGTTCAAGTAGAGGGTGTTGAAGACGGACCAAACCAAGTGGTCTCTTGGGGGGCTCGGGGCCCCCATGGGGATCACCGTGGCGGAACTGTGCTCTGAGCCACGGGCCGTCATGGGTAGATGTTCCCCACGAGGGTACGACGTGTCCATGGGTCCGAGTCCCGTATCTCTCTTACTAGCTCAGGCAGCCCAACTCCGGGGAAGGATCAGGCTAATTCCTTTATAAGGCCGTGGCCTAGCCACATTGGTCTCTATATAGAACAGCAAATGACAGACTGTTCCTGAGGCATAGAGTGGGGGTGGGGGGCGCGGGAGCCCTGGGCACAGCCCAGAGCCACCCCGTTCCCACACACCCGGCTTGCCGCCAGCCCTGAGTGCAAATCCTGTATTACACTCTCCACCCTACCCCCAAACCGCAGGGGCCTCAGAAAGATGGTTTGGGAACTGACTTGTGAAATCATTGGCATGGGAACGAGCCACCGGCCTACCAACGAGCAGCAGCAACCCCTGGCTTCTAGAGCTGCCGGCCAAACCAAGCATCACACAGCTGGCATGTGTCAGAGGCTGGGCTTCCTGACTCCAAGGCCAACGCTATTGCCCCTCCTCGGCCTCTTGGAAAGAGTGGTTGTGTTCCAGGGCTTCTGTTATTTAAGTGGAGTGGTTGAGCCCCTCCCCCCACACCCCCATCTCTTTGATTTCATAGGTGTAGGAAACTTCTGTGGAAAGATGTTCTTGTGTATAGCCTGCTCCTCTGAAGGACCAATACAGCCCCCTTCTGGGGCTGGGAGCCAGGATATCACCCCATGCCCCAAGCTCTGCCTCTCTCTTTCCATCCTTCCCCCAGAATCAGCATGCTGTCCAATTAAGGAGGTTCAGAATTCGAATAAATGGAATTCTCGGCACGACAAGAAAGACCCAAGGCAATTTCTTTAGAATATTTATTCAGAATAGATGTATATATAGGCAAGTGAAAAAGAGACCGGAGATAACAGAGTAAGAGGCTTAAAGATAGCAGAATAAGAGCAACTCTGATTAATACTGGATATGTATATTTACATATTTACAAGCATCACTGTTTCAGGGAAGCACCAACACCTGACCACACAAGCTGGGGAATCCCGGGTACAGCCATCAGGGTCCTGAATGGGAGGGTCGCAGGCAGAGCGTCCTCTCCATGGGTGAGATTCCAATTTGGGGTCTGAATCTTACAGTTTAAGTAGTACTGAGAACAAAGAAGGCATACTACCAGGTGTTTTTTTAACAAGCATTGCTATCTTGTGTGAGGCTGGGGAGGGAGGCCAGTCCCTCCAAGGACCCCCAAGAGCCATGTTTCCTTGGAGTGGCTAGTTCCAGGAGTTGGGCAGTTATATCTCTTCTCAAGGACCTGGCCAGAGTCCCAGGAGAGGAGCAGCCCTCAAGTTCTCAGGGTCCCTGTTCCCAAACAACTCAGGGTCATATTGAGTTGGGGCCTTGGTTTGTATAATCTTATTCCTCACAGAGGGACTTGCCTTGCGCCTACACATGCCCTAAAGAAGGATGATTTGGGGAAACTTCTCTCTACCCCCAACTTCTGAAAAATAAAAGACAAACCCTTTGCTAGAGCCCCAGACTTTCCTCATACCAGCAGGAGGGGGGCCAAAAGGTCATTAATCCTCTTCAGATGAAATTCCTCAGCCCATACCCAGCACTACTCTGCTCCCTGCTGTCAAAGGGGAACTGAAGGGTAGAAAGAGTGGTGAGAGAGAGAGCCTGGATTTGCCCATGAGTCCCACAAGTATTCTCAGCTATTTAGAAG
This sequence comes from Gymnobelideus leadbeateri, assembly GCA_011680675.1. Classification (NCBI taxonomy): domain Eukaryota; kingdom Metazoa; phylum Chordata; class Mammalia; order Diprotodontia; family Petauridae; genus Gymnobelideus; species Gymnobelideus leadbeateri. Next base: position 175,776 of record WOXC01005896.1, on the reverse strand, counting down.
TTAGCTTGACTCCTAGTAGCCTAATGACATAGACCCCACTAGAGGCCCTGAAGCACATTCACCTGGACATTTTCCCCCTGAACAAGACCAAGGGGAACAGAAGAAAATGTCTGCTTCATGAAAGGATGGGGGGGGCTCCCAAGTTCTCCTTGAAGAGTGAGCCTGGTACTAAAGGCACCAGTAAAAGGTCTTCACCAGACACTGGCTCACCAACCTTGTGGCAGTCAGGACCCACCCCCCCCCCCACCCCCGCCAAAGCCCACCGGAAGATCAAGGCAGTGCATCTGGTAACATCTGTTACCTTGAGTTCAGAGCAACCACAGTCCATTAAGAAGGGTTCAGGAAAGGTGGCACAAGAACCTCTGTTCAAGTCTTGGTTCTTCTGTATGCCCTGACCCTGTCATTCCTCTTTTGGACCCAACTTCCTGATTTGAAAGCTAGGACTAATGGATACTTCTGGAGCTAGGTCTATGATCCTATCAACTCAAAACCTCTAATTGGCTGGTTTTTCTTTTCCTCTTAATTTTCCTGCCATGTTTCAGAGCCAAAGGAAACTGGTAAGGGTTCAGTTGCTGAATGTTCCAAATATCCTAAAAATAAAGGGAGGCCCAAAGCCCCCTGTGGCAAAGGGTGGGAGTTTATTGCAGCTTAATCTGAGGGACTCCTCCCTTCCGCTGTCTGACATCCTCTTCTGGTGGGAGGGGGTATGGATTTGAAAGGTTTGCATATGTTTGGGATGAGGGCCTGATGGGTTTTCCTGACCCTTTTTAAATTTTGTTTTCTAGCTCTACTAGAAAAGAAAGCTCAGTGGGGACAAAGGGCTATTCCGAAATGCATGAGATGTCAAAATATAAAGCACCGGTAAAACATCTTTTGAAATCTTTCCTCTCTCCAATCCATTCTTCATACAGCTGCCAAAATGATCTTGGTGCAAGCCGAAAGAAACCAGGACTTTGCAGGACTACAGGCAACCGTAGGTGAGCAGGTGTGACTATTCAGATTGCCATCCCAGTCATAGCCACCAGATGGCATGCTGAGCCCAGTCTACCAGAATAAGCCTCCGTCCCCTGCTGGATTCCAGGTTTCCAGGTTGCCCTCAGTAAATGGAAGATCCAAACGACTCTTAGATGATCATGCAGCGTTTCACCAGTTTCTCAGGTGGGCTTGACCGCCTTCTCATGAAGCTTCTCTCATCTTTTCCTTTATCTAAAGACAAAGCCTTGGAGTCAGATCCAAGTTTGGTTTCCTTTTCTGCTAGGAGCTCCCTGGATTATGTTAGGCAAGTCACCTTCAGCCCCTGAGCTTAAGATTCCTGGCCTTCATAGACGAAGGGGTCAGACTGGGAGGGTAGAGCAAAGGGAGTTACCCAGGTCTCTCCATCACTGCAAGACCCTTTAGAAGTTCGAGGGGATCCCAAAACTATGGGGGAGGGTATGGTGTTGTCTGGAAAGAATTCACAGACTCAATACTTCTTCTAGTCAAGTGGCAAAAGTCTATTGTGATGCTTATAAGGCGTGTGGAGCTCCTGAGGAAACTCGAAACCTAACTGGGATGAGGCTAAAGTTTATATAGAAAAAGGTCAGTGAATGGTGAGCCAAGTATGCTAATTAGGTGGTCAGGGAGGGCAGGCAATTAAAGAGTGGCCAGTTCTTAAAGAAAAATGCAAATTTTGTATTTAGTACCCAGGTGTTTTACTTGGGGTTCCCTAGGGGGCCACTAAGGGATGTGTTTTGAGGCCATACTGTCGCTGAGTGAAGCAAAGGTCATGGCTGTCCTGCCTGTTATTAATCAATGTCCTGTTAGATAAAATGGATTGGGGAGTGGATGTATATCTTGACTTCTGGAATGTATTCCATAACTGAGGGAGTCAGTAGGAGATAGTTCTGTGAAGGGGAACTTTTACAGTATCAGCTTGTCACTGTAACAGGGAGAGATATAGTTTGCTTCACTAGGACTCACTCACGAGTTACTACAGAGATTTGGTCTTGGGGTAGGGTCCAAGAACCCTATCAGAATGTTGTTTTTCATCATCAACGATGATTCACAGCCCCCCCTGCATATTTCTCTTTCGACCCCGTAACAATGGCTAGCTGTATAAGAACAAACTATTGCCACTCCCAACCCCAAGTCTCACCCAGCCCCCCCTGACCCCCCCACTCCCGCCTTGCTAGGCCTTTCTAATGTGCTCCTTGGAATCCCTGCCCCACAGGGGACAAGCTTCCTTCCCATCTCCTTGTTCTCACTGAGTCCTAGCTCCCCATCACATCACTGCATTCTTGGTCTGCCTTGACAGCATTTGCTGCACTTTCAGGCACCTCCTAGCCATGCTGAATGGGTGCATTCTATATCCAAGTTATCCAGCTTTTCTGGGCCCTCACTACAGTAAGGCAGTCTTTTTCTGGCCTCTAACAGTCCCATCTCACTCCCCACAACACATGTTCCAAACCTTTTCTTTCCTCGAATCTTTTATTGCCTTTCACTTTATGCCTCAACCCATACTTCACTGTGAAAACTGAAACTACATAACAGGGGTGCCTCTTCCTCTCATGTTCTTCACATCAAAACCTCTTGATGTTAAAGCCCAGCCCATCTCCTCCTTTACTCCATCTTCTGACAAAGAGGTGGCTGTTTCCCTTGCCCAGGTCAGCCTCTCCCCACACAGGCTGATCCTCTTCCCTCCCATCTTCTCCAGCAGACAGTACCCTCAGTCATCCCCAAGCCCTCAGATCTTCCATCTATTCAAACACACCCAAATTTTCAAGCCCCTGGAATGGACATTCTCTCCCCTCACTTGCTTTTCAACCCTTTTGGTTTCAGATCTTATTGAGGAACTGACTATGGCCTCTCCAGAGTTAGCAGTGCTCCTTTCATGGGCTTTTTCTTCATTGCCATTCTTGTTCTTCTCTCCATCCTCTCCTTCCAGATGCTCCTCTGAGCTGTTGGGACACCCACATGCTCCTGGCTCTCTTCCTAACATTTTTCTGACCTTTCCATCTCAAACTCCTTCTCTGGCTCAGCATCCACATCCTGCCCTCTCACTGTGGAGGTTCCTCCAGGCACTCTCTGATTCTGACTCCCCAATTCAATAAGATGCAATGGCTCCCTTTAGGATAAAGTACCAAGCAGGTGTCATTCCTGTGGATCAAAGTCTGTCTGAGCCCATTTAATTGTTGAGGTTTGGGTTTTTTTGTGCCTTCCCAACAGAGAGAGATTTTCCTTAGGGCCCCTCTTAAAACATAATACTATAGTTACCATAGCTCACTCTTTAGCCTAGAGGCAAACTGGTCCTGTTCCACATGGAACACTATCCCATTATTTTGTAGTTGTTCAGTCATTTCAGTCTCCTTTTTGGTGACTTCATTTAGGGTTTTCTGGGCAAAGGACTGGAGTTGGGAGAGGTAGCAAAGGATTCAGTTTCCACAGGACTGCAAAATCTGTTGAAAGAAGGCAGAGGGAGGTTAGCAGACCAGACAGGAGCCTTGGGGAGACATTGGATCCCTGGTTCCCATAACACTAGATTAAAATAAAAAGAAGCTGGCAACAGCAGGTGTGTTTGACCAATGAGAAAGCCGACACCAACCTTGGGTGACCAGGCCCAGATGAGGACGGGTTTAGGTTGAGCTGGTGGGGGGTCAGTACTCTAGGGCCATCGCTGCACTCGCTCAATGGGCCTCATGCATCATGTTTGTTATCTGATACATCCACCTAGAACTAGAGCCTCATCAGTAATAATAACATCATCATGGGAGAGAGAATGAACCAACTCCTCTGAAGGGAGTGCTTGCCCAAGGCTAATGGCATGAAAGTCGCTTGGCTTTTGTATCCACAAGAAGGGCGGAGCCCACTTTTGGCCAGAGGTGTTCAATTACTCTGAATTTCTCCTTAATAAACTTCTTTTGATATCTAGATTTTTGGTATCAATTGTGTTTTTGCTTTTTCCAAGTTGGCATTTCCAGCAAATGGCACCTGAACAGGGAACTAATATGCGGATTTTGGAGGAGGCTAGATAGAGACCACAGGAAGGGTGCCCCCGTTCCTTTACAAAGGTCCTGTAGGTTGAATCTGCCCCCATCCAAACTCATGGTATTGGACTGACCATGGGCAGAAGTCCAGAGGAATTGGGGAAGTCTGCCAGCAGACTAGTTATTCTTTTTAGTTCTGCCATGTATGTCTTAATATGTGTCCTTATTGTGTCCCCCATCAGACTGTCAGCCTCTAGATCTCAACAGTTGTTTCCTTGTCTTTGAATTCTCAACGCTTAGTAGTGGGAGGGCACGTGGTAAGTGAGTGCTTGATAAATGCACAATAACTGGTTGAGCTCTAAGCACCCTCTCAGCTTTGAACTCCACTGAATGTGCCACATGCAGACTTCTGAGCAGATGCTCACAGGCCACTGTTTCTAAGAGGCTGGCACTCCTCATCTCCCAGTAGGAGCCTCAGATAGCCTTGGGATATGACTGACAGAAAAGCAACCAGAGACAGATGCAGGGGCCACCCTCGAACTCAGTCTCGGCCCCATCTCAAGCACTCAGTTCAGCAGGTGGTCTTAGCCTAGGGCCTTCTTCGGCCCTGGGGTAGCCATAACTTGCCCTGTTTCTGCTTCCCTTCCCAGCCCCACTCCTGGCACACACACACACACACACACACACATACACATACAACCTGCATCCTGCCTGGACTCCCTTGGGGAGGGGGGATTGTGGAGGGGGAGACACCTCCCTGCGTCCTCAGGCTTTGAGGCAGCTTCCAGAACACCCCATCACCATCTGCTGCCTTATTGGACTTTGGCCAGTTGGATCATCTGCATTCCTCACCAGAGCTCTCTCTAACCACTGACCCTCTGCCTAAACACATTCTCCAATGGCGAGCATACTATCTGCCACTCCCTAGAGTCTCCCTATGCAAGGTCTTCTAGACATCTCCTTTTCACTGTATGATTCCTGTTCTCCATCTCTGCTGCCCACTTTTCCAGGACTTTATGCAGGCTGTCCCCCCAGCCGGGCTGCCCTGGATTTCTCCAAGACTACTGACATCCCACCTTCCACAGGAAACTCTTCCCAGGCCTCCTGAACACTGGCACCCTCTGCCCTGAGAGGACCCCCAATTTGTGCTCTGTTTATCTCACATGCCCAGTTGCTTACGTGTTGCCTCACCCTTAGATTGTGTCCTCCTTGATGGCATGTCCCCAGCCCTGCTTCTGCTTGGCCAATCCAGGTTGATGTTACCTGTGCTCAAAAGGATGCAAACATTGCCCTTCCCCCTCCTAAGTCTAAGTCAGAAGAGCCTCATGGACAAGCCTTGGTGTACCTGTAGGAGTCTAGGATAGGGTCATCTCTCTCTCTCTCTCTCTCTCTCTCTCTCTCTGTCAGGAGGTGATGGTCCAGGACACTGTTCATTCAACACCCCCACCACCCCAGATCACTGGTCCTCTAATCCATTCCTATCTCCATTTTCAGAGTGGGAAACTAAGATCCGCTGTGGGTAGCACATAGGATTTGAATGCAGATCTCGACTAAAATCTTGAGCTTCCTAGCACCCCCTCTGGGGACTGTGCCCCAGGACTCTCCCCTGCTACCAGCGATTTCTCTCCCCTCCCTTCCTCTTTTAGACTTCGGCTTATTTGTGGGAAACTTCCAGCAAACAGGGCCCTCTCTCCTAAAGATCACAGAGAGGGAGCTGGCAGAGACCTCAGGGAACATTGCCATCACTTCAAAGCTGAGCATACTGAGGCAAGGCAGGAGAAGTGAACAAGGTCCCATTGGGAGTGATGGATTCAGGATCTGAATCCAAGTTGTCCAGCCCGAGCCAGGACACCCCCTGTTTTAGAGTTGCCTCCTAGTGGCACCCACAGAATCTGGCCCAGGCTAATTTTGAGCCCATCATGGTTTCCTTCCCTAACTCTCTCCCTGCCTAACTCTCCCTCACCCCCCACTTTGAGGCTAAGTTGGACATCTCCCTCCTTTCCTGGACTTTCCCTGGTCCTATCCTTTGCTCAGCTGGATGCCTGAAATGTACTTTCCTCCCAGGCCTCCCCATCACGCCCCTCCCAGTCCTACTCCAGTCCTCCAAAGGACGACTTGAACTCTGGGGATTTGGGGGAGATGGGGGGAGGATTGGAGGGACTTAGAGACATTTTTTTTGTTGTTCAGTCGTTTCTGACTCTTTGACATTTATAGAAACTTTGTTAACAACCAGAGGCCCTGACACACAGGACAGAGACAGAAACCAATTCATTTATTGAATTTATTTACTGCCCACTCTGACTCAGGCACTGAGTGTTCTGGGTATCTGTGAGAAGGAGGGGGCGCAGGGGCTGCTCCACTGGGCAAGGAAGTAGTGAGATGAGAGGGGATCTGCCTGCTGTGGATCTCTGTGGAAGCAGGCCTGGGATAGCCTGCAGGTGTCCCTGAGGGGCACGGGATCAGGGCCTAGTGAGGATTGTATTGTTTGGACATGGCCTGGATCCAAGGAATCACATAAAGAAAAAACAGGACGATGGAGATGATGAAGAGCAGCACATTGAGGGTGACGGAGCCGATGTTCAGCCTTTTGGAGGTGTTTCCGTAGCTCAAGGCCCCATTCATGTCCCCAACCAGCTTCCGGTCCCGGGACTAGGGGTGGAAATGGACAGACATACACCAGGAGGCAAAGACAGTGAGATTCCTGCAGGCAGTGGGCCCTGAAGTCTCCATTTCCCCAGCTACACAGCAGGAGTGAGGATCAGGCTTGCCACCCCCTTTCCAAGAGGTGGGAGTGGACGGGGAACTTGACCTGTCTAGGGAGCAGTGCCTGGAGTTCTGGGGAAAGGTCTGAGCTGGGGAATAGCACAAAGGATTAAATCTGGAAGGAAAAAGGACTGGGAACCAGCCTGCCTGGACACCTCAAGCTGTGTGAGCCCTGGTGACTCAGTCACTCACCCATCAGGAGTCTGCCAGCCCTACAGCCAGTGTGGGCTGGGCAGCATGGCAGCAGCCCCTCCTCCAGGTCCTGCCTGTTGGCTTCCTGCCACGTTGAGCCAATTCAGCCAGAGCTCCCTGCCTCCCACCTTGGCTTGGGGATATGGCTCTATGGGTTTCTGCCCTGGCTCTTCTTCCTCTTGCTCCCTTCCAGGTGTCCCATTCCCCCTGGCTCTGCCCTGCCCTTCCTGGTCTCTTGTCCTCCCCTATGGGAATCTCATCCACTTCCAGGGGGTCCAAGACCACCACTCCAGGCCCCCTCCCAGTCTGCAGCACCAGTCTTGACCTGTCTCCTGAATCGCAGAAAGGCACTCTGCTGGTCTGCTGGACAACTCCACCTAACTGCTCTACCTGGGGGCTGCACCATCTTCCAGTCCTCAGGCATAAAACCCACCATCTCCCATTCGTCCCCCCCCAGTACCCAACCAAGTACCAAGTCCTTTCCATTCTTCTATCCTGTTCTCTCCATTTCCATGGTCATGCCTACTTAAGACTCACTCCGAACTCTTAGCTCCCTCTCCCCACTGCACCTACAGGAGGTGGATCTTCAGAGCTCTGCCTAAGAAAGGCAATGGCTCCCCACTGCCTACCAAACCAAGGCCAAACCTGTTAACCTGACCTGGGGGCCTCACCCTGGTTTAATCTGCCCTTCCAATTTTGCCTCTTCCTGCTCCCCTGACAAGTGTCTCCCAAGACAAGTGTGCACAGAGACTGTGCAGGACACAAGGGCAGCAAGCACATGTGCATCCATGCACACACATGCACATGTGCAAGCACATGCAAGCACACATACACAAGCACACACATGCACACACGCTCAGTGCGCGCGCACGCGTGCACACACACACACACACACACACACACACACACACACACACACCTATTCCTTGACTACTCTCACTCTGCCCTGAATGTTCCTAACCTTTTGCCATCTTTGGGCTTTTTCTCAGGCTGGCCCCTACCTGAATGTCCTCCTTCCTTCTGGTCAGTACCATCTTTCCAAAGGCCAGCTCAGGTGCTTCGTTCACCCCATTTCCTCTGTTGATCCCTCTCATAGCAACTGACCAGCTTCTTTTTCCCACTGCAGCCCTGTCCTCCCTTAAGGGCTGTAGGGGTGCAGTCCTTATCCTTGATTAGATGGGAGTTAGCCTTCCTGGAGGCTCTCAGAGGCCAGGACAGATGGATGTCCCACCTCTCCACCCCCAACACCCTGTAGCAGCCAAAATTCCTGGGTCATAACCACAATTTAGTGGGGCCTCAGACTGAGGGAAGGAAGGACTGAGAAGAGGAGGTAAAGAGTAAAGAGAAGAGAGCAGGGGAAGGAAGGAACTTGAGGCTAGGGAAGTGTTGGGGGCGGGGATAGACTTTGCTTTTGCTGTGCTAATTTCCATATAAGGTATAGGTTTTATTGGGCCATAGTTGGGGCGAGGGCGTGGTTTAATGTATATAAGATGCTGTACGCGGAAGCATCTCTCTCGGGATGTGACCAGCCGTGAATAAACAACCCCTGAAACCTCGGGTGCTCTGTCTGGGTTAATTCCTCTTCGGAGGCCGGTGACGACTGAAGACTCGCCATGGGGATAGGTGAGTAGAGAGGACGGGGATATAATAGTTACAGATCAACCCGCCGCCGGTGCCGTAGATAAGGCCCCCGGCAAGTGGCACCTGAACAGGGATTGAGATCTGTAGGGACCGTCTGAGTCCGCTGGACAGACTCCCCCCAGACAGCCTCATCTCATAAGAAGGACGAGATGGGAGGATTGAATAGCATACCTGAATTTCGACCCGAGGAGAAGGGGGTTGTAGCCGCCCAGCTGTATAAGCTGTGCGCTAAGAGGGGGTATAAAATCCCCCTAAAAACCTGCCAAGCATTCATAGAAGGGTCGGGTGAAGAGGAGGAAAGTCACGGTGTGGGGCCACAAGAGGAGGATGAAGGGGAGGATGGGGGGGAGGATGAGGGCCCCCCTCCCGTGTACCCCTGGGAAGAGTTAAGGAGAGCTAGAGGGGAAAGCCGCGAAAAAGATGGCGGAGACACGACACTTCCGCATTCTTCATGGGACACAGACCGGAAGTATAGTGGGTGTGACGCAGCTCAGATGCCGAGCGGGCCTAGACAGGAAAAGACAGGATGGGGCGGGGCCTCTTCTAGACACCCGGAGGCCTGGGGCGGAGTTTCCCCGAGTTGCCCAGAAGCTTGGCTAGCCGCCCCAACGGCCATGGCTGAGCCTCCCCCATGCAGATTGGCAGCATTCAGGGATGGGGGGAGAGGACCCAGACCAGGGGCAACAGGTCTGGTCGCAGCCAGTGCCATCCGAGCCTTTGAGCAAGGGGAGACAGTAGACTGGGATGACTGGGGGATATATCCGCTGCTTGCTGATCCCCTCACGGGACAGCGGCAGTACGCCCCAGTGCCATTTAAGATGTTGAAGGAGCTGAAGGAGGCCGTGTCCAAGTACGGCGCCAGCTCCCCTTATGTAAAAAGATTGCTGAGCCACCAATCCTTGGACTCCGTCAGACTTTGACGAAGTCTGTTCTGCTTGTTTTGACCCCGCCGGCTATATGGCTTTCAAAGCCCAGGCTTGCCGAGAGGCCTTACAATTCGCAAGAACTAAAGGATACGGCCCAGTTGAGCAGGTGGTGGATCTCCTGTGCGGCACGGGGATAAATGCTGACCCAAGAGTGCAGGCACAGTACGGCCAGGTAGAACTGGAAGCAGTAGAGGAAGTGCACCTGAGAGCATGGGATAAGGTGGGAACTATGAAAGGAGGGAAGGCTCCGGCTAAGCTAAATGGGCTCAAACAGTGAGCCAATCAAGACCCATTAAGTTTCTTTAATGAAGTTAAGGAGACTGTGTCACGCGTTATGGGTGAAGGGCCCGGCACTGATCTACTCGTGAAACAGATTGTAAGGGAGGGACTTCGACCTCGCCCCGCTGCCGCTGTGGCCACTTTACCTAGTGATGCCTCCTTAGAAGACATGGTAGACAAACTAATGGATATGCCAGGAGAGGACTCCATGCAAGCCCTTGTGGCGGCCATGGAAAGCAGAGAGAATTCACTGGTGGCCGCCCTAGAGAAAATGAGCATGGGGCCCGGCAAGAGATCAGCTTGCTTCAAGTGTGGCAAACTTGGCCACTTCAAAGCACAATGCAAGGCATCTACTCAGACCCCTCGGTGCTACTGCTGCGGCAAGCAGGGACACATAGCTAAATTTTGTAGAAACAAGGGGAAGCAGGGAAACGGCCGGAGGGGGGGCCCAGCCGCAAGGCACCCCCATGGTCCATCAGCGGCAAACTAACCCTCACCCCTACTCCATAATGATAAATAAGAACCAAGTAATTGGGAAAGCCATCCCATTGCAAGGCTCCCCATTTATTCATTCAGGGAGAGCCCAGACCATAAACTGGGTACAACCAGTGACCCCCGACCGGCCTACGCTGATTGTGTTGGTCGAAGGGAGCTCAGTAGAGGGAATCATGGATACTGGGGCGGATTGCTCCGTGATAAATGGAGGCCAGTGGAAGCCTGAATGGCCACTGTCGGCGGGAGGGCAGCCAGTAATGGGGGAAGGAGGGAGACAGACTGCCCCTAAGGCAGCAAGGGCCCTGAAGTGGGCCGTGAAAGGCAAGACAGGACTGTTTAAACCTCTCTTCCTACCAGGGCTCCCATACGCCCTCTGGGGGCGTGATCTCCTCTCCCAATTGAATCTTTCTTTGGCCACTCCAGACAGTCTGCTGGGAAATTAGTGGGGGCCACTGCCTAAGGGAGCTTCTCCCCGCAGATCACTTGGATTGATAAGAAACCAATATGGGTAGAACAGTGGCCCCTGTCCCAAGAGAAGCTCACAGCGCTTAGGATGATTGTAGATACTTTATTATTAGAGGGGAAAATAGAGAAATCTCTTAGTCCCTTTAATTCCCCAGTATTTGTCATCAAAAAGAAAAATGGAAAATGGAGGATGCTAGTTGACCTCAGAGCAGTTAACGCTGCGATGTTACCAATGGGAGCCCTCCAACCCGGACTACCCACGCCGGCAGCCATCCCAAGGAATTGGGAGATAATAGTGATTGATATTAAGGATTGTTTTTACAGTATCCCTCTTCACCCAAATGATAAAGAGAAGTTTGCCTTTTCTGTTCCCAGTGTTAACTTCCAGGCACCTTCCGAGAGATATCAGTTTAGGGTTTTGCCCCAGGGAGTGGCAAATAGCCCAAATGTGTCAGTTATATGTGGCAGAGTTGTTAAGGCCAGCTAGGGAAAAATATAACAGTCTTATGATTATACATTATATGGATGATATATTGATCGCTGCACCACAGCTGCAGCTGGCAGAGAGTTGTTTGGCCCTAATAACCGAGTTGTTGCAAGGTAAAGGATTGCTGCTAGCCCCTGAGAAGGTGCAAAAGTCATATCCTTATGAATATTTAGGTCAAAAGGTTCTTCCTGAACAGGTTGTTAAAGATATTCCTGGCATTGATAAGTCCCAATATAGGACATTGAATGATTTTCAAAGGTTGGTGGGAGCAATTCAGTGGATTCGCTCTGCAATCCCTATACCACAGTCACTTATGCAGCCATTATATGAGATTCTAAAAGGGGCGTCACAGTTGACCTCCCCTAGGACATGGACCCCCAAGGCAGATCAGGCATTGGAACAGATTTTGCAAAAAGCCTCTGTTTTGAGTCGCCAAGCCCCAGATGAACCTATATATTTTCAAATATTAAGAGATACAGGGCAATTTTGGGGATGCCTCTTTCAAAGACATGGATGTTTAGAATGGTTATATCCAAAAATTCCAAAAAAGATTATACAAGATAAATGGGAGACCCTAGCTTGGTTTTGTTTGCAAGCCTCTGAGCGCTGTCAACGCGCAATTGGGCGCAAACCTTTTCTTAATTTAGATCTATCAGGAGAGCTCAGTCATACACTTGCAGAAAATTCCCTGCTGTGGGCCACGGTGTTGACTAGTATGAATATTGCGAAAGTCACACCTCCCCCAGTGGTCCGGATGTATAGTGAATTCATTCTCAACGCCACACGCCTGTAGTGGTATCCGATCCAGTGGCCAGACCAAATATATTTACAGATGCCACTAAGAATGGCCGTGCTGTAGTTCACAACCCGTCACAACCAGCCACGTGGGTATTGGATACCCCATATACCTCCACCCAGAAGAATGAGTTATTTGCCATTATTAAAGCTGTAGAGTTGTTTGATACTATACCCATAAATTTAATCACAGATAGTATGTATTGTGCACTAGTGCTTCCCCGCTTGGAACATGCCTATGTGTCTCCAGGATCCACCATAGCCGATCTTTTATTACAACTTCAACATAGAATAAAGGGTAGGAGACATTCCATTTATGTCCTACATGTGCGGTCCCATATATGTATCTCGGGACCTATTTTTCAAGGCAATGATGAAGCCGATAGTGCCCTATATATAGCCCACCAAGATCCTGATCCGGCCCGGCAGGCACACGGTAAGTATCATATTTCAGCTAGATCCCTCAGACGCCTCTATGGCATTCCTAAGATAGAAGCACGCTCCATTGTACGCTCATGCACCGCTTGCGCACCCTTCCGGCCGTGCCCCCAGCCAGAGGGCATCAATCCCAGGGGCGACTTGCCTAATGCCCTCTGGCAAATGGATGTCACACATTTAGGACAGAAACATATACATGTATCAGTAGATACCTTTTCTTCCTTTACCTTTGCTACGTTGCAACCCGGCGAGACTGTAAGACATGCAATATCACATTTGTATACTCAAATGGCCACCTTAGGTGTGCCAGAAGCCCTAAAGACTGATAATGGGCCGGCATATACCTCTAGGGCCTTTACAGAATTCTGCCTAGAATTTTCTATCAATCATACTACGGGTATCCCCTATAACCCCACAGGCCAAGCCATGGTGGAGCGAGCAAATCGCAACCTGAAAACAACCCTCTATAAACAAAAAGGGGGAGTATGCAGGGAAATAACCCAAAAGGAATTGGCACAAGCCATTTTTACCATGAACTTTCTCCAATTTAGAGATGATGGCACCTCGGCCGCACAGAGATTTTTTGGAAAAACTGCGACCAAACACATAGAGTTGCCACCCCCCACAAGGGCCCTACCAGGAACTAAGATAATGTGGAGGGATGAAGAAAGAAAGTGGCATGGGCCGGTCACAGTGGTTGCAAGGAGACCAGGCCATTTATCCTTTTATCCAAATGAGAATTCTAGTCTCCCCGAAAAATGGATACCTGTACATAGAGCTAGAGATCTTGAATGAACCCAACCCGATTATCGGGATGAGGAGTTCCCTCTCTTTTCCTTTGCAGGGACATGGCCCACCATCCTGGGAATCCTGATGTGGAACGGCGATAGAACACCCCACCCCCGGACTCGCGACGCCTCGATGGGGGCCTCTTGGGGCGGGTTGGGTGCCTCTCTGGGTCTCCTCTTATTACTTATTGGGCTTTTATTTTGGTGCATATGCCGTGCATCCACCTGGCATAAGGGCTATATGTTACTTACCCAACAAGCCATCTTTGCTATAAGAGAAGGACAAGATCCTTCAGTTTGGCTCGCCGCCATGGAAGACATGTAACACCTTGGGGTAAGACGGGGCAAGCCCCACGACGGGCAACTTCTCCCACCCAGCCACCTAAGGCAGGGCCCGAAGGTGTTGGGTCCCTAGGACGGGTAAGGTTTCAGGGATTGAGGAGACGACCCAAGCCAGGGCACCCCGCTCCCGGCGAAGCCATAAGCTTAGATGATGCGTAATGTTTAGCAAGGCTGCACCGGGCACCACAGCCCTGATAAAACAAAACGGGGGAGATGTTGGGGGCGGGGATAGACTTTGCTTTTGCTGTGCTAATTTCCATATAAAGTATAGGTTTTATTGGGCCATAGTTGGGGCGAGGGCGTGGTTTAATGTATATAAGATGCTGTACGCGGAAGCATCTCTCTCTCGGGATGTGACCAGCCGTGAATAAACAACCCCTGAAACCTCGGGTGCTCTGTCTGGGTTAATTCCTCTTCGGAGGCTGGTGACGACCGAAGACTCGCCATGGGGATAGGTGAGTAGAGAGGACGGGGATATAATAGTTACAGATCAACCCGCCGGCGGTGCCGTAGATAAGGCCCCCGGCAGGGAAGGAAGTGGGGTTGGGAGGAGAAACAGGGAAAAGCAAGTGAGGGGAATGAAGGAGAGGAAAAGATTGGGAAACAAGGAAAGAGGGAAGGAAGTAGGGACGGGAAGGGGGAGGAAGGAAGAGAGGGAGAGAAGGAGGAGAAAGGACAGAAGTGGGGGAGAAGGAAGGAAGTGAATGAAGAGGGAAGAAGGGGAAAGGGGAAATAAAGGGAAAAGGACAGGAGCAGAAGGAAGAAAATGGATGAGGGAAAGAAGGGAGAAAAGGAGGAACAGGAGCAGCGGAAGAGGGAAGGAAGCAGGAAGAGACAGGGAAGATGAAAAGGAGAGAGAGAGGAGTGGGGAGAGTGAGAAGGAGCAAGGGAGGAGAAAAGAAAGAAGGGAAGGATGGGGAGAATGAGGGAAGGTGACAGAGCCTGGTGGAGGGAGGGAAGGGGAGCGAGCACCCAAGGGATCCCTCTCTGTGGGAGCCAGCTGGCCTTCCACTGCTGAGCTGTGAGGTTGCTGAAGCTACCTTGACTGAATAAATGAGCGCCACGAAGCTGAGACAACAAGGGTTCCCCAACACCAGCATGTTGAAGAGGGAGAACAGCAGGTAGTCACGAGGAGGGTTCGAAGCGAGCCCCTTCTCTGGCCCCCTGCCCTGCATGGCGATGATGGTGTGGTCAGTCATGGCTTAGACAGGCTGGCTCACACGGCGAACTTGGACGGCTTCAGATGGGCACACAGGATAGGGCTGCTTCCGAGACTGGGGCACCTTGCAGCAACCGTGAGCACAACGGGGAAGTCTGATGGTTCCGGTGAGTTAGAAAATATTTAGGGGCCCCCACTGGGGCCATGGACCAGGGCGGGGCTGGGGGCTGGAGTTGGGAGGGGCTAGAGGAGATGCCAGACTCCTCCCTCCTAGCTACGCCCGTGTTTATTATCCTTTCTATCCCCCTTCTACTCAACCCCTCCTCCCACCACGTTCCCCAGCCTCCAAGAGCCCTTGCCAGTCTTGAGTGCTGCTCTCTGGATAGAACCCGCTCCAGACGCCATTACTTCCCCAGTCGCCCCAGGCCCCGTTCTTCTGTTCCTCGTTAAGACGATGGCACAGTCTATAAGACCTGGTTTTAGGCCCGACCTGGAAGACTGAGGCAAGCCCTCTGCCCTGCCTTGAATCCACGTGCCAAGGCTCCACTGAGTCCTTCTATATAGCTCTTTAGCCTAACAGTCATTCGGCAAATGACCCAACCCTGGAGGGGAAGGTAGGGGCACCACTGCTAGGGGCAAATCCCCGCATTCCACAGGTCGCGCCACAGAGCAGGGGAGCCAACGTCATCCAGTCTCCACTTTGCTAGGAAACTGGGCGACGCTGGACCACTCCCTGGGCCCTCTGGGCTTCCTGTGAAATGGAGGTGGGTTCTGGGAGGAATTCAGGGGGTTTCATTTGTGTGCGTGTGTGTGAGTGTGTGTGTGTGTGTGTGTGTGAGTGTGTGTGTGTGTGTGTGTGTGTGTGTGTGTGTGTGAGTGAGTGAGAGAGAGAGAGAGAGAGAGAGAGAGAGAGAGAGAAAGAGAGAGAGAGAGAGAGTGTCTGGGCGGGGAGATCCAGACTTGTGACTTTTTTAGTGGAAGGAACTCTAGTGTGAAAATCGCCTCGGGAAGCAGGTAGACGATTCTACCTTAACAGGAGTTGGATGACTTGCCTATGCAAGGGTTTCCTTTGAAAGGGATGTCTGAAAAACAAATCCAGTTCAAAACGGAGCCAGTCCTTTGACCCAGCAATACCACTTGCGGGGCTGTATCCCAAAGAAATCACAGAAGTGGGGAAAAGACCGTATGTACAAAAATATTTATAGCAGCTCTTTGTGGTGGCAAAGAGTTGGAAATCAAGGGGGTGCCCATCCATTGGGGAATGGCTAAACAAGTTGTGGTGTATGGATGTAATGGAATACTACTGTGCTGTAAGAAGTGAGGAGCAGACGGCCTTCATAATCACCCTGAGAGACTTACATAAACTGATGCTGAGTGAGGGGAGCAGCACCAGGAGAACTTTGTACACAGTTACAGACACAATGTATCTGTGATGACTGAGTTTGATAGACTGGACTCCTCTCAGCAATATAAGGTTTGAAGACAACTATAAAAGACTAATGGTGGAAAAGGATATCCACATCCAGAGAAAGAACTACAGAGTCTACATATTGAAACAAACTATTTGCTCTCTCTCTCGTTGGTGTTTTGTTTTGTTTTATCCCTTCTTTCTCATTGTTCAGCCCATTGGTTATAATCCTTTAGGAGACTAAAGTTCAACGTGAAGGTATTTGTAGAACCTGTATTTGATTACATGCCACTATGGGGGGGGGGGGAGGAGATGGAAGGGGAGAAAATCTGGAACTTAAAAGATTGTGGAACTGAATGTTGTAAACTAAAAGTAAATAAATAAATTTTAAAAGAAAAAAAAAGATGCTTAAAAAGAGATGCTTGCATATTTAGAAGCATGCAAACAATCTTTTCTTTTGTTGGTTGATTAATCCTCAGAAGCTCAGAGATGGTTGTTCACCAAACAAGGCTTTACAAACAGTTAAAGCAAGCTCACCACCTCTGACCTGGTTTAATCATAATATATGAAAAGTGATTCCCAAGAATTTAAAGTGCTTAAAAACTCCTATAAAGTCATCTGTCTTTTGTGGTCTTTTTAGAAGACTCATATAACCTTTGCTCAGTTTTTGGCAATGTACACACTGTAAATCCTCTAAAGTCATCACCTGAAAATACAGGAACAGGTTATCATTGTTTTTGGTGTCACAGATCTGTAATACCAAGTTATGGCCTTTATTTCAATTTAATGAACATTTATGAAGTGTGTGCTTCCTTTTAACTGTAAGATGTGGAGTTGGGTTCTGGAAATAAAATGAGAATATTTGAAATATCTCAAAAAAAAAAAAAAGCAGCCAGTTTCTCCCAAGCAAGCGTGAGCACCTTGGAGCTGAGCTCTCAGGGAACTCCTCCATCCAGCCCGGGAGCTGATCCTTCCATGGTATAAACAAACGAGTCTTGAGGAATGTTTGTCTGATTCATTATGGAGCTCTGCTGCCATCACCAAATAACAGATCTGCAAGAAACTGCAATGTCCAGAACCTGGCTTTTAGATTTGGCATTGACTCCTTCCAAAACTGTTTCTAAGCACTGGAAATTTCTGAGAACTTTGTAGGCTCTTAAAGCCAACTCTGCTTATGCTCTGGGTGACTGGAATCTTTTCTCCTCAGGTTTTTGACCCATCATGTAAGGTCACACCTTATGTGACAGAAGCAGGACTCTTACCCAGACCTTCCTGACTCCATCCTTTGGCAGCTCCATTTGTAGGCATGAACTGAGCTGCACTATTCTCCTTCCTGTACCCCAAAGGCAGCACTCCACCTCCCATGTCCCATGGCTACCCCCTCACTCCTGCCTCTCAGAACCCTTTGTTTCAAGGCTAAGCTCATGTGCCATCTCCTACAGGACACCTTCCCCTATCATCTATTTCACTCCCTCACCAAGACCTGACTCACTCCAAAGGACACAGGCTGGCCATCTTTTGCAACAGTTATTATCAAAGGAGATAACCTTTGTCAAGTGCTTAGCTTGGCGGCTGGCATATAGTAGGTGCTTAATAAATGCTCCTTCCCTTGTTCCCTTCAAGCCATGGTTGTGGAAAGGAAGTTGGAATACTCCCAGATCTCCCCTGCTGCTTCTAGACTCCCTCCACCACCTCCTTCAGTTGTTGGTGTTGTCCTTCATTTTTGAAGAGGCCCAATAACACCACAGGGGGATGCCTTGCCTCATGGTGTCCATCTGGTACTCAGCTCTCAACTGTGGCTCAAAGAAGTGGTAGCATGGCCAGAGGCCATGTAAACCATCTTGGCAGACATCATTCATCGACCTCTTGTTAGAGGCAAACTGAACTCTCTTAGTTCAGATTAAATGTCCAGCCAAAGGAGGTCATCACAAGTCATCAAACAAAAGACTTTGCCTTCCCATGGCAAGGAAGGATATGCAAGGACATAATGACAGCTTCTCTGACACATCCTCCCCTTGACTCCTTATGGAAATGGGCCTGGCCAACAGGGCAGGTGATGGAGACAGAAATGAGAACAAACTCAGCCTGTGTTCCTCAGAAATTCATCAAGCAAAGAGGTCTTGACTCCCCACAGGGGGTGGGGGTGGGGGTGCATTTTGGGCTGTTGGGTGACCATGAAGTGCCATCAAGGCCGTTACCTGGGTGGGGCAAGTCTAACAGATTCTTGAGTTTGTGTCTGAGTCCAGAGACTTGTGACTTACTCTGAGTTCAAGGACTCATTGAGCTATGTCCAAGTCCAGACTTGTTGACTTGTTTGGATCTGGAAGGGTGCAAAGTTCCCTCTGGACAGGTGTACCATATCTTTCCCCAAGAAGAATATTTGGCGATCAGTATCAAGAAATGTTGCTGTGTCTCCTACAAGCAGTCTGGGCATGCAGAAAAAAGGCCTTGGTAGTCAAGGCCATTACTGATATCTATGTTTAGCTGAGTGCATCTGTGAGAAACTGGTGATTCAAAGTTCACTGTAAAAATTTCCACGGATAAACAAGAAACATATATAATCAATTATACTATTCCATTAAACTAGCTTTGTTGCCTAACTATGCTCACCTAGCACAAACTTTTCATTCACCATCCATCCTACACCATCAATTGCTGGCAATTGGTGCCAGAAATAGGGACGAGAAGGAGAAGAGATGGCTGGCCCTTTCCAAACAAAGCTCCACAAAGAAAAGGGGGTTCTGATTTTTTCACTAAGTTTACCTCAGGGATTTTCAAGCTTTCTATCACCATGGGTCAAATGCATGGGGTATAGTTCAAAGATCAGGAACAATATCTTCAAGTATTAAAGAAAGTAGTGAAAAAAGAGGGGGCTGCTATTATGAAGGAAAACTTAGAGGAATTTATAGTATGTGTGGAATATTGTTGCCCCTGGTTTCCAAAGAGTGGTACAGTGGATTTGGTAAAATGGGAGAGAGTAGGGAGACAGATGAGTGAGAGATTAATAGAGGATGAACCCTAGCATTTCCCCATTTCTGACTTTTATATATGGAATATATTAAAGATGTATTTGACACCAGAAATGAAAGTGCCAATGGTGGCTTGAACAATTAAGTGTGATGCAGCTGTCTCTAAACAGTCTGAAACTATAGAAACAGATAAAAGGAAAATTATCAAGTAAGTCTTGCCTGGCCTCCATTATCATATGGAGGGACAAGCAAATGTCTAATTTTTTTTTTCAGGAGATCTCCAACAATTCTCTGTGAGCTTTGGGATCCATTCTGTAATTTTCTGTATCTATATGATTTGTTTTTGTGGCTTTGTGTGAATGAGTGTGAGTTTGAGTAATTTGTCATTCTATAAGATTTATCATGCAACTTGATTTTCCTTAGAATGTTGTTATCTGCTTCTCTCCCCCTCTCCCTTCTTTCCCACCAGAACACAAACAGCTGGCTGGAGAGGAGAGAGAAAGAGAAAGAAAAAGTATTTTATTGTATACAAGAAGTATCAGGATAGAATTAGAAAAATAATAGGTATAAACTATTTGCATGAACAGTGGAAACAGAAGTACAAAGATTTTTAAAAGTTTTGAAAACCTCTTTCTCTCTATTCCAACTCTGGCCAAGTTTGAGCATAGAGAAAGTGATAAAAGATAAAAAGGGAATTTTCCCCCTCAGATCAGAGAGGCAGAATAGCAAGCATTTAACCACTTCCTACCCCACGTAAACGAGAAAAGGTTTGTGTAGCGGGGTGCAACCAAAAGATGATTTCTTGCATTCCGGTTATTTTTGGACATGTGGGAAATGACAAGTGCCACTCCTAATTTGACGATAAAGATAAGTCTGAATTTATCATACTCTTTGGCACTAAGGCAAATTGGGATAATACAAAGATATGAAAAAGAGATGTCTCTGAGGTGAAGCTTGGAGCCCTCCAGTACAGGGGAGAGGGGACATGGCACCATTTGATCTTTTTCCAGAGTCCCCACACACTGTGACTGGCAAATTGAAAGCTCTCTCTTTCAAATAAGTTTTAAAGGAATAAACAAAGAAATGAAGTTTACTGAAGTAAAAGTTAAAATGGCTGAAAACAGTTTACAAAAATTTATTAAATCCTCTCATCCCAGATCAGTTTTAAAAAGAGAAAGCTAAAGAATAATGGGGAATTTGAGTTATCCTCCCCAACTAGGCAAAAGGGAAGAAGCATACTAATTATATCAAGGACCCCACTAGTGTAATGGAAATGCAGATTTAAAGATCTTCCCTGCCCCTAGGCCCTTTGATTGGCTTAAGAGACTTTGATTGGCTTTAAGAGACTCTGAAAACCTTCCTTGACTTGAAAATATGCTCTGCCTCCTAATAGGCTGAATGTGGTCACATGGAGCCTGTGGTGGGAGGCTTGGTTTTCAGGAATGACCACACCTTGATGCTGTATGATTGGGCAGTGGGTCAAGGAGGTTGTTACAATCTTTGAGCCAGGAGAAGGCTATATAAACTCTGATGAGGGGCTTTGCTTTGGGGCTCCCTTTGAGAAGTGTTGTGTGATTTGACCAGATGAGACTCTGGGAAGCCGTTGTTGAGAGCCCCCCGGCTTTGAAAACCCAGATGTTGATGCTTCCCTCTCTGGTAACTGTGATTTGG
This sequence comes from Gymnobelideus leadbeateri, assembly GCA_011680675.1. Lineage (NCBI taxonomy): Eukaryota > Metazoa > Chordata > Mammalia > Diprotodontia > Petauridae > Gymnobelideus > Gymnobelideus leadbeateri. Next base: position 154,996 of record WOXC01005896.1, on the reverse strand, counting down.
TATTGATATAATGGTTGGACAGTTTGGAAGCCTGTCTGATCTGTAAGTTCTGTAACTCTGAAGCTCGGGTGCTGACCTTTTTCCCCTGAACTAGGTAATGTATGTTTGTTTGATTAAAGTAAGCTTGTTAACCCATTTTGAGTTGCTTTCCTTTTGAAAAGCAGATCTAAGAACCTATATTGGCAGTCACCCTGGGGATATTGGGGTGCTTGCCGCTACAACTAGCAACAGCCCTGGGCACCCTGAAACCCACACCTCTAGGTAAGCAGATGAACCTCCCCTTTCAAACTCCTGAATCCATAATCAGGCTTTGCAACTGTGAGGAAAGGAGAAAAATCTCTGCAGTTGATAAGACTAATTTTCTCTCAAAAAATTTTGTAAGTGATGATTTGAAAATGCAATTAATGTCATAATGTTATTGTGTTATTATGTTCTTCCTAAATTGTAGTAAAAATTGAGGGATCATTGTAAGCCAGAAATAGTGTTAAATAAAGCAAATTTTTAATCTGAATTTTGTTGAAACTAAAAGATAGAAGGAAAAAATGTGTAAAAACAGTTATGTCACTTTATCAATTCTGCCAAACCCTGTCTTATAAGGTTTGTGTCTGCCAGGTATTTACACCTTTACTTGTAGTTAAACAGGAGGTTAAAGCTAAAACAATTTGGCTATCATTTGTGGGACTTGTAAGATTGTTAACTAAGTTATTTAAAAATACTGTTTTAAAGCTAAAATCTAAAATGTTTCATTGATTACTGTATGTGGCAAGGAGGAGCCTGGGTGAAAACTTCATTCAGATTAATTCTGCACATTCAGAACACTCCTCCTGCATGTATGAGAGTGGGCAGGCCCCTCCCTGGGGTCCATGTGAATTCTCCTTATTCTGTAAAACTTCCAAGGCCCCTGGAAGCCATCTGTACAGGCGAGGTCATCAGCCTGGGAAAGGAACTTGTTCTAGTTATGGAGTTCCAAACAATGAGCTTAGCTTGATGAGAAGTTACAGGTCTATGTACATTAAATAGAAGTAATTTCTAACAATTGGCTTTTACAACAGGACAAGTTTAAATTTGAAAAAGAAAGATGTTAAATAAAATCTGTTATGTATGTGAGTTGTGGCAAATCTTTATTCTATATTACAACTTAATGAGAGTAAATTGATGTTAAGGTAAAAAGGGTTTGGGGGACCATACTGCATTCGGATGCTTTGTCCAGTCAGGTCCCTACTTTTCATCTTTATGACAATTCAATGGAAATTTTGGCATAAGGCAAATGTATGAAATTTTGCTGTTTTAAGGACATTCTTCCTGAATGTTATTGGAATAATTAGATACATACCTCTTAAGTTTTGTGAGATTAGACATTAACCTCTTTGTTTTATTTACTCTGGGATTCCAGTATAAAACAGTTATGTTAGTAATGGGGATCAGAGGGTTGAAAAGATAAATGAAGGTTTGTTTAGAAATAGGGGTTACGATATAAGTTCAGATTAAGCATAGTCCCAGAAAGAGAGGGAAGCTTGGGAAGTAGATGAAAATCTATTAGAGTAATAACATATGGCCTTGATTGGAGATTTGATTTTTATGAGCAAGAATAAATATAGAAATTAGTGCAGGTTATTTGAGGTTCACTTTAAAGATGTTCCTTAACCAATGTGAAATTATAATCATATTTTAAGCTGATTGTTGGAGCTCGTTATTTAAGATATAACATAACTGCTAACTGACTGTTCCTCTTAGTCTAACTTCAGGTATGGATATTTAAAAAAAAAAAGTAATCCAAGCTGAGTGCATGTAGAAATGTAACCCAAACTAAATTAATTCTGGTAGTATTTTAAGTTAAATGTGTTACTCTTAAGTGAAGTTTAAGATAGGTCAGAATTTATTATATTAGCTGACACTAAGGAAACTCTTGTTAAGTAAATGAGTTTTTTATCTAGAATTAGAACATGTACAGAAATTTATACAAACTACTTAAAATGTTCCCATTGTTTAAAGGGATTCTAAAACTAATAACTCTTAAAAGTACTGTGATCAGCTTTTTAACTGTTACCAATATGAGGTTCAATTGCAATACATTTTTTGACTAAAAAACTTTTTGATATCTAAGAATTTTGCAATTAACTAGGAAATTAGTTTGTAAATAATACATTGGTAATTTATGTTACTTAAGAACATTTTACACCAACTTAGTTTCAATACATTTCAATTTTAAAAGTTTGTTTTGGGGAGGCAGAGTCAAGATGGAGGAGTAGAAACAGCACTTCCTCAGAACTCTCGCCCACACCACTTCAAAATTATGTAAAAGGGGGACTCTGAATGATCTCTGGAGCTCCAGAATCCACAAAATGACACAGAGAAGCTAACCTCCTGCTGAGGACAGCCCAGCAGCCTGGCAGGGAGCGGCCAGCAAATCGCTCTGGGAGCCGAGCCCAGGTCCCCGTGAGTTGGAGGTTTTAACCCCAGGGAGGCCTGACCAGCAGCTGGCTGGAGGGACCCCAGAATACAGTAGCTGTGGTGTTTCCAGAATTATCAACACATAGATGCCTAGGACAAAGTGAGAGGTCAGTGCCCTATGGACTTTGGGACGGGTTGGGAGAGAGAGTGGCCTCTTTCCCCTGGGGGCGAGAAGCTGCTGAGGAGCTGGCGCAGCTTGCACCATGTTGCCACGTTGCAGCTTCAGCTCCTGGCCTTCAAATTGTAGGGGGATCCTGTGTTCAGTCTGGTGGGTAATCGCTCTTGCTTTACCCTTCTTGGAACTGGATTGTGGTCTGGGGTAGAGGTCTTGGGGTGTGTGACCAGCTTGCCAGAACATGTGGAGGCCTAAGAGAAGCCGCCCAACTAGTACCTCCGGCATTTGGGAAAACTCCAGCATTTGGGATGGAAGCTCCCCTGGCTGGTGGCAGAGTCCTACTGTGACAAAAAGCCCAAAAGTCAAGTAATTGAGTGGCAACATGCCTAGGCAAAGGAAACAAAATAAACAGAAAAACGCAACATTAGACTCCTATTTGGGGGGCAAAGAGGATGGAAGCATGGAACAGGATGAGGACTGTGAGGTCAGAAGTCCTGCTCCAAAAGCCCCAAAAGAAAATATGAGCAGGTTCCAGGCCATGGAGGACCTTAAGAAGGACTTTAAAAATCAAATAAGAGAAGTGGAGGAAAAACTGGGAAGAGAAATTAGAAGGATGCAGGAAAAGTATGAAATGAGGGTCAACAGCCTGACTGAGGAAAATAACACCTTAAAAAATAGACTGGCAAAGGAAGCCCAAAAGGGCAATGAGGAGAAGAATTGCCTTAAAAAGTCGAATTTGCCAGATGGAAAAAGAATCTCAAAAGCCCACTGAGAAGATTCATTCCTTCAGAGTTAGACTGGAGCAAATGGAAGCTAATGACTTTATGAGAAATCAAGATGCTGTTAAACAGATCCAAACAAATGAAAGAATAGAAGGCAATGTGAAATATGTCGTGGGAAAAACCACTGACCCGGAAAATAGATCCAGGAGAGATAATTTAAAAATTATTGGACTACCTGAAAGCCATGATCAAAGAAAGAACCTAAAAATCACCCTTTAAGAAATTCTCAAGGAAAACTGCCCTGATGTTTTAGACCCAGAGAGCAAAATAGAGGTTGAAAGAATCCACAAATCACCTCCTGGAAAAGATCCCAAAAAGAAAACTCCCAGGAATATAATAGCCAGGTTCCAGAATTCCCAGACCAAGGAGAAAATACTCCAAGCAGCCAGGAAGAAACAATTTCAATATTGTGGAAACACAATCAGAATAGCACAGGACCTGGCAGCTTCTACACTGAGGGATAGAAGGGCATGGAATATGATATTCCAGAGGGCAAAAGAGCTGGGAATGAAGCCAAGGGTCACCTACCCAGCAAAACTGAGTATTTTGTTTCAGGGGAAAATATGGTCATTCAGTGGAATAGAGGACTTTCAAGCATTCTTGAGGAAAAAACCAGAGTTGAATAGAAAATTTGACATCCAGACACAAGAAGCAAGAGATGCCTGAGAAGGTAATCAGGGAAAAGAAATCAAAAGGAACTTATCAAAGTTGACCTATTTACATTCCTACATGGAAAAACAATAACTATGACTGATGAAACCTTTCTCAGAATGAAAATAATGGAAGAAGGGTATATGGGTATATGAATACATATGTGAATGAGTGTGTATATATTTACAATTATACATGGATAGAGAGCATAGGTTGAATTTGTTGGGAAGGGATGATATTTAAGGGGTGAAATTATGAGGTGAGAGAGGAAAGTGGCAAGAGGAGATGAGGAGAGACAGGGTAGGGTAAACTATCTCATATAGAAGAAGCAAGGGGAAGTGGATCCAAGGGAGGGGTAGAACAGGAAGGCAAAAAGGCAAAACCATATTCTCATTGAATTTGGCTCAGGGAGAGAATGCCATACATACTAAATGGGATATCTCACTCTGCAGCAGAGTAGGGGGAAGGGGAATGAGAGGAGGGATGATGGAGGGGAGGGCATTCTAGGGGGAGGGGAGGTTGGAAGTACCCACTATAGAAGAGGGACAGGATCAAAGTAGGGAATGGACCAGGTGGGGGGGGTTGGATGGGTGGGAGGGAATTATAAGCATATTAGAATTATAAGCAGCCTTTTACAATAAATCTACTATGGTAATATTTTGCATAGCTATACATGTACAACACATACTGAATTACTTATCTTCCCAGAGGGAATGGGTGACAAGGCAGGAAGGGAATGGATCTGAAATTCAAGGTTTTAAAATTAAATGTTTCAAATATATATAAATACCATTATTAATACTATTTTGCATGTAATTGGGAGATAAGATATTCAGGCATTGGGGCACAGAGACTCACCTTGCTCTAATGGAAAAGTCAAAGGGGGTATGGGAGAAGATATGGGAGAGAGCAGATTGGATGAGGGGATATCTTGTGGGACTGCTATTCTGGGGTGGTGGGTAGGGGGAAAATGGGGAAAAAATTGTAACTCCAAATCTGACGGAAATGAGTGATGTAAACCAGAAGTTAATAAAGCATCTGTTTAAAAGTTAATATATATATATATATATATATAATGTATATATATATATATATAATGTATATATATATATATATTGTGTCAGATAGCAAATATTCAGTGTACATGTGCTAACTTATTGATGCTGCTAAATTTCAAAATGCAAAAAATACAGATTTTTTAACCTTTTTCAGAAATTACAAACCCTCATAAGACAGAGGTCACAGCGTATGTATATAACCCATATTACAGCTCATTCTTTACTTCTTGGGCCTCTGTCTCAAGATAACGGGACTATCGACCAGAAAGTTCAAGTTTTTCTCACCCTTCTCTCCCCAAATATTCATAGAACTAGGTTATCTTACTCTTATTTTGATCAAAATGGCCATACTCTATGTAAATAATTCCATGTTACTAGGAACAAGCTAGACAGGTTACTAAAAACTGCCCTCAATGTGTTATCTGCGTTGTTCCTCCAGTAATCACTGGTAAGCCCCAGGGGTCTAAGTGGGCGTAGCTTGTTGTGCTCCCTTTGATAAGTGCTCATATAAACATGTCACAACACTGACTTTTTCTTCTTTTGTCTTTACTTCCCTTCAGACAGGGGGAGCTGTAACAATGTAATTACCCATCTGTTACAGTCTTTTGCTTCAATGGGCATTCAAAACCAGTTGAAAACCAATGATGCCCCTGCTTACACTTGCAAATAATTTCAATCTTTCTGTGATCATTTTCAAATAAAATTACTTCCAGGCATCCCTTATAACCCCCCTGGTCAAGCTGTAGTTGAATGATGGAATAAAGATATTAAAACCTATTTACAAAAAGAAAAAGGGGAAACTTGGACTAATGAACCACAAAGGCAACTAGCTACTGCTTTATATACCCTAAATTTTTAAACATCACTAAAGATGATTGTACACCAGCAGAAAAACAATTTTAAAAAGTACATACCCCCCCAATGAAAGTAATGTAGAAAGATCCCCAGACAAAGAAATGGGAAGGGCCTGACCCATATGGAGGAAAAGTTATGTTTCTATTTTTCCAGAAGTTGAGGAACAACCAGTGTGGGTACCCAAAAGGAATGTCAGGGAGTGTACTCCAACTCACCCAGAAGATGAAAGAGTTCTGGCAGAAGAAGAAGATATCACAGAGACAGAACATGAGAATAAAGAAGAGGTCTCCTGTTGGGGGCGGGGATAGGCTTTGCTTTTACTGTGCTAATTTCCATATGAGGGCGTGGTTTAATGTATATAAGATGCTGTACGCGGAAGCATCTCTCTCTCGGGATGTGACCAGCCGTGAATAAACAACCCCTGAAACCTCGGGTGCTCTGTCTGGGTTAATTCCTTTGCTTTTACTGTGCTAATTTCCATATGAGGGCGTGGTTTAATGTATATAAGATGCTGTATGCGGAAGCATCTCTCTCTCGGGATGTGACCAGCCGTGAATAAACAACCCCTGAAACCTCGGGTGCTCTGTCTGGGTTAATTCCTCTTCGGAGGCCGGTGATGATCGAAGACTCGCCATGGGGATAGGTGAGTAGAGAGGACGGGGATATAATAGTTACAGATCAACCCACCGCCGGTGCCGTAGATAAGGCCCCCGGCAGTCTCCTAACGCAACCACTACACAAAAAGCTGTGCCCACATGGGGGCAGATCGAACATTTATTATATCAAGCCAAAGAACTGAAACGTGTAACCCTAGGATTTGTGTTTCTTGCTATGATCAACCTGATTTCAATACAAACTGAACTGGTTACATCCTGATTTTAGTCCTGAGTCATATACCCCTACCACTTGAATTGTTTCATATATAACCTGTAACTGCGTGTATTTGACCCTCTTAAGCCTTCCTTAATTTTACCAATGTAAATCATTTACAGATGATACAAGTCAGTACTACATTTTATTGGAATATAACCTGTTTTAATGTACCCTTAAACAATGTATCCATTTCACGGATCAATTGTTATTGTACCAATGCATTATTAAGATGTATTATTAATTACTATTAATGTATTAATCATTAATAATATAGTATTAGTGTAGTATATTAATTGTTTACATTATGTTAATTACATTATCATTATGTTAATGCGTTATTAATTATTAATGTATTGACAATGTATCATTAATGTATTAATAATTAAATTAATTAATCATAATCATTATTGTATTAATGATTGAACAACCTTCTTTTGTTGTTTTTCCCACATATATAACCTTATCATCACAAGGAGAAATTCAAAATGTCAACTTTGTAGATCATTTAGCAAAAAATGTTTCATTAGCTTTGAAAACACAAAAGGCCATTGATAAAGAGCTTGTCTATAGAGTGAATTTATTAGAACAATTAGTATTATATTTAGGTAATGAGTTAAAAATGATTAAAAAAAAGTGTAAAGGAGGGAGGACAGAAGTCAGACGTCTTGGCTTTTGCTCCTCGAAAGGTCCAAATGTCAGCCTCTATTCTCTGGCCCATGTGGTGGGTGATGATGACTTTACACAGTTCGCTGTGGTCTTTAAGTAAGGCACCAAAAATCTCAGGAAGCAATGACTCTCCCTTCAGTGTCATGCACAGGCAAATGCCTCTTACAGGCAACCTGTCAAAGGATCTAAATTGATACTGTTACTTTTGAAAATTAAGGTAAACTGAGAGGCAATGCTCAATTTATTGATCAACTTATTAGTTAGTTTAGCAGGAACCAATAAAGTGGGTCAATGGCATCTCTTAACCACCAAATACCCCAAAGTAGGGCTGACCAGCCTTAGTATAGCTTTGGGAAGAAAATTCTATTGGTTACATGGTAGACTATACCATGGGAGAGGGGGCAGGGAGGAGGACAGCATAATGGGTTATTTTAAAGAACCATCCCTCTCTGATAATTAAAGAATGTTCATTGTTTTATGGGACCCTTCAGCATTTTGCAGACCTTGTTAGTGGGCCTGAGTTAGTGGACTGCATGCCACCTAGAAGGGTTTGTTAGGAAGATTAGGCCCTCCTTAACTCTACAAGAACAGCAAGGATGGACAACATATCTTGTGGAAGTCTACCAGGTTAGCTTGTAGGCCTTTGAAGATAAAGTGTGGTAGGTAACAGGTTTTCTTTTAGTTATGCCACCAAACTAACTCAGAGGGAAAATGGGGCAATAACACAGAATAGGATCAATTACCAAACGAAACAGAATCCATTTAATTTCTTCAATTGCAAACTTCTCCCAGCACTGATACCCCTTTTGTCTCCTCCCCATGACTCGACCTTCCCTAAAGAAACTTCCTAGCATGCATGCTCCAGTAAGATTTCTACTGAGGGACTTTATCTCAGTGAAGGAATGCCCATTCTCAGAACTAGTGTACCCCTGACCCACATCCAGATGGCTACCTCCTTGGTGATGAGTGGTCCCTGATGAGGGTGCCATGAGTGCTGGCTCTGTAAGTCCATGGATGCCCCCTTAGGGAAATTCTTATTGACCTTGGAATAGGGAAAGCTTTCCATTCAGAAGGGGATGACTAAGAATAGAAGTCTAACAGGACCTGGACAGAGATATAAAGGGGAAACCATAGCAGTTCTTAAGAAACCCCTTGCATAAGGGATAGGTAAGGCTAATGAAGCATCAAAGCAGACTTTTGTTTTGGCTTTTAATTGGAGATAAGGAGGAAAACTTTTAGATTCTTTCTTTCTCCCTGCCTTCACAACCCTGGCCAGGTTGGAGAGTGTAGATATCAACAGATTCTTGAATGGAGTCCAGACTAGACTGGCCTCTAACCTGGCAATGGTTAGAACCAAAGGACACTGGAAGCAGGTGTGTCAGGACACAAAGTAGTGGGATCATTTATTTCAGGGTGAGGAAAACACTTGCATGCAAGGAAGTCTCCCTCTCCTGAGGAGGGCTTAGCATATTGGGGTATAGACAGTGCTTATATCCATAAGTGGGCTGGACTAGGACATAATCATTCTTGGGTCTTGAGGAGCTGTTTCCCACAGCAGGCTCATTTGTGGACAATCCAGGCAATCTTAGGTCCTGTGGGAACAGACTCCAAGTTGACTGTCTCACAGAGGAGTGCAATACCTGGTTCAGTTCACTTAGCTGTTATAAGGAACAGGGATTGTGAGCAAGTCAAACAAGGGGATGGATGGTTCTCAGGTCCCTGGGAAACAGGGGGCTGTGAACCGGTGCTGGTCAAAGCAGTGCACTTTGACAAAGAGTGAGATCATTCAGAGCACAAAGTTATTGTGGTTATGCCAAGTTCAGTGTACAGCTGCTGGCTGGGCCTTAGCTCTGGGAAACAGAGGGCCTCCAAAATATTTGACACAGAGATAAAGGCAGACAAGACAAGGAAGGGAATCTTTTTCCAGGCTAGTAGAAATTTATGTTATTACAAACTAATTAGAAGATTAAAATTGTAACTGAAATGTAACATCTTTACTATAAATTTCCAAATTATGGTTTAAAGATTTTTTAAAAAGATTTTTGTAACTTCTAAAATAACTTAGTGGGTTTTTGCAGCTAGAATGCAGATTAAACTCTCCTTCCTAGATGGCAAGAATTTGTATTGTGTCAGGAAACCTGCAGGAGAGAGATTAAGTAGAGAGTCAGATAACAGTATGATTGAGACCCAAGAAGAGATGAAGTTAAGAAAATCATGAAGATGAGGAGAAGTGGGGATTTCACACATAAAATGAAAGGTTTGTTTTCCGAGTTGTTCAGCTTTTGCTGGAGAATAGCAAGAAAGGAGAGGGAGAGTTGAAGCAGATAAGGATGGGGAGAAGGGGTGGGAAGTGAAATGAGAGTTGGAATCTGTTTACACCAAGAGTGTGAGCACAGGGTTTGAAAATAAGGGGTTTGGACTTTGGAAAGAAGTTTCCAAAGGGTTCGGCTTCACTGAGATGAATCATGTGGAACTTCTTCCTGTCCTTCATCTCTGCAACACAAAAGCCTCAGGAAAAGCGGAACCATGAACTTTATCCACCTTCTTCAAGTATCCAGGTGGGTTAGCATTAGAGTCAGAGGCATTTAGGGAGGAAAGTGTGGGACAGAAAAGGTATTAGATTGACCACCAGACTGAAGGTCTCCAGAGCCGTAGTGCTGACCTCGTTGTGTGCCAGCGCCAAGCCAGGAAACAGAATCGCTTCTATTTGAATTGTCTTAGGAAGATTCTGAAGATCACCCGGCAGGGTCAGGTACCACACACCGAGGTCCGTACTCAAATTGAACTGCCAATCACTCAGGTTCTACTGCAAAGAGCACAAGTGTGATGGGCTGGCCAAACATATGCTTGCCTAAAGGACTCTTTTACAGATATCCCACCATGGTGGTCAGAAGAAGAAGTACAAAGACATTCTCAAAGTCTCTCTTCGAACTTTGGAATCGATTATAGAACCTGGGAGACACTGGTACAGGACTGCCTGGGATGGTAGGCCCTTGTCACAGGGCACCTGTGAGCAGAGCAAAACTGAAGTTGTTCAAAGGAAAGGCCAGATGTGCACACTGTGGCAGAGTGTTTCAAGCTCGTGCTGCTCTGACCAGCTACATCTGACACATTAAAATGTGAGGGAGAGCATCCCAAGCTTCAGACTTTTTTTTTTTAATTTGGAAGTAGATTTTATTTTCCATGGGACTGTTCAGGCAGGGTCAGACCCAAATCGAACAGTTACTCTGCTCAGACAATGTGTCAGCTTTTAAAGGGATGCCAAGCGGCCAATGGTTAGGTATTACACAAGCAGAAACTTGCAGAGGCCAAGGACAGTGACTGGTCAGTACACAATTCCACCACAATTCTAACCCAGAAGCCGGCCCACCTCTGTGGAGGTGTGCTGACTGGGGAAGGGCCCACATCTGCTGGGGGAGCGTGGAACCAACCCAGCAGTCCGCTCACTTCCCTGAGGGAGGAGGATGGGAAAACCAGTTACAACATTCTTTTGTTCGAGTGTCAAACCCTTGACACCACCAGGCTGAATCATTCCAGTCAGTCTGTTCTGTTCCCAAGGGCTGGTAGTGGAGCTCCGTAACAATTAGCAATTTAACAGAGTTAATAGGGACTTCCTATAATCAAGACCATAGTCACAAGGAGGAGGGGGCCACATTTTCCATCGGTCCTCTAGTTGAATTTCTCCAGGAAAGAAGCTGTCCCAGTAGAGGTCAGGTCTGGATTCTTGGGAAAGCTGTCTGCATCTGAGGTGGTCTTTTTCAGATCCCATGGCTCAGGGGGGTAATCTTTAGATAACTAGAGTTCAAATGTACAATATGTACAAGCTAGCACAGCCAGCCAAAGCTGACAAGAGCCCCCAGAAACACGATTTTACATATAAAGGTTCAGTTTTCTAGCCATGCAAGACTAGGCTCAATCAATACAATGAGGTTTTTCTCACAATTTTACAAAATGACATGATTACATTAAGTCAGGTACACAATTACAGGTCACCAAGATAACCAAGAAAACTTACATACAAAGTATACAAGAATCATAATTAACATACAATCCCTTGTATCCCCGTGATTTATTTAATTTAAACAACGCTTTTAAATCCCAGATGCTTCATGTAGTTACAGAATTTAAAAGGAGTTCTGCTTTTCCAGTTCAGATCTAGGGGTGACCAGGTAATTCTGACTTAATATCAATTAGCACAATTCCTTAAGATTAGTGCCATATTTGAAACTACAGAGAATTTTAGGTTTATTTGCTCTTTGCTATTCCCACCTTTCCTAACTCCTGTACCTGGCATAGGAATCTTTTCAAAGACAAAAATCGTTTTTTAAAATGATTTCCTCTGCCCTTTGCAAAATAACAAACAGATGCTTTAGCAAAGTAATGTTAGCTTCACCCTTACGGCTATCTTATCCAATTCTTGTGCTAAAACCCAAACTCCAAACCTCTGATCTGATTCCCAAACATGCTCCAAGCATGAATGCACAGAATGGAACATTTCAGAAGCCAGTTGTACCCATCTGCATTTAATCCCAGGTGCCATCTAGTTGGAGCCTGTCGCTCTCCTCCAACTTCACTATCCTCGTCAAGCAGGCATCTAGTGCACTAGGTTTTGCCTTATTGCTAATCATCGCCTTCTCTGAAGGATGTTATCTCTATATTTATTCATTTATGTGGCCCTGAATATAATCTCAATAAATTTGCTATAGAAAAAGGAGGGACAATGTCATAAGCCTTGCTAGAAGGAAAACTTCCTTAGCCATGTTTGGATCCAGGCATGAGTCATTTCTGGTAGTCATTAGATAGCCACCAGGTGCTGCAATCAGGGTTTAGGCATAAATAAGTAGGCGGTTTCCTTCTCAGAAAGAAAACGCACAATTGAGAAATAAACTCAGAGAGCTCCCACCTGGGCAGTGTCCGAGGTTGTCCCCAGACTTTTCCAAGCACAGACATCTGCCTTGAACAGTTGGCAGTTTGCAGTCTCTGCCATCCCATCATTGGCTTTTATGACAACAGATTTCTGTAATTAAGGCTCAGAATAATAGAAAAATGTACAGTCCCCCAAATTATTAAATAACAAATAAACATGGACTAGTGTCCTTCAGATAGGACCATCTAAAATTTGATTGAGCTATTAATTACAAACTCAAGTTACAAATCTTTCTGCCTTCCCAAAACTTCCTCATGGTCTCTCAACATACTTCTAAAACTGATATCAACTATCTGGAAACAGGAGAGGCTGGATGAACCCCACTTGTCCCCAAACCTTCTTATCTGCTTTTTTCAGCTTTTCTTAAATAGACTTAAAAGACAGTTTGAATTAACCTGGTGTTAAAAAATGGCATATTTCTTTTCTCTCAACTAAAGTATCTCTGATGAAACTGAATATCAGGCACCTAAGTACCCCATCATTCCAAGCACCCCATCACTCCCCGCTTAAATAGCTGGGATCCAAAATCATTTGGGCCTCATGCTGGGGGAGGACATAGAGCTGTCTCTGTTTCATAGAGTCCCACCATTTAGGGGGCTGGGTCTCTAGCCTGAGATGACATCTGCAAGTGAAGGGTGCTGAGCCTAGAAGAAACAAATCTGGCAGAGGTTAAACAAGGACCAAAAAGGAGTAGGAGGAAAGTGAGCAGAAGTGGGGTGAGGATGGGCTAATATAATCCATTCCCCAGACTGTTTCACTTTCCTTTATATTTCTACAAACTACATAAACAAGACACTTCCTAAGTTATTATTCTCTTACTAACATAACTATACTGCCTTCAACAATAGAGGTTCCTGACTTGAACTTCACAACTGAATAGCAGACGTACATCCTTGTTTCACAAAGCTTGTTTAGCCCCTCCTTATATTCACTCTGGAAGAAAGAGATCATCCAGACGTTGAATCTTTTAACACACACATTCAGTTACAAATGTTAACCTTTGCTTAGAGCGTGAAACGACTACAAATGCAAATCAAAACAGCCAGATCTCTTCTGCTTTACAATCTCATTAAACCTTGATGAAGAAAAAGTTTGAAAACTGTTAAAATAATCTCAAGCGACTTGCATAACTTTCTGCACATGTTCTAATTCTAGATGAAAAATAATATTAGATTTTCCAATAAGCTAACACAAAAGAGCTCATATATTTTACTGACGTGCTCTCATCATAGGAAATTTGTTTAAAAAGGAAAAAAATCACCTTAAACAGCAAATTTTACCAATCACAATGTAGAGCATTTTTTATTCTTATGGGCTGCAATCATCAATAAAAATTTAAGAAATTTAAGTCCATTGTTTAGGGACTACATGACTAAAACAAGTTCCTTTCCCTAATATAAACTCAAACCAGTTCATTACTAATCTGGCGACCTTAAATCAGCTGGATGTGTTTTTCAAATTTTCATATACAAACAAAAATTTGCTTTACCATTTACATCTTGGAAACCTTCAGATTAACACCAATTCATATATACATTCATTTGCTCAATAAGAGTTCTACAAAACACAGTTCCAATTCACCTATACAGAGAATCATTCACCTCATCATTATATTTCCATCATAGCCAAAATTTTAAATGAACTATCAGCAGTGTTATTATTGCCTGTTTGTAATTCAAATATAAGTTTTAAACGAACAAATTTGATAACATAAGAACCCAATACACAAGCAATACCAAATCCAGATTTTAAAAATTGCTATAATGTTATTCGTACTTCAAGATACTTTTTAAGTTCACTAGCTAAACAGACTTAGAAACACCCCACAATCTTAGAAAGACGGCAACAACATAACAATGAAGATCAAATGGCATCAAATGACTTACACAATAATTGACCTTATCACTCCTGGCAGCAGCTTCAAAATTAGGGTGATACCAACAAATGCCAGTCATTATATTTTCCAATCATTATACCGTTTTGATCACGTGTTTAACAAACGATATTAATTTTCCCTTTACAAATTCAGGGAACAGGTCAAGCAGAGATAGCAAAAAAACTTCTGGTTTTTTTTTTTAAGCAATCCCAATATCCTATTTCCAACTTGTTAATGATTAATTCTTAGAATTTGCGAAGATATTTTATTTGTTTGTTTTTCTAGCTTTCGTTATAATTCCAGGCTGGACAGACCAGGACTATAAAGAAAGAATTGTACATATTCCCCAAATTAAAAAATTTCAAAACATTACCACACTCGGGTCAGAGTGTCCCATTCATCATTCTCTATTCCTTTATCACTATAGCCTTGTCAATGGGGGAACAATAGGGAGAAGAATCTTGGTGGAGTTTTTGAAAGTGAGAGCTTTGAATCTGCCAAGCTCCAAGCTCCACCTGGAAGGCTCCTCTTTTACGGAACTAAGTAAATTTCTAATCTGCCTTAGGGTTAGGGGCAGGAGATCTCTAGCCTGTCTGCTTCTTTGATCTGAGCGGAGGGATACCCGATACACTTCCCCACCTCCCCCAATGCCCCATGGGGAGGACTTGTGGCCAGTCTCTCTCCCGGGAAGGCTCCCGCCCCACTCCTGCAGTCTCAAAGAGAAATTTCCCAACTGCCCAATTCTCTCCCGAGGGAGGGGCTGTGCAAGTCCAACACCCACCATTTCCACTTCAGTGGATGGAGAACTCCTTCCTCTGCCCCCCCCCCCCCCCACCACTGGCTTCGAGGGCTTGGGGCAGAGGCCTTCACCTTCTCCCGCCTGAGGCAGGGGAGGGTGGGGGGTCTCAGTCCCACCCTCTGCCTGACATCAGGGCCAGGCTGGCCAGCCCCAGCCCATCCCGCTTCCCCCAGCCTCTGCAATGTGGAAGGGGCCCTGTGGCCTCCCTGGCTCTACAGGCCCGGCTTCCCCCGGCCCGACTCCCCACCCCCCCCCACCTTGGCTTCCCTCTGAGTTAAGGGATTTCCTGAGGGTTAGGATGGCTGAAGCGGAAGAGTGTTCTTCTGGGGGCTGATGGCTCACCCTGGTCCAGGTGTGGGGGAGGTTGGAAGTCCTGAGAAGTCAGGGGAAGAGGCAGAGGGAGGGGATCCGGGGTTGCAAGGTGGTGGGAGATTAAGGTCCTCCCTATGATCCTGCAGGGCTTTCATGGGAGGTTTTTAGGAGTGTCCACAAAGGACTCAGATACCCCTTTGGAAAGAACAGTTCCTAAGCCAGAGAGGGGGGTGGGTTACGAGGTCCAGGATTTCCTATGATCACCTGCCACACTGATTGGATAAACTTCCCTGCTGGGACCAGCCCACCCCAAATGTGGGCCACTCATTCTTCAAAGGGACCCCATAATCTGCCCCACTCCGTGGGCTACTTTAAAATTGCTTAGTAAACAAGTATCTCTTCCCTGTGTGATAGCCACTGGAATCTGCTTTGAAGAGTAAAAGTAGGGAGGGTTTAAGGAATGAGCTCAAAACTTTACAAGCCCAGAATGGATAGGACACATAGAAAGATAGACACTAATAGACCAGACCAGAACCAGATAAGTGCAAAATTTCGACATCTCGAGTTTACCGGGAGGATGGGGTACAGATTGCACTCGGGCTATGTCTACCCTCCCAAGTCCCCACTGAACAGAACAGAAAACAGAGCTGTACTCACCCTGGAATTGAGGGTCCTGAATCCACACAAGGGTCAAATGAGGAGCTGAGTGAAGTGGGGAGGCAGGTGCAATCTTTTCCTCCTTGAGATCTGGAGCCTGGAACTTCATCAGGGGCTAGCCCCCCTAGGGATTGACGGAGCAGATGCCTACCTCCTGAGGCTGGAAGCTCTTCCTGTTTGGGGATCTCTGAGGTGATCCTCTTGCTGGAGCCTTCAAATGTTGTACTGAAAGAAGTGAGACAAGAGACCCCTAAGAGTAAAATTTGGAAGTGGATTTTATTTTTCGAGGGACTGTTAGGGGTCAGGCCCAAATTGAACAGTCAGCTTCAGACTTTTCATGCCATTGCAGAATGATGTCATTTTGGTCCTTTTCTGAACGAAGGACCACAACCAACCATCCAGGTGGGATTAGGTTTAGAACACAAAGGCGCTGATTTGTCTCATTGGGTCATCTAAAAAGTTTATGGAAAGGTGAAAGTGCCCCCAGGAACAAGGCAAATCTTACTGAGGGGCCTGGACCCCGGGCTTTCTTAGAGTGAATTCCTCCCCCCTCCCAACTTATTCCTTGTCCAGCCCACACCCTCTGTTCTAGGGCTTCTGCCAGCATGTTTTGGTCAGTGTGATGTGATCAGAAAGGGAGGCTCCTTTCAGATCTCTGCCTACTGTAATATCACTAGTCCATATAGAATATCCTTCTATACTTTTACTGCCCCCATGGGCAAGAAGGTGGGACTTTCCACCTTGCCAATGGTCTTGACTTTGTGCCTGTAGCTAGGAAGGAGTAAAGATTATAAATCTTTACTGCCCCCATGGGCTGGCTATTCATTACTTTCTTGTCCACTCTGTGTTTTAGGTCAGAACATCAGAATCCCAATGTTTCAGGAAAGAGGCTCCTTGGGGGGTGGGGGTGGGAGAGTTGTCATTGCCCTTTGACCTCCCGGCAAGCTGAAGAATAAAGGTATTTTTCCCACCACTCTCAATTACTCCAAATGGTAGAGGAAGGCCTAATGCCAATATGCTTTTAATTCTGGTTTGATGTTAGAACCAAATGAGGCCCTGAGAAGTCATTGAACTGTCAACAAAAGGAGATTGCAAGGGTAATGTGGCCCTTGGGTTCTCTGGGCATGGCCCCCTTTCTCCTAAAATGGAAATAAATTTGGTCACAGCTTAGATATGGTGACTCCATCATGTTCTCATGGCTAGGAGTTTCTATGTCATTTGGTAATCAAGAATCTGCATCTAGAGAGTCAGGGGCCAGGCAAGACCCAGGGATACTTTTACAGTGTCAAAACCAAAACTCATTAAGGGGTTTCCCATGGGCTTTGATTTGGACATAAACTGGATGCCTGAACAAGGACTTAACCTATTGACAGCCACACCTACACTAGGTGTTTTGGTTCTGTGAGCCCACTTAGAGAAAGCTGGGGTCAATAGGGGAAATCTGTGACCTCCCAGCAGGGATTTTCTTAGGCCAGAGGATTATCACAAGACACACTCTGAGGAGGCTGTTTTTGTAAGGCTTCAATGAAAGGTAGAAAGGAAGAAGGGATAATTAGAATGCAGTCCAGAAAAGATAAAAATCTACTTTATCATAAAATAAGTTAGTGATGAAAGTCCCAACATTCAATCCTTCAGAATAAGAGAAAGAAGGCAAGAGATTTAACAAGTCACAGTGCATTAAGTATAAACTTTTGCATGTGTTGGTAAATTCAGAAAGTGGTAGGCATTCATTAAGGAAAGCTATGGCATCCTTTTCAATGTTAAAGTGATTTTTTTGTTTGTTTTTTGGAGAGGGGGAAGGTAGGTCAATTGGGGTTAAGTGACTTGCTCAAGGTCACAAGGCTAGTTTTGCGTTAAGTATCTAGGGGGGAGTTTGAACTCAGGTCTTCTTGACTCCAGGGCCGGTGCTCTATTCACTTTGCCACTTAGCCGCCCCTGAAAGTGATTTTAAATGTCAAAGAAGTTGTTCAGCATACTAGTAAAAAACAGCCAAAAGAACTACTGTTTAATTCACATTTAATTGTTTTAATTAGAACCAATGTGATGTTCTCTGTTAATTGAATCAGCAATTGTAGTCTCAGCATCACTGTCCTAAATTGTGTGGTCAGGAAGCTTTGTAAAGATTTTTTTAGGCAGTTCGGGTTAAGTGACTTGCCCAGGGTCACACAGCTAATAATTTAAAGTATTTTTTAAACTAGTTGATTTTGTAAAATTAAAGATTTCCACAAGGCACTGTTTTTCAGTAGGTATTGAAATACCTTCCCGAATCTCAAATGGATAACATGCCCTGTTACAATTGATCATGAGGTATAATTATCTGAACTGTCATGAAACCAATAGTCCACTATTCAAGGAGAATACTGTGCTGCATACAGAGAGCACAGTCTGAAAACTGCTCCAGGTGAACATCTGTGCCTGGGACAATTGAGGGGATGACCTCGGTGTAAACAAAATTAAAACCTTCTTGACTCAGTTTAACAGGAAAATTATCTCACCTGATTCTGAGATTTGCTATTATAACCTGTAAATAACATAGAACTTTGCTCTGTCAGAAATTAATCTCACCTTGAATCAAACAAAGCTGAGGGAGTTTTTCCCATATTGTGGCTGATGCCCTCTAGGGAACAGTCATAATTGTGTTCCTCTTTTTACTCTCATAGCAAATTTCTATAATCAGGGAAGGTGAACTTCGAAAGTCTGATTAAATCTATGTGACACATTACTTGAAAAACTTGTAAAATCAATTGGCATAAGAATTATTAAAAGGAAGAACATATTAACAGAACAACTAGAAAACAGTTGGTTTTGGATAGGACACGATTAAGACACAATTAAGAGTTTATTGATTCTATTTACAAAGTTTTCTAGAGCATATACATCAAATGATCAAAAAAACAAATGCTTTAATATTAAGTCTTTGAATTACCTCATTCTTTAGAGTGATCTGGGATAATATCTTAGTAAGGGGGGAGTTAGAAAAATGGATAAATAGACAAGTTTTTAATAAAAATATAAAAGTTTTTCCTAATTTAAATTTTTTAGTGCGTCAGACTATTTTAACAGGAACTAATCCAAATGTTTCCAATAAGATATTTGGGCCTTGAGTATGATGGTAATAAGTTCTCAAAGTTATATAAAAGGTTTTACACATAAAAATTGCTTCTCACACTTGAAAATTCATTCAATGTGTTTTGATATACTCCCCCTTTCTTTATTATCTGTGAAGCAGTCCGTGGGGAGAATTTGATTTTGGATTTGGGACTCTTAAATTTGAAATTTGGAACTTTGAAGAGGACTTTAATTTGGACTTTAATCTGGTGGATCTTTGGATTTGTGGACTTTTCCTCACTTTCTTATGCCAGAGTGATTCCAGAATCACCAAGGGAAGATGTTTCCAGGCATCAGTTGACTACAAAAAGAAACATGCTGATTAAGTGGACATTGAGATTGATGATTGTGTTTGGACCCCTTTGGTCTTTTTGTTTCATGATGTTAATCTTTTTTTTACTCTGTTGACAGTCACAATCACATGAACACTTAGTGTCCTACAATGATTCCCTACATTAGAGCCTCCAGGGATCTTCTTTGATAGTTGGATTTTCAGTTCTGTAATAGCACTCACATGTTCCCTCTGTCCATGAGACATTAGGAAAAGCTTGGCATCAATCTGGGCTTATTCTTCATTTAATAAATTCTATCACGTTTTAAACAAGTTATATAATAAGAAAGATGAGTCTATTGGTTCAGGTTGTTTTCTACGTTAGCCTACTCTAACTTTCCTGCTTCTGTAATTACGCTTTCTCCACTATCACAACAGTAGGCTCAGAAAGGTCCAAAAGGAGGAAAATGGAGGGGAAATGGATTTATCTTATTGTTCCAGAATTGTTCTGCATTAGCCAATGTATTGACTGTATTACTGAAGTGGGGTCCAGTTGGGTTCCACAGAAACATTTGATGGTTCAGTGTATTGATTAAGAACCTGCTTCTATCAGTGGGGAATCATTTTCAAGGGATCCAGGGGGAGTACCTTCCCCAAGGATAAAGAAGGCAACTGTGAACTCCAACAGGTGCCCCCATGTCTACCCCTCTCATTCTTTTCTTAGTTTTCTGAAGTTTGGTTTCCAAATAAAACTTCTCTCCTACTAATGATCTCTTAATTGCCAAGTCAGAGAGACACACAGAGAGAAACAGAGACAGAGAGAGATAGGGACAGACAGAGACAGAGAGGGATAGCCACAAGCCAAACAATCTTCTTGACTCTGAAAAGGGAATTAAAAGAGAGGGGGGAGAGAAGGAAGGCAAATAACAACAATAATAACAATAAACAGCCTCCTTTGCCTCAATTTCCTCATCTGCATGTAACCTTGGATTTTAGCCAAGGCTGGAGACTCTCTTCACTGATGGAGAGAATGATGGCTGCACACAGCTACTCTGTGCTTGCATGAGGAGCAGAGTTGGACCAGGAGCTTTGGAGAGAAGAACCTGTCTTCATTTCTGCTTGGAGAAAAGGCACTTGAGGGTGCAGACTGTCTCCAGGATGGACTTCAGGGTGGAGAAAGAGAAAGAATGCTTTATTCACATCACAAAAGTGGGGGGGGGGGGAGAAGAAACCTGTGGAGGTCTTTCTAAGGCAGGAGTAGTGCCCTTGGGAGACTGATGCCAATGGGCACAGTGATATTGAAAATGCAGGAAGCCATGGCTGGGCACATGAGCCTCATGCAACTGATGTCCTTCCAGCTGTGCAGATCCAGAAACCATTGCCCTTCTCCCCTCCAGGGTTTCACCTACTTAGTAGCCTTGGCAGACCCAAAGTAGTCATATAGCCTCAGGACTGAGCTGCGGGCATGGGCCCAGAGAGAATCTGGTAACAGAGGGAGTGGTGCCCTAATCTCTCCTCTTTGGAGAGATAGAGGACCGAGGGAATGGAGGGAGGGTGTGAAGACCTGAAGAATCCAGGGTGACAGACATGTCAGCTGTTAAAGCTGCGGCACCAAGAGCCATACATATGGTGACTAGACTAGTGTCGGAATTGCTCAGCTTAAGCTCAGGGAAGGAGGCCAGAGAAGGAGCGAGGTTGGGGCCCAAGCATTGTCCCATGGACTTTGTCATCAATTTCTTTGGAGTCTATCCCACCTGTACTCATCCAGAGATGGGTAGAGATTGAATGTGGACTGCATGACTGTCCCAGAGAGCAGACCCCAACTTACCACCATTTCCCAATATTTTGATGACAGATATCCAAGAAAAATACCCCTAGAGCCTATGCCTGGTTTCGGAGCTGGTGACCTGAGTGAAGAAGACTGTTCATACCTATGAGGTATCAAATGGGCTGCTGCTGGTAGCAAGCTGGGACTCCATAACTACACATTGGGATCATCCCAGCAGGTGGCAGATGAGACTCACAAGGGCCAGAGGAAAGGACACCTTCCTCCAGCTTCCCAAAGACTTTCTCACCCAGATATGGACACTGAAAGTGATGTCTGCAGATTAAGAGAACCAACGCAGAAGCAACACCTTTCCTGCCTAGAACTGCCCCAAAGACTCTGAGGGTATAGATAATACAAACATGCTGTTGGCCCAGTGTAGACAAGGAGGTCTAGAGCTGGTCTGCTCAGCCCATCTCCCAGAACAGGGACAGGAATGATCAATAAAAGCCCTGCAGAGGCCTAGTCATTAGGAGGTTACAGTTTCATATGTTCAAGGCAACAGTAGCAGAGATTGTGCAAGGAATATACCCAGTAGGTCACTGATCCTGCGGGCTGTACGTGTCAGGCCTATGACCTGTCGTAGGCTTTGCTGAGATGGTCATTTGATGGCACAGCGTGTTCTTACGGAGATTGTAGCTTGCTTGGTTAGCACATACGTTCCTGTTTAGAATGAAGCTAGTTGATTTACATGAAACAAATATGATGCTAACACTTAAATCAGGAAGAGCAAAATCAGGGAGAGAGAACTACAGACCAATTTCACCCACGAGTATGCGTGCAAAAATCCTAAACAAAACACAACAATATGTCACGAAGACTATTAGATTATTCGTTGTGCCCAAGTGGGATTTAGACCAGGAAAACTATTAACATAATTGATTATATCAACAACAAAAGTAACAAAAATCATGTGATTATGTCAATAGATGCCCAAAAGGCTCCTAACAAAATACAACACTCATTCCTATTAAAAACACTTGAAAGCATAGATATAAAGGGATTTTCCCCTTAAAATAATGAGAAGTCTCCATCTAAACCCATTAGCAAGCATTGTTTGTAACAAGAATAAACTGGAAGCCTTTCCAAATAAGATCAGGAGTGAAACAAAGGTGCCCATTATCACCAATATTTTTCAATATTGTACTAGAAATGCTCGCAATAGCAACAAAAGAGGAAAAAGAAATTGAAGACATCAGAATGGACAATGAGATAGTAAAATGATTTCTTTTTACAGATAATACAATGATATGCCTGGAAAATCCAAGAGATTCAACTAAAAACTAGTTAAAATAATCCTTTTAGCAAAGTAGCCAGATGTAAAATAAACCCATATAAGTCATAAGCATTTCTATATATCACTAACAAAACCCTGCCAGAAGAGATAGTAAGAGGGACCCCATCTAAAATAATGATAGACAGCATGAGATACTGGGAGTATACCTGCCAAGACAAAGCCAGGAATTACATGAGCATTCTTATGAAGTACTTTTTATACAAATAAAGTCAGATTCCAATAATTGGAGAAATACTAATTGTTCATGGGTGGGCATAGCTAATTTGGTAAAAATAACAATTCTACCTAACCTAATCTACTTATTTAATGCCATACCAATTAAATTATCAAAAAATTCTTTTATTGAGCTAGAAAAAATAAGTCATTTGGAAGAACAGAAGGAATTAATGAAAAATGTAAAGGAAAGAGGGTTAGCATTACTGTATCTTAAAGTATATTGTAAGATAATAATTATCAAAACTATCTGGTACTGGTTAAGAAATAGATGGATCAGTGGAAGAGTAGATATACATTATTATAATGATTATAGTAGCATTGTGTTTGACAAATGGAAAGATTTAAGCTTTGGGGATAAGAATTCACTTTTTGGTGAAAAAATTGTTCAGAAAACTGGAAAGCAGTCTGGCAGAAACGAGATATAGACCAAAATAGGGTCAAAGTGAATACTTGACCTAGTCATGAAGAGAGATATCACAAGGAAATTAGAACACAGAACGTATTACCTATCAAACTTATGAATAGGAGAAGTATATATGGATGAACAAGAGATAGAGAGCATTGTGAGATATGGATAATTTTGATTACATTAAACTAAAAATAGTTTGTACAAATAAATTCAATGTAGCCAAGTTTAGAGGGAAGACAGAAAACTGAGTCTTATATCTCAAATATATACAGAACTTTGTCAAATTTATAAGAATATGAGTCATTTCCCAGTTGATAAATGGTCAAAGGATATGAACAGGCACTTTGTGGAAGAAGTCAGAGCTATATATAGTCATGTGAAAATGCTCTAAATCATTTTTTGGAGGGAGGGGAGAAAGTAGGGCAATTGGGGTTAAGTGACTTGCCCAAGGTCACATGATTAGTTTTGTGTTAAGTGTCTGAGGCTGGATTTGAACTCAGGTCTTCCTGACTCCAGGGTCAGTGCTCTATTCACTGCACCACCTAGCCGCCCCATCTCTAAATCATTATTGATTAGAGAAATGCAAATTAAAATAACTCTGTGGTACCATCGCACACCTATCAGATTGGTTACAATGATAGAAGAGGAAAATGACAAACATTGGAGGGGATGTGGAAAAATTGGGACACTAATACACTGTTGGTAGAACTGTGAACCAATCCAACCATTTTGGAGAGCAATCTGAAATTTCCCAAAGAGTTTATAAAACTGTGTATACCCTTTGAACAAGCAACGGCATTATTAGGTCTGTTTCCCAGGGTGATTACAGAAAAAGAAAAAAACCTATATGTTCTAAAATCTTTCCAGAAGCTCTTTGTGGTGGCAAAGAACTGGACATTTCAGGAATGCCCATCACCTGGGGAATGACTGAACAAGTTGTGGTATATGATTGTGAGGGAATGCTACTGTGCTGTAAGAAATTATGAGCTCAGCGATCTCAGGAAAACATGGATATATTTGCATGAAATAAAGAGTGAAATGAGCAGAGTCAAGAGAATGCTGTATACAGCATCAGCAATGTCAGAATAAGTGTGAACAACCAAGTTACTCTAAGGATTATAAATACTCAAATTAACTGTGAAAGACCTAGGAAGGCAGATGCTGTCCAGCTCTAGAGACAGTCCTGACCAATACAAGTATGATGCAAAGTATGATCTTACACATATTTATAATCTGGGTCAAACGGTTGACTTCTCTTCTTCAAGGTGGGAAGGGAAGGAGGGAGACAACCCTGAACATCATATCAGACAAGAAAACAAGTTAAAAATTTTTTTAATTAAACGAATGCTTTATTAACTTCTGTTTTACATCATTCATTTCCACCAGATTATGAGTTACATTTTTCCCCCATTTTTTCCCTACCCACCACCCCAGAATAGCAGTCCCACTAGATATCCCCTCATCCAATCTGCTCTCTCCCATATCTTCTCCCATATCCCCTTCGACTTTGCCATTAGGGCAAGGTGAATCTCTGAGCCCCACTGCCTGGACATCTTATGAAACATTTAATTTTAAAACTTCGATTTTCAGATCCATTCCCTTTCTCCCTTGTCACCCACTCCCTCTGAGAAGATAAGCAATTCAGTATGTGTTGTACATGTATATCTATGCAAAACATTACCATAGTAGATATATTGTAAAACACTGCTTATATTTCCCTCCCACCTGTCTCACCTCCCACCTGGTCCATTCCCTACTTTGATCCTGTCCCTCTTTGATAGTGGGTACTTCTAACCTCCCCTCTCCCCAGAATGCCCTCCCCTCCATCATCCCCCCTCTCATCCCCCTTTCCCCTACTCAGGAGAGTGAGTGAGGGTAAGATATTCCATTTAGTATGTATGTGATTCTCTCCTTGAGCCAACTTCAATGAGAATATGCTTTTGCCTTTTTGCCTTCCTGTTCTTCCCCTCCCCTGCAACTACTTCCCCTTGCCTCTTCTACATGAGATAGTTTGCCCTACCCTGTCTCTCTCCATCTCCTCTTGCCACTTTCCTCTCTCACCTCTTGACTTCACCCCTTAAGAATCATCCCTTCCTTGGGGCGGCTAGGTGGCGCAGCGAGCAGAGAGCCAGCCCTGGAGCCAGAAGGACCTGAGCTCGGATCCGGCCCCAGACACCCAACACACAAACAAAAACCCAGCCATGTGAACCCGGGCAAGTCACCCAACCCCAATTGCCCTCCAAAAAAAAAAAATCATCCCTTTCCATCAAATTCAACCTGTGCCCTCTATCCATGTATACCTGTGGACATATGCCATGTACCCTTCTTCAATTATTTTCATAATGAGAAAGGTTTCATCAAACACAGTTATTGTTTTTCCATGTAGGACTGTAAATAGTCCAACTTTGATAAGTTCCTTTTGATTTCTTTTCCTTGATTACCTTCTCAAGCATCTGTTGCTTCTTGTGTCTGAATGTCAAATTTTCTATTCAACTCTGGTTTTTTCATCAAGAATGCTTGAAAGTCCTCTATTCCACTGAATGACCATATTTTCCCCTGAAACAAGATACTCAGTTTTGCTGGGTAGGTGACCCTTGGCTTCATTCCCAGCTCTTTTGCCCTCTGGAATATCATATTCCATGCCCTTCGATCCCTCAGTGTAGAAGCTGCCAGGTCCTGGGCTATTCTGATTGTGTTTCCACAATATTGAAATTGTTTCTTCCTGGCTGCTTGTAGTATTTTCTCCTTGATCTGGGGATTCTGGAACCTGGCTATAATATTCCTGGGAGTTTTCTTTTGGGGATCTTTTTCAGGAGGTGATCTGTGGATTCTTTCAACCTCTATTTTGCCCTCTGGGTCTAAAACATCAGGGCAATTTTCCTTGAGAATTTCTTTAAGGATGATTTCTAGGTTCTTTCTTTGATCATGGCTTTCAGGTAGTCCAATAATTTTTAAATTATCTCTCCTGGATCTATTTTCCAGGTCAGTGGTTTTTCCCATGAGATATTTCACATTGCCTTCTATTCTTTCATTTGTTTGGATCTGTTTAACAGCATCTTGATTTCTCATAAAGTCACTAGCTTCCATTTGCTCCAGTCTAACTCTGAAGGAATGAATCTCCTCAGTGAGCTTTTGAGATTCTTTTTCCATCTGGCAAATTAGACTTTTTAAGGCATTCTTCTCCTCATTGCCTTTCTGAGCCTCTTTTGCCATTTGAGTTAGTCTATTTTTTAAGGTGTTATTTTCCTCAGTCAGGCTGTTGACTGTCATTTCATACTTTTCTTGCATCTTTTTCATTTCTCTTCCCAAATTTTCCCCCACTTCTCTTATCTGCTTCTTAAGGTCCTCTATGGCCTGTAGCCAGCTTGTATTTTCATTTGGGGCTTTTGGTGCAGGAGTTCTCACCTCACAGTCCTCCTCCATGCTTTGAGCCTCTTTGCCCCTAAAATAGGAGTCCAATGTTGAACTTTTCTGTTTATTTTGTTTCATTTGCCTAGGCATATTGCCACTTAATTACTTGATTTTTGGGCTTGTTGCCACAGTAGGACTCTGCCACCAGACAGGGGAGCTTCCGCCCAAACATGGGGTCTTCACAACTTCCGCCAGTTGGGTGGCCTCTGTAAAGCCTCCACCCACTCTGGCAAGTTGGATACCCACCCCAAACTTCCCCCCCCAGACGACAATCCAGATCCAGGCAGTTTAAAGCAAGAGCGATTAACCCTCAGACTGATTTCTGGATCTTCCTACAGTTAGCAGACCAGGAGCTAGAGCCACTGCTGATGCTGCAAAATGGCTTCTGTGCAGCTGTTTCTTCAGCAGCTTTTTGCCCCCAGGAGAGGAAGCTGATGTTCCCCAAATACTGGTCCCAAAGTCCATAGGGCACTAACCTCTCACTTTGTCCTAGGCATATCTGTGCTGATAATTCTAGAATCGCCACAATTGCTGGTGTTCTGGGGTTCCACCAGCCGGCTGAAGGCCCGGCCGCCCTGGGGCTAAAACCTCGGACCTGGGCTCAGCTCTGCGCACTGCGCTGTGGGTTCCCAGTGCGCTGTGCTGCCTGCTCTCAGAGCGCTGTGCTGGCCGCTCCCTGCAGGTCTGCTGGGCTGTCCTCAGCAGGAGGTTAGCTTCTCTGTGCCGTTCTGTGGGTGCTGTGGCTCCAGAAGTTGTTTGGAGCTCCCTTTCACATTGTTTGAAATTTGTGTGGGGCAGAGCACACTGGAAATGCTGTTTCTACTCCGCCATCTTGGCTCTGCCCCCACAAGTTAATTTTTAAAAAGGGGGGGCGGCTAGGTGGCATAGTGAATAGAACGACAGCCCTGGAGTCAGGAGGACCTGAGTTCAAATCCGGCCTCAGACACAACACAAAACTAGCCATGTGACCTTGGGCAAGTCATTTAACCCCAACTGCCCTCCAAAAAGCAAAAAAAAAAAGTTTTTAATTAAAAGAAAAGACAAAAAGAAGTCTATGGATAGGTTGCATTTCAGCTAAGGGGAGGAAGTCCACCTGACTTTCCAGCCACACCTAAAGCATTTTGCTTCAGATTCTCCACATTAAAGGAAAGAATGGTCATCCAATCAGTGAGGGGTGGAATGGGCACAAGAGTGACATTCTTTATTTCTGATTCAAGAGAGAATGTGCATTCCTCCAGACTCTGTGGGGGCTCATTGCAGACACATGGAGAGAGACAGACAGACAGACTTTGGGAGGCACACAGGAAAGCAAAGCCCACACCCCAACCTGCCCCTGATCTCCAGCTTGACTCTCTGGAGACTTCAGGGAATTTCCACTTGGACTCTCTCTCAACTGAATTTGACCACTCGCTGCCCTCTGAAGAGCCATTCACTTCTCCGTATATTTTACCCTTTAGAACCACCCCCCACCCAGTTGCTGCCTGCTCTCTGCTCAGATAAATGTGTCTATTCACTATTTGTGATGCAATTTTGTGTGACTGGCATTGGGCAGAAAGAGGTCATTCTTGTGGGTGTAAGTCTCCTCCTTATGAGATGGTGGACAGGGAAGCAGCTTGAACCAAAAAACTGTGCCCCAGATGACCCATATTTAGGGGGCAAATGACTACCCAATTCTCCCTAGTATCCTTGGCTCTCAGAGGATGAGACAGCAGCCAGCTTGCAGGTGCCTACTCTGACTCCCCTTGATGTAGGGATGAAGGTCTTCCTGGAGATAGCTGTCTTCACGTCCCCATGATTAGACATCTCATGCAGACAAGCACATCTCTCATGGACATCAGTGTCCTAGATGCAAAATCAAGGTGTGAGATAGAATGGGGACTCTGTAAAGGCCCTCCCAGCTCTAATTCCAATTTTCACCCATTAGCCAAGAGGCCAGAGGATGTGCAGAAGCAGAAGAGGCAGGGCCTGGGAGGAGTAACAAGTACTGAGGGTCAGAGATGAGGCTGGAAGCCAAAATACGTATAGCACTACCTCTGATGGCTGCGCTCATAGAGGCATTTAATGGCTAGGGCAGGTGAGATCTGCCTCAAGATGCATGGCTCTTTTCCATTAGTCCAATAAGGGTCACGTCCATTATGCTATGCCTTCTTCCCACCTCTGTGCTTTTGCCTGCATGATTCCCCTGCAATGCCTCCCTCTCCCTCCTTTGGCCTCCATTCATTTCAAGGCCAGTGTCAGTGGCACTTCCTCCAAGAAGCCCCCCCCCCCCCACATACATACACTCTTCTATGCCCTTGGATTTGTGGGAATGAAGTTAAAAATCATGAAGGAAGGTTGGTCCAAGGTCACAACACTAGTAAATGTCAGAGGTAGGATTTGAATCTGGGGCTTCCTGAGGTAGGGCTAGTTTTCCTAATACCCTGTTCACCTGGGGGTTTGAAAGAGAGTGGACTGAAGTCTGAGGGTGTGGGTGGGATACAAATTGAGACATCATGATGATGATGATGATGACTGGCATTTATGGAGTGACCCAAGGTTTACAAAGTGATACCTCACATGATCCTCCCCACCACCCTGGGAGGGAGGTGATATTTCACAGCTGAGGTGAAGCAACTTGCCCAGGAGTCCACAGCTAGTAACTGGCAGAAGTCACATTTGAATTCAGAGCTTTAACTTAGAAGCCAGAGCTCTCTCCAGTCTACCACCAGCTGCCTGACCAAGGCTTAGGACCCAGGACAGGCAGTGAAAACTCCCCACAAAGACCTGGACCTTTTATGAGCCACGCTAGGCAGAAGTGGGAGGAGCTACCTGGGGAGACCCTCCTTCCTGTCTTCCATTTCTGGTCTGGTTAGGGCTTTAAGACCCCTGTGCTCCCAGCCCTCCTGGAATTCCCTGATGAAAGGTGATCAGAGAGGTAACCCTGAGCATGGGGATGGCCTGAGAAGTAGATAATGGGAGAATCCTGAGAGGAGCTAAGCAGGCAGCCAGGCAGAGGCTTCCAGCTGAAGAGGCAGGGCTGGAGATGGGGAGCTCTGGGCCTTTGAGGTCCAGGTTAGGGGATAACACCACAAGACTGACTCTTTTCTTCAGGGGAGGGTCAGAGCTTTCTGTCCAATCCATCTGTCCTTTCCTCGGACAGACCTGCTTTTGGGCCTGGGACCCCAGCTGGCTTGTCATTGGCCCTGTCTGAGGTTTCTTTTGGGAGCTGACTCCCAGAGCTGGGAGCGAGACCTCAGAGGCCACTGAGGCCCCCACCCCCTCATTTTACAAGAGGAAGAAACTGAGGCTCAGGGCAGTCAGTCATGAAATTTAAACCTCAATCTCCCTTATGCTAGGTGATGGAAGCCTCTCCTCTCTCCACAGACTTTTTTTTTTTAAGCAATTGGGGTTAAGTAACTTGCTCAAGGTTACATGGCTAGTCATTATTTATGTGTGGGTGCTCATTTTCTGAGGCCGGATTTGATCTCGGGTCATCCCAACTCCGAGGCCGGCGCTCTTGCTCACTGCGCCACCTAGCCGCCCCGTTAGGGCAATTGGGGTTAAGTAACTTGCCCAAGGTTACACGGCTAGGTTTTTTTGTTTGTGTGGATTAAGTGTCTGAGGCCAGCTCCGAACTCAGGTCCTTCTGACTCCAGGGCCGCACTGGGCCACCTAGTTGCCCCTCTCCACAGACTTCTGAGGGAAAGAATCTAAGGGTCAGTTTGGGGGCCTTTGGGTGTTGATTGCACTGGCCCAGGCAAGAGCTGAGCTTGAAGTTGGAGTTTGGTTTTGAACAGTGGCTCTGTTTGTTGCCTCCTTTCCGGAGGGCTTCCATGACTGGTGACCTTGAGGAGGGGCTGTTTCTGAGTAATGACTGCTCATATATTATGGAAAGGAGCCAGGCCCAGTAACTAGGCCAAGCCCCAGAGGAAGTGGCCAAGTGCCTCCCACATCTGGTTTGGAGGGAGCAGGGAGAGGAGGGAAAGGACAGGTCCAATCAGGCACCTCTTGGTCCCAGACTCACTGCCCCTGAGGCTATCTAGTACCTTTCCCTCACTCCTGGGCTTCTGGGGGGGGAAGAGCCCAACTTGGAACCATGCCCCAGCAAGATTGGGAAACTTCTCAGTCAACCTTCAGAGATCTTGTGCTCCCCTACCCCTTCCAGCCTTGATGTCCCTTCCCCTTTCCAGATAAGGTGAAGTGTGGAGGAAGCTGAGAGTCACATGGGCCTGTATCAGCCAGGGCTTGGGGATGGGCAAGAGAGGAGAGGGTCCAATTGCCTGAGCAGACACAGACTCCTGACAAGTGGGAGTCGAGCCCCTGGGAACATTTGGGCTGAACTCTCCACCTGTGGGGTGAGGCCTGGTGAAAGAAAGGAATGCACACAGGAACCTTGAAAGGGGAAGGTGGGAGGGAGGAAAGAGGGGAGAGAGGTGGGAGAAAGAGGGAATAAGAAGGAGGAAGATGGGAGGGAGGAAGGGGAGGAGGGAAAGGAAAAGAGAGGAAAGAGGGGAGGGAGGAGGGGAAGGGAAAAGGGATAAAGGAGGGAGAGGAGGAGGGGGCGAGGGAAGAAAAAGGAGAGGGGAGAGAAAGGGGGAAGGGAGGAAAGAGAGGAAGGAGGAGGAAGGAAAGGAGAAGGGAGGGAAAAGGGGAGGGAGAAGATAGGAGAAGACGGGGCAAAGCCAGAGCCAATTTCCTGGGGCCTGCCCTAGGAAAATTTCCCAAAAGAGGGACAGAGTGTCCAGGAAACACAAGAAGGGGACAAAGAGCAGGACAAAGGCTAGTACTGGGAGGGAGGAAGCCTGCTGTTGTCTTCCCCCAGAATCTGGGTTTCAGTTTACTGTGGCAAAGTGGAAACAGACAGAGGTGGGTGGGTGGGGAAGGAGCTGCTCCTTGCCTTCCATTTCCCTGGTAGGGCAGGGCTGGACCAGCCCAGCTGGGCCCCACTGGAGTGCTGCTGTGCTGGGATTATCCAGGATTGTACCATTTCCAGTGCCCCACTCCCAACACACACACACACACACACACACACACACACACACACACACACACACACACACACACACACACACACACACTATCAATAAACAGCCCAGGCCCAGGTCCCTTCCCGATGTGCAATTCTCTGATTCCACCCTCCTCCCTTCAGCGGCCAAGTGTCTTTCCCCTGCTGCATGGGCTCCAGGTGGCTCCTCTTGGAATTCCCCCATGTCGTTGTAAAGCTCTTCCTGTGGCCATTTCTAATCTGCTTAGAGCTGATTCTCTTCCTTCCACCAGCCATCTTGCAACTCCCTAGGATGGCCACCACACCTTTGCTCAAGCTCTCCCACCTCTGTCTCCCACTCTTCCTGACTGCCTTCCCTGGCCTCTTAGATGTGCTCTTCCCCTTCCCGGAGGGCCTTCCTTTGACTTGTCCATGCCTGCCATCTGCTGTCATCTTCGTATTGTCTCCTCTCCCCCTTCCCCACTTGAGTGGCAGTGCCTGGAGAGAAGGGCCTGTCCCTTAGCAGTGAGCCCTGTGGTGCCCAGGGCACACATCTGTCTGGCATGTGTGTGAACACATGTGCTCATGTGCCTATGTGTGTAAGTGTGTGTGTCTGTGTCTGTGTGAGTGTGTGTGTCTGTGTATGAGAGAAGAGAGACAGAGACACAGACAGATATCAAGAGGAGAGAAAGAGACACAGAGAGACACAGAGAAAGAGACAGAAACACAGAGACAGAGGCAGAGAGAGAGGCTCGAGCACACTCCCTTGAAGGGGTCTGAGCTCTCTGTGGAATCATCTCACTCCTCTTCTGTGCCATCCATCCTCTGCAAGGCCTCTCGGCCCCTCCCCACTCCCACCTTCCCCCCCTCCCCAGCTTGGGCTGCCTCTCTCCAGGGCCTTGGCTAAGTGTTGTGCTCTGAACACTGCCACGTTTTACAGAAGCCTGCTCTAAAACTCCCTTGGTACTCCCTCTCTCCACTAAATATTTGCTGAGCCCATCAAATCAATAGGGGTTCTTTGAGGCAAATCCCCGTGGCTCAATTTGCAAACAATGTTCTAGGTCTGTGGGGGCCAGATAGCCTTGGTACACCCTTCCTTCCCTGGTGAGTGGTAATGAAGGAATGGGTGAACCAAGCAATGATTAAGTGCTTGCTGCGTACAGAGCACTGGCTAAGTAGGGATGCGTCTGGAAAAGGAAGGGGCTCCCATTCTAATGGAGGAGGGAGACAACACACTGGAAAGGCTTTGACAGTGAGTCAAATGGGAAGTTCCCAGGGTCCTGAGAGGGGAGTAGCAGAGCAGCCAGCCAAGCACAGCTTCTTCTTCCCTGTCATTCCCGCTCATGGAATTCTCTCCATTTATGATCTGTGACCGTTTGGTGCCTTCACAGAGCCCCCACCTACCAGGTTGGTTTGTAAAGGTAAGCACAATGCCTGGCACATAGTAGGTAGGTAATAAATGCTTCTGCCCTGTCCTCCCCTTCCCACGGTGGCACCAGCTAGAGCAAGGCGTTTCCAGGCTGTATCTGCTTTTCAGAGTTTTGCCTAGAAAGGAAGGAGGAATATAGGACAATGTGAGTGCATTTGTGGGCAGGGAAGTAGCGGGCAGATAGGGAGAGATTAAAGACTAGAGAGTGGGGGGGGGGGGCGGGGAAGGGAAATGAGAATGGGGCTTGTGAGTGTGAGAAGATGAAAGGAAATGGCATGGTGGGGTGGGGAGGCAGAGGACTGGCCATGGCCAGGAGATGGGTCAGCTTCTCATCTGAGTCAGATGAGGGGGAAATAGGGAAGGAACTCTTGTCCAAGGACCTGGATTTCTTCCTTGTGAAGAATAAGTTAGGATTCTCAGCAGAGGTGGAGGAAGGAAGAAATGCCATGACAGGCTAGGGAATCAGTGAGAAAAATGTGGATTACCTTACAGCTGTGAGGGCCCAGCTGAAATGAGTTCATACAAATTTGTAGTGGGGGAGAGGGGAGTCAAGATGGCAGAATGAGAAGAAGAATCTTTGCCTAGTTCACCTGATACAGCACCTCTACAGCAACCTAGAAAATGCACCAGACTAAATCCTGATTGGGAAAGCAAAATAAAATAAAATAAAATAGTCATGGTGAGTCCTTTTTCCATCCCAGAGCAGCTTAAGAGGAGATGTCTGTGGGTGCTGGGGTGGGGACTGGCATGGGGGCAGGGAAAGCAGCAGGAACTATTCTAGCCCTAAGAGGACTGAGTCTGAACACTGAGACAGGATGAGATCCCATGGGACCCCTGACCTACCTATAGGAGCAGTGTAATGGAAATGCAGATTTGAAGATCTTCCCTGCCCATAGGCCCTTTGATTGGTTTAAGAGACTTTGATTGACTTAAGTGACTCTGAGAACCTTCCTTGATTTGAAAATATATTCTGCCTCCTAATAGGCTGAATGTGGTCACATGGAGCCTGTGGTAGGAAGCTTGGTTTTCAGGAATGACCACACCTTGATGCTGTGTGATTGGGCAGTGGGTCAAGAGGGTGATTACATTCTCTGAGCCAGGAGAAGACTATATAATCCCTGATTTGAGGCTTTGCTTTGGGGTTCACTTTGAGAAGTGTTGTGTGATTTGACCAGATGAGACTCTGGGAAGCCGTTTTTGACAGCCCCCCGGCTTTGAAAACCCAGATGTTGATGCTTCCCTCTCTGGTAACTGTGATTTTGGTATTGATAATGGTTGGACAGTTTGGAAGCCTGTCTGTTTGATCTGTCTGTATACTCTGAAGTTTGGGGTGCTGACCTTTTCCCCCTGAACTAGGTAATATATGTTTGTTTGATTAAAGTAAACTTGTTAACCAGTTTTGAATTGCTTTCCTTTTGAAAATCAGATCTAAGAACCTGTGTTGGCAGTCACCCTGGGGATATTGGGGTGCTTGCTGCTACAAGCAGGGACAGTGCCATCTGGCAGTTTGATCACCCATTACCTCAGGCTAGGACAGAGAGGAGCCGTTAAGGTCATGAATGAGAGAGGCCTGATCAAGGAGCAGTCTCCAAACCCTCAGCAAGTGGCTTTGATCCTATATGCAGAGGGGTAATTCAGTTCTAGTCTTTAGCCCAATGCTTAAGCTTACAGTGGAATAATTCAGGGCAGGAGCCCTAGGTCAAAGGGAAGTCAAGCAAGCTGTTTAATCCTGAACCTGCAGAGCCTGCCAGGGCTCACAGCGCCCAAGTTTAGCAGCAATCTGTGAAAACTCAACCATGCGCTAGACAACAGACCATAACTGGGTTAGGAACACAGCTCAGAATGGAAGGGCAGTGAACAGATCTCTCCCCAGATCACACCACCTTGGGAACACCAAAAACATGCAGACTCCCAATCAGAGCTGTGAAAGCAGCAGAAGGACATAAAGAGCAGAAGTTGGGGCTAGACATACTCCCACAGGTGAGCAGAGTCCAACACTAACATCAAATCCAATGTCAGGAAGGAGACTGGAAGAATGAGTAAACAAAGAAAGAGCTTGACTATAAAGAACTGCTTCAGTGACAGGGAAGCTCAAGACAAACTCAGAAGAAGATACTATCTTGGAAAATATTGTCAAGCAAAGCCTTAAATAAAAATGCAGATTGGACACAAGTCCAACAAGAAATCCTAGAAGAGCTTAAAAAAGAGAGAGATTAAAACCAAATAAGAGTGGGGGTGGGTGGGAACAGAAATGAGAGCTATGCAAGAGAGTTATTATGAGAGAATTAGCAGCTTCATGAAAAGAGGTACAAACTTTATTGGAAAAAATAACTCCTTAAAAAATTAGAATTGGCCAAATAGAACTAAAGACTTCATAAGACATAAGGAAATAATAAAAGTCAAAAAACTGAAGAAGAGAAAAAAAGAATAAGAAGTGAAATATAGGGGGAAAACATGACCTGGAAACAAGATGAAAGAAAAGATAGTTTCAGAATTATTGGACTATCTGAAAGCCGTGAACCAAAAATGAACTTGAACATCCTATTTTAGGAAATTATAAAAGAAAACTGCCCAGATATCTTAGAACCAGAGAGCAGAGTAGAAATTGAAAGAATTCACAGATCACCCCCTGAAAGGAACCCCCAGATGAAAACTCCCAAGAATATTATATATGGCCACCATTTATAGTAGGCACAATAAGCATGATTTCCTATCTTTGTTAGGAAGAAAAGAGGCAGACAGTGAAAGCAGCCCAGGGTCAAAATTTGTCAAGGTGTGATCAGTGACAGGACAAGGGGGAGAAGTGCCCTAGAATAAAAGATAGTAAGGATGGTAAGAAGAAAGTGGCAGTTCACTGAGGCTTGCCAAACTGGGAAGGTGGGGAATGATGGAAGGCAAATCAGAAATCCCCAAGCTAAATAATAAAATAGAAAGTATGAAAATTAAAGACAAGATTAATAAAGCTGAAGCAAAAAGACCATTGAATTAACAAAGAAGTAAAAGTAGGAGTTGGTTTCCTAAAAGTACTGTAAAATTCAGAGTTAGTGAACAAGATTTTTAAAGGGAAAACCCAATTGTTCATGTTAAAAATGGAAAAGGCGAATTTACAAGTGAAGAACCTATAAGGAAAACTACTAATTAGGCCCAATGTTAATACTCTAGGGTTTAGCTAGCTTTTGTGCAGTGACTTGAGGATGACACAGGGCTTCACGAGTGTGACCTAATCGTATTCTCAGAGCCCTGATGTGTAGATGCTGTTACTGACATTTTACGTAAAAGGAAACTAAGGCATTCAGAGATTCCGTGACTTCCAGGTTCACAGATCTAGTAAGTGTCTATGGCTGAATTGGAACTCAGATCTTCCTAACTTCAGGCCCGACACTCTCTCCACTATGCCACCTGGCGGTCTTAATTATATGCTAACAATTTTGTCCAATGATATGCTAACAAAATGCATAGCAAAGGCAATAAATGAGTATTTGTGAAAATACAAAACACTCAGATTGACAAAAGAACAAATAGACTATTTAAATATTTAAATTTAAATAGACTATTTTGATAACCCAATAATAGAATAAGAAATTGAATTCATAATAAATTAATTTTCAAAGAAAAAACCTCCAGAACCATATGGATTTACAAACTATGTCTACCAAACATTAAAAGAACACAATTCAAATACTACATAATCAGCAATAGTAAGGTAAGACATCCTTTTAATCGCTATTTATGATACAAATATGGTCTTGATTCCTAAAACAGGGAGAGACAAAGCAGAAATAGGAAAACTATAGCGATCCCCAATGAATTGTAATACAATTTTAAATGAAATATTAGCAAGCAGGCTACAACAACATATTAGAAAGATTGTATCTACATTGAGACCAGGCTGGGTTTACACCAAGAATGCAGGGTCCTTTTGACATCAAGAAGATTAGGAATACAAGTTGTTCCAAAAAGTTTTAGAGCAATTCTAAGCCATTAAGGGTGAAAACTGCCCTAAGGCTTCTGAGACACCTGCAAATGGACTATGTAGATAATACAAACAATTTTAAATATTATTATGTTGAGATACTCAAGGGCTTCTGGCAAAATCCATTACTTATTTCTGTGTAAAACCCTGGAAGCTGAGGCAGCTAGTTGGCAGTGAAAAGAGCACAGGCCCTAGGGTCAGGAGGACCTGAGTTCAAATCCAGCCTCAGACACTTAACACTCATTAGCTGTGTGACCTTGGACAAGTTACTTAACCCCAATTGCCCTGCCCTCCCCCCTCAAAAAAAAATAAGACTCATCTTCCAAAACAAAACAAAATAACCCCAGAAACCATAGAAATAAATGGATATACCTTAATATAGTATACAGTGGTCATTTACCAATGACATCATGAACTTGATGTTCATGTAAATTGGAGAATGAAGAATGAACAATCAACCAACCAATCAGTATTTATTTAAATCCAAAAGCAAACATTATACAGATTGGAGAAAAGTTAGAGGCCTTTCCAGGAAAGAGTCATGGAAAAAGAGTCATGATCACCACTGCTATTTACCAAACTGCTAAAAGCACTAGTTGTAGCTATAAGGCACGAAAAAGAAATTGCAGGGGAAGCACAAGAGAAACCAAGATGATCCCTTATTGTAGATGACACACTTAAAGAGTCAAGCAAAATTTCATTGAAATAATAACATTGACAGAGTTGCCAGCTAAAAGATAAGTCCACAGAAATTGTCAGTTTTCTCTGTTTCACTAATAAAACCAAACAAGGAGCGCTTTGCAGAGAAGTTCCATTCACTAGAGGCTGTTATAGGATGCCACAGTACCCAGAGCACCTGGTGTGGAAGCAGAAATGCCAGAGTTCAGACTCGGCCTGAGACACTCACTAGCTGGGTGATCCCTCAGTTGCCTTAAGTTTCTTCATCTGTAAATTGGGGATGAGAGCATATTTATAGGGCATTTTGCAAACGTCAAGGGCTATTTATAAATAGCTATTAAATGCTAGATATTGTTTTTAATTATTTAAAATATTTCATTTAAAGTTTTGAGTTCCAAATTCTATCCCTTCCTCACTCCCTCCCTTCCCTCCCCATGACAGTAAGTACTCAGATATAGGTTATACACATGCAATTATGTAGAACATTTCCGTATTAGTCATTTTGTATAAGAAGACTTGAATAAAAGAAATAAAATGAAAAAAAAGAGTGAAAATAGCATGGTTCATACTCTGTTCAATCAATATCAGTTCTTTCTCTGGAGGTGGAGAGTTGATTTCATCATGAGTCCTTTGGGATTGTCTTGGGTGGGTTGGATTGCTGAGCAGAGCTAAGCCATTCAGTTATGTATTATTACAATGCTGC
Source organism: Gymnobelideus leadbeateri (assembly GCA_011680675.1). Lineage (NCBI taxonomy): Eukaryota > Metazoa > Chordata > Mammalia > Diprotodontia > Petauridae > Gymnobelideus > Gymnobelideus leadbeateri. The sequence continues at coordinate 116,691 of WOXC01005896.1, read as the reverse complement.
TGTTACAGTACAGTGTTCTCCTGGTTCTGTTCACTTCATTCTGCATCAGTTCATGTCAGGCTTTCCAGGATTTTCTCAGAGTATCCTATTCATTATTTCTTATAGCACAATAACATTCCATTACAATCATATACCACAGCTTGTTTAGCTACTCCCCAATTAATGGGCATCCCTTCAATTTCCAACTCTTAACCACCATAAAAAGAGCTCCTATGAATATTTTTGTACAAATAAGTCCTTTTCCTTTTTATTTTATTTTTTTTATGTCTTTGGGATATAGACCCAGCATGGTATTGCTAGATCAAAGGGTATGCAGAGTTTTATAGCCCTTTGGGCATAGTTCCAAATTGCTCTCCAGAATGGTCGATCAGTTCACAATTCCACCAACATCCAGCATTTCCCCTTTTCATCACATTAGCCAATCTGATAGGTATAGAGTGGTAGCTCAGAGTTATTTTAATTTTCATTTCTCTAATCAATAGTGATTTAGAGCCCCTGGGGTGGGGCTTCACTACTGGTGAGCAATGGGGTGCCAGCATTCTTTCAACTCCTGCCCTGCTCAGGTCCTGCCTAGAGGTTTGGGTTCAGTTCTGAGCATCACAGGACCAGCTGCATCCAGGTCACTGAAAGGTCTGTTAAGGGCTCAGAGGGCACAGGAGGCCCCATCTTCCTGTGGGAGAGGACAGAGGATGCCCAGGAGCAGGGAGCAGGAGTGATAAAGAAGCCAGCTGAGGCTGGGTGCATGCTGCCCAAATGGAGGACTGTCCAGGGCACTTTTATTTTTAAGGAGAGACAAGTCAGGAAGTCTCTGCTCCCCTGGAGCTCCCATTATAATGGAGAGATGACAGATCAGAAAGGTGTCAGCTGATGAAAAGGTCCCTGGTCCTTTGGATGCAGCTATAACAAAGCAGACGCCTGGGCCTTTTCTTTATTGTCACTGGTATCTGATGCTGAAATGCTGTAGAATGCTAAGGACTCTGTGGTAAGAACCTTGGCCACAAATTAACTTGTTATGTCCTTTTGCCACCTCCATCATACATCTCCCATTCATGCTGCCCATGGCCACCTCATCTTTTCTCTTAGATCAGCTTCTCTGTCCTCTTTTCTGCCTCCCCCACAACTTATCCAATAAACAAACTATGTGAGCTTTCTGTTTCCTGCTGGGGGAAGCATGTGCCCTGAGGAAGGGTTGCTGCAGGCCAGTCCAGGTGGCTTCCACATCCTTTGACAGCTTGATCTCCCACCAGGGAAGTGGAGAATCTCCAAGGTAAAGAAGAGCAAGCCTCCCTTATGCCCTCCACTCAAGGATGACCATTCTCACACCTGGTCACACTCTTGGCATCCCAGTGACTCTGAACTCCTGTGGATCATTATCTAAACCCCATTCCACACCCCCTACCACCTGATTTCTCATTCCCATCCCTTTCAACTCTCCCATCCCAAAGATCCACCCTAACTCCACCCTTCCCTTGGATGTTGCCCTCTGGAATGCCTGTTCTGTAGGCAACAAACTTAGCTCCATCTGACATCTTTTCCTGTTCTACTCCTTCCATCTACTGGCTCTCACTGAAATCTCTCTCTTCCCCAGCCCCCAGTGACAGGTGGTGCCCAGCCTCCTTGGCCACCCTTTCCAATCCTGGCTGCCCTTTCATTCACTCTTCTCAGCTCACTCCTTGCTTCCAGCTGTCAGTTTCTCTCCCTTCCTCCATCACTCAGTAAATTCTCTTCCTTTAAGGTTTGTGCTGTTCACATCTACCACCCAATCAAAATCCGAGTAGCAGTTTTCTACAGACCCTTTCCCCCATTACAGTCACTCCTGTTCCTTCCCCAGTGAGTCATTTCTGGGCTCACAGTCTTTCCTCCGAACTCCTTGCCTGCCCTCTTACCAGGGGACTTCAATGTACGTACTGATTCTCTGAAGCACCTTAACCACTCCAGTGCTCACCAAGATCACTTCCCATGAGCTACTCCCCCACCTCCCTTCAGCCACACACAAATGTGTTACACCCTGGATCTGCCTCCACAGTCAAGAATTCTGAAACCCCCTTCTCCAGCCATAATCTCTAGGCCTTCCCTTACATAGTCTTGCTGTGACCTCCAGTCCCTTGAGCCCTTGATTCCCTCCCAAGCCATCTGGACTTCATTAGCCATTCTCTCCTCTTCTGCTTATGTCGACCCCTTGGTGAACCAGCTCAGCTCTGCACTGTCCTCTTCTCTTGAATCCCTCACCCCCCAATCATATCCCCAATTTACCCAACCAAGCATCAACCTTGGATGCCTTGGATTTATCATCTTCTCTCTTATACATATGCTGCCGAACAAAGATAAAGTCATGCTCTCATTCTGGCTGGGTCCACCACAGATTTATGTTACACAAACTCATCTGGCCCTCACTGCTGCCAGACAACCTTATCATGCTTCCCTCATCCATTGCCTACTTTCCACTTGGGCTCTTCCAAGCCTTCCCACCCCACCTCAAGACTCCAGTGGCTCCCTCCCCCACCTTTCTCATCTGAGAGCCCTTTGGCATGAGCTCCTTCTTCCCCCTCTTTGGCATATCCTCTTACTCACATGTTTCTGCCCCCTTTTCTCCTTTCTTTATGCCTCTCTTAATGAGTCAACCTCACTCCTTCCTTCCCAAGGCTGGTGGCTCCACCCTTCCATCTGATTTTGGCCACCAGGGTGCTCTGTTCAGTATCCTCCTTCTTTCACTTATTTCCAGTATCTCTGGCTCTGCTGGCTCACTCCCTATCATTTACAAACATTCCCTTGGCTCCCCTGCCCTGAAAAAATAAGCCTCCCATGACCCTTTCATCCCCACACACTATCTTCAGGAATCTCTTCTGCCATTTGTGGCTGAACAAATAGAAAAGGCCAGCTCTTGCTGACTTCCCCTCTTCACCATCTATCATCTCTCCAATGCTCCCTCTCTCTTCTGCCCTCCTCCCCTTCCTCCTCCTCCCCTCATATCATACCTGCACCATTGAAACATCTTCTCCGGGGTCATCTGCCTGCTCACTTTAGTCAAGCCTCTACTCAGCCAGTAAAATGATTTTCCTAAAATGCAGATCCAATCATATCACCCCCTACTCAATAAACTCCAGTGGCTCCCGATCACCCAGCAACCACAACATTCTGCTTGGCATTCGGAGTCTTTCCTGGCCCTACCTTTCCAGGTAGCAGCACTTCCTCATTTGATTAATGGCCCTAGCCTCCTGGCTGTTCCACAGCCAAGCTCCTCTATCTCTGCTCTCTGGCTGCCACTCCTTCCTGCAGTGCTCTCTCCTTTGCTCTGACTACTGACCTTTCTGGCTTCAAGTCCCAATTAAAACCCCAGCTTCTAAGGGAGTTACCTCTTCACCAGGCCCTCTTGGCTTCAGAGCCATCCCTCTGCTAGCACCTTCTATCTGTCCCATCTACAGCTTGCTCTGGATATATTGGTTTGCATGTTTGTTTCCCCATTGAACCGGGAGGCCTTCTGGGCGGAAACTGCCTTTTCCCTCTTTTTGTAATCCCAATGCTTAGCACAGCGCCTGGCCCACAGTAGGTGTTTAATGCATACTGATTGAGTGACCCTACTTTTCTTTTCTCTCTCATGGGTTACTGTGTGGCCTTCATTCTGGAAGAGGGCTACAACCTCAGGGAAGAGATGCCCTGATGTGGGTGGGTACCCTAGGTTGAGGGGAAGGGCGGGGAAGTGGGGGGAAGGTAGTTGTTCCTGCAGGCTGGGTGGTCCAGGGGCCTCTCCGACAGAGGATCCAGTGACCCTCACAACAATCCTGGGAGAGAGGTCCTTTTATTATCTTTATTCTCCAAATAAGTAAACTGACACTCAAAAGGGGGAAGTGACTTACCCAGGGTCACACTGCCAGTGTGAATCAGCAGGTTCCCCTTCACTGGAGGTCTCCAGGCTACAACTAACCCTTCATAACTGGGGCTGTCCCCAGGGTGCTGAGGGGAAAAGACTCTATTTCCTTTGCCATGGAACAGACCAGGTCAGTGGAGAATAATAGGAATCAAGGTTCTGCTCGTCCTCCAGGCTGTGATCTGGTCCTTTTTTCAAGGATCTTTTCCCTTCCCCCCCCCATTAACCTGATGAACCCTATGGGGCAGACTGCCCCACCAAGGTACCTGGGGGGAAGGTCTGGGTCAGTGCTGCTGGTGGGCTTTGTCTGGCCTCCGTGGGGCAGTGGAGGGGGTGGTGCCAGATGACAGAATTCCCCATCCCCATCTGGTGCTAACAAGATGACCCCTCCTCAGATTGTCCATATGTAGGTGGGACTGGATGCCTCCAAGCAGAGGGGCCCACTGCAAACTGAGACTTTTGAGAAGGGTTGTCTGGCTCCCACAGGGCTTGAATCATATGGTTTCCCCAGTCCCAGGCAGCTCAGAGATGGTCAGATTCTAGGGTGGGATCAGAGTGAGACAGGGAAGCAGGGTTTGAATCATCAGGGCAGGAGTGGGGTTATTCATGAACCCAGAGCCCCACAGGGGGAACCCCTCTCACTTGCCTCAACAGCAACTAAACTGATGAGGCCTCTCCTAGGACGCTTGTCTCCTCTGGCTCCAGGGTAAACAATGAAAGGGTGAGTACAAGGAAACGCATGTACAAAAATGTGGTTTATTGGATAACTCTGGGAAGAGGTGGGGGTGGGGAGGAAAATTGAGGGAGGCCACTCCCAGCACAAAGAGGAGCCTCCAGATGGGGCAGAATAGTGGTGAGTCAATTTCCTGGAAATAAATCGGATAAGTAAGCGTTCTCATTTAGGTTCGTTGCCTCGTGCTTAATGATGATGATGCCGGTGGCCAGCAGGACGATGAAGAGAATGACCAGCAGAAGGGAGAAGATCAGAGCGAAGATGTTGAGACACTTGGCTGTGGACCCGTAGCTCTGCGCCCCGTTGAGGTCACCCGCCACTTTCCGATCCCGGGCCTGGGAGGAGGGAGAGAAGAGAGCCAGGCTTAGTGAGAGGGGGAGAGCAGAACTCACAAGTCACGCAATCACACCCTGGTGGCACGCGTGCGCGCACACACACACACACACACACACACACACACACGCTCCAGCGACCCTACCCACCTTTACTGAAAACACCAGCGCCATAAAACCCAGGCAGCAGAAGTTCATGTACAACGTGTTGAACACGGACCAGACGAAGAAATCCTTCGGGGGAGCCTCATAGGAGTGGATGTTGATGATAGTGGAAGCTGGATCCTGCTCTGGGGTCAGGAGCGTTCTCTCTTCAGAGAGTAGCTCGTAGTTGGGCGGAGAAAAGGCGCGGTTGATTTGCCCCAGGGGGACTGGCTGGTTGGAGTTCATGGCGCAGGAAGCTTGCAGTACAGTGAGCCTAGAGATGGGGAGCCTGGAGCGCCGGGAGCCTGGAGCGCCGGGAGCCTGGAGCGCGGGGAACCCGGAGCGCCGGGAGCCTGGAGCGCGGGGAACCCGGAGCGCCGGGAGCCTGGAGCGCGGGGAACCTGGAGCACCGCGAGCCTGGAGCGCCGGGAGCCTGGAGCAAGGGGAGCCTGGAGCACCGGGAGCCTGGAGCGCGGGGAACCTGGAGCCTGGAGCTCGGGCAGCCTGGAGCGCCGGGAGCCTGGAGCGCGGGGAACCTGGAGCACCGGGAGCCTGGAGCGCCGGGAGCCTGGAGCGCCGGGAGCCTGGACTGCAGGCTGCTGCAGACTGAACCAGAAGCTAGCTGTAGGAGCTATTGAGGCAGCCGGAGAGAATTTGATAGGAGGAGCCCCGAATCGCCTGGCCCCCTTCTCCTCCCGTCGCTCCTCTCCGCTGAATCTGTGCCAACTTTCTGTTTCCTGAGATAGCAAAAGTTGCAGAAAAATAGAAACTTTCGAAGTTGTAGCCTGCAGGCGTCCGCTGAAGCTCTCCACTGCGATGCAAGCTGGAGCCTTGGACCGTCCTCCATCCTTTCTGACCTGGGAGGAGAGGGGCACCAAGGGATTTCCCTCGGCCTAAGCGCCTACCAGCCTATCAGTAGTTTCTCAGCCTCCCATCAGACAAGTCTGCTAGAATGAGCTGCTTCTGTCCATTCTAATGCCATTGCCCCTTCCTCGGTCACACTCAAAGATGGTCTTGCGCTTGATCTTACTCTTACCCGCAGGGGTTTCATTCTTTGTTCCCAAACCTCCTTAATCTATATCATTCTTTATCATTCCATCTGCCTCAGGGCCCCTAAGGGCCCCTCAGCTCCTCTGCTCTTTCTCCGCCCTGGCTACACTTTCCTCCCCTTGTCCTCTTGTTCTGTCGAAGATCACACCTTGACTCCCACCAACTGTGGGGGTCACCAAGCCTCTGTCCTGGGCCCTCTTCTCTTCTACCCCTATACTATCTCACTTGGTGATTTCATGGACAATTCCCAATTGAATCCCAAGGACTCAATGACCATCTTTGTGCACATGAGCTCCACATCTAAAAATCCAGGACTAACCTCTCTCTTGACCTCCAGTCCCACCCCAGCAACTCCCTCTTGGACAGGTGGAACTGGAGCCTGTAGACATTTCAAGCTCGTGTCCAAAACAGAACTCATCATGTTGTCCCTCAAATTCCCCTCTCTGCCATTACACTGCTGTCCCAGTCCCCAAGCTCACAATCTCTGGGCCGCCTTCCCATTGGAGCACTGCCACACATGGCCAGTCTGTGGCCAAGCCCTGTCATTTCTCCCTTCCTCTGATCCCTTCTCTCCACTCCCCTTGGTCACTCCCCTGCTGCAGACCCTCCTCACCTGGAGCCTGCCTCCAGTCTCCCCTCCATTCAGCCTCCAAAGCGATCTTCCCATGTCACCCCTTGTTCAGTGAGCACCAGGGGCTCCCTGTGGCTCCCAGGGAAATCAAGTATAAAATCTGCAAAGTAGACAGCAAGACTGTCAGAGGAGCAGAGGAGCTCCTAACGTGGCTCCCTCCTACCTGCCCGGTCTCCCTCCCATCACTCTCCTACACGCTATCCATGGCCCCACACAGCGCATTCCCCCTCCCCCTCTGGAGCTCTGTCCTCAGCTCTGTCCTGGGTTTCTGTCCGAGACCTTTGCAGGTGCTCTCGTCTCTCCCATTAGAAGGTAATACCTTCCAAGTCGTTATCTCCCAGGGCTTAGCCCAGGGCCTGGCACCTGAGGAGAGTTTCACAAAGCTTGCTGACTGACCAACTGATTGGCCTGTTTTACCCGAAGCTATGGGCCAGGAATTGTTTGGATTGTACAGAGCCCAGGTGAGATGGAAAGTGCCTCATTAGCAACCCCCCAAACTGCTTCCTCCTCCAGTGGTTTTCAGCAGCTGTCTCCTGGCCAGGACAGCACTGCTGTTTGCTGTCTGTGTGCTTTGTATTTGGAAGAGTCTTTTGTAGCTGGGAGAAAATACGTATCTGTCCCATACCTTTTGCATACTCTACTCTGTTGAGAACCTTCCTACTTCTCCTTTCTTGTGGGGGAAACCTTAGATAGGAACTGCAACACTAGTTATAAATCAGGGTTTAAGGAGCTGAAGAGTTAGGAGCGAGAACCCACCTGCCTCCGACCACAGGGCTGAACCCAGGCCAAGGGGCCCCTGGATGGAAAGGAACTGGGTACAGTGCCCCTGCCCCTGAGCCCAGCAGCAGCAGCAGCCCTGCAATGTTAGACAAGGATAAGGAGAGGCTCAGAAATCAAATGCTTTACAGAGTCTTGCTGTTGGGAACAGGGATTGGGTCACTGACACTGATGGGGAGTCCAGGGCAGGAAAGAAGGGACAAGGAAGGGGGTGAGGCATTGGCTGGGGAAAGTCAGGTTTCAGGGAGTGGAAAGTAGAGGAAGCTTGAGAGTCACTAAGTAAATGTTGATTAAGCCCCTACTGTGTGCCAAGCAGAGGGCCAAGCCCTGGGGACACAAAGAAAGGCAGAGACAGTCCCTGTTCTCAGAGTTCTCCCAGGCTAATGAGGAAGACAATTAACAATCTGCTAAGCACAGACAAGATGTGGGCAGGATAAACAGATGAAGGGAGTTGGTAGAAGTCACCTGGGAAGGGGTGAGCAGGCCTTTGAAGGAAAGGTTAACATGACTCAGCACCAGAAGAGAGACTGGGTGGGAGGATGAACAGAGACAGATAGAGTGGGGGGAGAGAGAGAAGACAGAGAATGAGGGAGGAAAGAGAGAGAGAGGGAGAAGGAAAGAAAGAGGAGGGAAGGAGAAGGAAGGAAGGAGGAATGAAGGAAAGAAAGAAAGAAAGAAAGAAAGAAAGAAAGAAAGAAAGAAAGAAAGAAAGAAAGAAAGAAAGAAAGAAAGAAAAAGAAGAGAGGGGAGGTAGGGAGGAAGGAAGGAAGAAGAAAGGGTTGGGGGAGGGAACCAACATTGACCACTGTGCCATTATAATGAAAAAATGGCCCCAGAGAAGTCCTGGGGGGGGGGGGGGAGGGCAGTCCAAGTGTAGCATGAAGAAGGAGGGTCTGGATCCTAGAACAGAACTCCGCAAATATCCAGAAAACACAGCAGACCAAACCCTGATTAGGAAATCCAAGAACCCCCAGTGAGTCATTTTTTCCAGTCCAGGTCAATATAGGGACACAAAAGGAAGTCTGTGAGCTCTGGGGTTGGAGCGCACATTCCAGTACCCAGGGAAGCTTCCCATCAGTACAAGAAGAGGTCCCAGACCCACATGGGCGCATCCTGATCCTAACCAGGGCCAACTGGAACCTTTATCATTCACTCCCTCCCTCCCCAGGTTTGGATCCCAGAGGCAGGGGGACCAGATGGGAGAGAGAGTGTTGGGGAGGAACCAGTCAGGGGCCCTTCTGCTCTGAATAATAAATTCAGAAGCAGCAGTATCTGGGTGTGGCTCAGACCCCTGGAGCAGGGAGGGGTTTCTGGTCTGGCCTCCAGCCCAGTCTTGTGTCTGCAAAAGGAAAAACCTGGGCAGGAATCCTGGACCAAGGGGGAGCCAGCATTTCTTTCACTCAGACATAGCAGAGTTTCCCAATGGGCTGAGAGAGGAGTGAGACCGGAAGTCTATCTACTGCTTCCAGGCAAGCACAAGGAAGAGGACTGCTGGCCAGACCCAAACTCAGGTCAGGAGCTGGAGGAGTTCAGACTGGGACCACCAGGATCAGACTTTGCCTTAGGTCAGACCACCTGGAGCACACTGAGGGCTTGCCCATTCTCAGGCTGAGCTATCCCTGAGATCCAGGACAAACAGGCAGTTAGTTATGTAGCAAGCATTTATTAAGCACCTACAGTGTACCAGGCACTGCCTAAGTACTGGGAATACAAAGGAAAAACAAAAGACCATCCCTGCCATCAAGGAGCTGACAGTCTCCTGGGGGAGACAACAAGCAAAAAAAAATCTATACAAACAAGCTACAGAAAGGACACATAGGAAATAATTGACAGGCACATAGCACAATAACTGACAGGGGGTGCCCATCCCTCCCCCCTCCCCCCTCCCAGCATGTGAAGATTCTTCTGGGTGGAATAAGGGGGTGACAATTTGCAGTTTATTCCAATGGCCAGGAAGGTGCCTGAAGCATGTGCTTAGAGCTTGGTTGGACATCTGAAGACTCCAAGGTCGTCCACCCCATCCCAGGCCAGCGCCTGTCATCTGGACTTTTGTCCCAGCACCAGACTTGGATGACTCCAGAAGAGAGAGTGAGGCACTCCCAAGTCAAGACATTACCCCCATCCTCTTCCAGAATGAAGCAGAAACAACAAGCAGAGCAGTGGATGCAGTGCCAGGGCAAGAGTCACAAAGACTCATCTACCTGAGCTCCAATATGGTCTCAGACACTCCCCAGCTGTGTGACTCTGGGCAAGTCATTTCACCCTGTTTGCCTCAGTTTCCTCATCTCTAAAATGAGCTGGACAAGGACATGGCAAACCACTCCAGTGTCTTTGCCAAGAAAACCCCAAGTGGGGTCTTGGGATCAGACAGACTGAACAACAAAACAGGAACAGGGCCCTAGAATGAAGAGGGGTTGGAGAAGACTTCCTGGAGAAGCTAGGACTTGGAGAAAGCTGGGTGGGTCACTAGTCAGGACAGAGGGGGAAGAGCACTCCAGGAATAGGGGGTGTCCCAAGAGAATTCTCAGAGCCAAGAGATGAAGGGTCTTGTTTGAGAAACAGTCAGGAGGCCAGTGTTACAGGATCCAAGGGTACTTGATGGGGAGGAGGGTGTAAGAGGTTTGGAAAGGGAGGGGGCAGGCAATGAAGGACTTTGAAGACCAAACAGAGCAATTGGTGTTTTCTCTTGGAGGTGACATGGATCCACTGGAGTTTATTGAGTAGGAGGTGACATGGTCAAATCCAGCTTCAAGGAAATCACCTTGGTGGCTGAATGGAGGATGGATTGGAGTGGAGAGGCTTGAGCCAGGCAGATCCACCAACAGCTACAGCAATAATCCAGGTGTGAGGTGATGAGGGCCTGCACTGGAGTGGGGGCAGTGTCAGGGCAGAGAAGGGGGCAGCTTGGAGAGATCCTGCAAAGGTCAAACTAACAAGTCTTGGCACCATATTGGATATGGCTGGGGCGGGGCGGGGCTGGGCAGGGTGGGGGGGAAGGGGAGGCGAGGGAGGGCGTTGGGGGAGGAAGAGAGAAAAGTACAAGATGATTCCTAGGTTGTAAGCCTGGAAGACTGAGAGGATGGTGATGCCCCCAGCAGCAATGAGGAGGGTTGACAGTGTGTGGGAGGGGTCTTGAGGGGAGAGAATGAGTTCAGTTTGGGACATGTTGATGTCTCTGAGACATCTAGTGTCAACTGGAGATGTGGAACTGGAGGGCAACAGAGAGGCTAGAGCAGAATAAGGAAATTCAAGGATTTTCAGACAAGATGAGAATTAAGTCAGTGGGAGCTGATGGGTATAGAAAGAGAAGGGAAGAGGAGCACAGTGGCCTGTGGGACACCTAAGGTTAGAGAGTATGACCAAGATGAGGATCCAGAAAAAAAGATGGAGGGGTGAGCAGTCAGAAAGGGGGGAGGAAAGCCAGAAGTGAGCGTTGTCCTGAAAACAAAGTGACCAACAGCATCAAAGCTGACCAAGAGGTCAAGGTGAAGCAGGACTGAGAGCTGGCCACTGCATTTGGTAGCTGTAGAGAGAACAATTCTCGTGGAATGATGAGGATCTGAGGCTGGATTGGGAAGATAGAGAAAGACATGGATGACCCAGAAAGAGACAGAAAGGAGGGAGAGAGAGAGAGAGAGAGAGAGAGAGAGAGAGAGAGAGTAGGGAGAGAGAGGGAGGGAGGGAGTGGGAGGGAGAAGGGAAGAGAAGGAAGGGAAGGGAAGGGAAGGGAAGGGAAGGGAAGGGAAGGGAAGGGAAGGGAAGGGAAGAGAAGAGAAGGGAAGGGAAAGGAAAGAGAAAGGGAAGGGAAGTGAAAGGGAAGGGATTTCATGTTGTAGGATTTTATTGTGTTTTTTTCATCAAAGATTTAGTGGGGTGATGAATGACACAAAACTAGAGGAAGAGAGGGATTCCAAAATATCCACAAGCAAACATTCAAGGAAAAACACATATTGGGCATAAATTCAATGATAATTTTGGGGAAAGTTATGGCAAGAGTTTCCAAAAAGAATTTAAAATTATTTTAAAAGCTAAATTGTAGTGCTAGCAGAAAAAAAATGGAAAAAAATAAATGGGAGCTATAGAAAGATTTGTTAGGAGAATCAACACCTTATAATAAGAAGTACAAAATCTTACTCAAGGAAAATATGCTTTTCTGAAAATTAGAATTAAACAAATTAGCTTATTAATAACTCTATGAAACAATCAGTCAACAAACATTTATTAAGCACCTACTATGTGCCAAGCACTGCACTGAGCCCTGAGAATATAAAGAAATACAGTAAGACAGCCCTTGCCCTCAAGAAGCTCACAATCTTATGGGAAAAGACAACACATGAAAAGAAACTGGACAATCAAGGGAGAATAGAGAAGTTCTTGTTGAAATCCTGAAGCCAGCAGGCCATCTTGACTTCTCTTTTTAAGTGGAGATCTCTGTTTTCACCCTCCACTTCCTTCAAGCAGAAGGTAAAAGGGACCCCAGGGTCAGAGGACACTGAGGAGATGCAAAAAATGAATCTGTGGAGAGTCCAGGAGAGCAGCCAGGTGGGAATGAAAATAAGAAATGTTAAAAACAATGTAAAGAAACTGAGAAAACCATTTATCTTGTGGTAAAAACAATTGACTTGAAAAACAGATCAAGAAGAGGTCATTTGAAAGTGATGGTAGAGGCTAGACATCATATTTCAAGAAATCAGAAAACCCACCACTGAGATCTCTCAGAACCACAGAACAAAGCAGAAGTAGTACCAGTCACCTCCTGAAAAAAAAAAAGAAAAAGAAAATTCCCAAGAACATTGTAACCAAAACTCAGAGTTTCCATGTCAAAGGAGGAATAAAACACTGCAAGCTTCCAGAAAGAAAGAATTCAAGTCCTGAGGAGCCACAGTGAGGCTCACACAAGATTTAGCAATAACTACTTTACAGGAAAGAAGAACATAGAGTATGATATCCTAGAAAACAAAGGATATATGTTTACAGTCAAGAATAACTTACCCAGAAAACACAGTATAATCCTACGTGGGGGGAAATTGAAGACTTTGAAGCATTGTTGATGAAAAGACTAGAGAGGAATAGAAACTTTGAAACACAAAATGGTAAATATGAGTAAGTATGCATAAGGGACTGAAAGAGTATAAACTGCTTATATTCTTTTTTTTTTTTTAATCCATAGCTTATTGAAGCAGCTAGATGGCACAGTGGATAGAACACTAGGTCCGGAGTCAAGAAGACTTGATTTCAAATCCATCCTCAGACACTTCCCAGTTGGGTGACCCTGGGTGAGTCACTTAACCACTGTTTGCCTCAGTTTCCTCAACTGTAGAGTGGGGATAATAATGGATACCACCCTCCCAGGGTTGTTGTAAAGATCAGATGAGTTAGTATTTGGAAATCACTTAGCACAGTGTCTGGCAAGTAGTAGGTGATATATATAGATATATAGATGCCCTCCCCTCCCCCACATCCAATACCAATGGGAGCTTGTCCCTTCACAAAAAAAAAGCAAAAGATTACAAATGAGAGAACCAAAGTGAGTCAAAGGGGAAAAAAAAGTATTTCCCCCGAAACCCAATACCCATTTCCCCCAGATAGGGTCCCCCCAACTCATAATCAACACTCAGTGCCATTCCTCCTCTCTTACCTACTGGGATTTGCAGGAGGAAGGAAGGATGGGGTTAATTGAATGCTGAGAAGAGGGCGGGACCCTAACTAGGCTGCAGGATTCAGAGTTGTAAGAGAAATTCAAAAACCATCTAAGTCCAATTCCTTCAAGTTTATAGGAGAAGAAACAGGCCTGGGGATTAGGAGTGGGGCAGGGAGGATTTAGCTGGCCAGCCCAATCCAGGAACAGTTAAACATAGTCCCCTCTCCTCTGGGGCACTGTCACCCTCCGCACTTCTCCCCCACCTCTACTGTGGGCAAGCCTGAATGTGTCTTACTGTCCTTCCTGACAAAGAATGGATGGAGAAGGGAAGGAACTGAGGCCAACCTGCCACCCATTTCTCTCTCCCCTCTCTGAAGGAGGAGGGAAAGATTTCTCTTCATCTCCTTCAGCCAAGTGTTGACCAGAATGACTGGGTCAATAATTGGGACAGCAACTCTTGCCAGTTGGAGGCTTAGGTCTTCCCAGTCCTCTTTCTGAGTGGAGACCCCAGCAGGGACCCCAGGATGGAAGGAACTGAGGCCCCCAGGAGCAGAGGCAATGATGTTGTAGCATTTGGAAACATTTTTTGCTACCAGAGGAAGATGGTGGCTGGTGAAAAGTCAAGGAGACTTTTAAATAAATACCCAAATTCCCCTGACTGGGCTTGTCTTCATCCTTTCAACTTTCTTCTGTCTCCTTCCTTATGACCAGCAGGGCTAAGGCACAGCTCTGTCCCCGAGGATAAGCATCTGGCCAGTTCTGGGCACTGGGGGGCCAGAGAGAGTGAACCCCTCTACTTATCTTCAGGCCAAGGCCAGTAGCTCTCATCACCTGGTGAAAACTAACTGCTCACATGAACATGTTCATCCTTTCCTTTTAAAATGTTTCTCCCAATTGCCCTCTCAACATTGCTCCAATAATAGTTTCCCAAGTCTCTTCCTTTTTGAGATTTTACAAAATCACGTCAGCCCATTTTCCAGAATGGTCTGAGCAAACACTTAGGAAGTATCATCTCTGATCTTCTCATGTGAGAAATGTTATCTTCTCCCATCCCCTGCATTGGAGGAACAGAATGGAACAGGTACACATCTCAGTGACTCTCATTTGGAGAAGGGAAGCATCTCTCTCTCTCTCTCTCTCTCTCTCTCTCACACACACACACACACACACACACACACACACACAGAAAGAGGTGGGAAGAGAGGGGAAAGAGGGAGAAGGATGAAAGGATGATAGGGCAGAAACCGCTTAATAGGGAATCTTTGGAGGCTTCATGTGTATGGGGTTGTACGGAGGTTGGTACCAGCAAACTGAATTGTGTGGCTGGGCAGGGAGGGCATTCCTGGTTGGACAGACATGGACTGAGAGCCTTGGTCTTTGGACTCCCTTTGCTGCTATGGGAATGGGGTATGAACCATAGTCATTGAAGTGGCCTTGCAAAAAAGACTGGGCCTCTGGCCCATCTCGTGTACATAAAACAAAACATGACAAAACCCAAGAGGGCTGCTCCAGTACCTCTGAATGCTCCCAAACCTGGTGGGGCCAGGTGCAAAGTCAGCTGCAAACATTAGCAACTTTCCATGTTTTTCTCTCCAGGCTCTTGAGCTGCCATCAGACTTGGACCATAGCACAGGGCACCCATCAAACCTCTGGGTATCTGGAGGTCTCACAGCAGGACTTTGGGTAGAATAAAAATAAATAGAGCCCTTTTAAAGGTCTCCCAAGTTCTGGCTACATACTGGTCAACCAACAAAGGCTTCTCCTAATCATACCCCCTCTGACTCTTCACTCTTATCTAATCTGCTTGCATTTCAAGCATGCTGTACATGCCAGGTCAAAAGGCAGATGACAAAGGCAAGGACGCATCTTCTTAGTTTTTTAGGATAAGGACAGGACTGTCATTTCAAGTCACACGACTGTATCTTATTATAGTAATTTAGATGTGCTTCTGGCTCAGTTTATTGGGTAACAGAGTAAGTATTGTGCTTATCCCTTCTACAGACCACCTGCCATGATGATAGAAATTCACTGCACAAGAAAAAGAGGGACATGACTGTAGAAAAGGGAAAGAAAATGCTCCTCTACCTTGGTGTCCATACCAGCCAAACTCCCTTGGGCAGCCAGCTGTACTGACAGAATGTCATAGGCAGGCCTGGAATTTTAGCCAGGTGGGAAATTTTCTGTTCAAAAGGAAATGTCTCTGGGGAAAATTGAGTCAGGAGAATCTTACCTCAGCTTTCATGCCAAAGGCATTTCTGCAGCTTTCTCTGAGAGAGAACTTCACCTGCTGGTTGCTGGCATCACTGATCACTGGCTCAATCACATTCTGCCTCTGTCACGCCTGGAGTAAAATTCAGAATACTATATATTACTGAACCATGAGGTTTAACTTTAAACAGCATGCTTCACTAACTGTAACTGAGGACTGGGTTCAGTTACTAATACTCTCGTGTTGTTGGCAGTAAGCATTGTAGATTGGCTTCTTAATTAAGTCCCTAAGACTGGAGTCTGTTAAGAATGGGTTGACTCAAGCGGTGGCTAGGTGTCGCAGTGAGTCAGAAGGACCTGAGTTCGGATCCGGCCTCAGACACTTAACACACAAACAAAAACCTAGCTGTGTGACCTTGGGCAAGTTACTCAACCCCAATTGCCCTCCAAAAAGCAAAAAAACCAAAAAAATAAAGAATTGACTCAGGATGTAACTTACATATATGGCGTTCCAGTATGCCTGTGAAACCTGGACAATCTACCAGTGCCATGCCAGGACACTGAATCGCTTCCATCTGAACTGTCTTAGGTAACCTGGAAAGATATGGTACCAAACACTGGGCTCCTTTTTTGAACTAAACTGCCAAGCATTGAAACTCTGTTTCAGAGAGCACAGAGAACTCCTATGGGCTGGTCATGTTGTTTGAACTCGAAATGCACGCTTGCCAAAAAGACTGTTTTATGGAGAACTCACACAGGGCAAGCACTCACATGAGGGTCAGAAGAAGCGACACAAGGACACTGTCAAGGTCTCTCTTAGAACTTTGGAATTGATTGTGTGACATGGGAGATGCTGGCACAGGACCGCTCAGCATGGTGTGCCCACATGAGAGAAGGGGCTGTGCTCTATGAGCAAAACAGAATTGGAACAGATCAGAGGAATTGCAGGATGTGCAGATTTGGAGAATCCAACCAGAATGTTCACATGGAGTATTTGTACCCAGCCTGGGGTAGAGCATTCCAAGCTTGTATTGGTCTGGTCAGCCATAGCCAGGCACATTGAAACTTGATCCCAACATAAGGAGGTCATCTTGGTTCTCTTCCAGAATGAAGGACAACCACCATATATTGCTACTATAATAAAAACTCTGGAAAAGAGTGCTGGTAACACAAGAGGTGACCTCATTTCTTCAAAATTAATATTCTGGAATTATAGAAGATTTGGGGAAATCCCTGCAGTCTGGGAGCAGTAAGTCACAAGATGTGCCCGAAGTCGCCCTGCTTCTCAGCTGTTCGAATAAAAGGCTGGCTCAGACCAGCATGGTTGAGACTGGTGCCACAGGGCACTTTTGAAATTCTCATGGTGGTCATACTCCAAACCTCCAGAAGATGAAAGATTTTGCTACCAAGTTTAGATGTGGCTTTGACACAGCTAAAGAAATTTAGGCAGAATTTACTTTCTAAAAATAAGCTGATTTGTAAACTTTCCCATTCTAGTGGTAGCAGAACTGAAACAATCAGAACTGTGTGTCAACAGCAAGTCTCAGACATCTCATCAGATGAAACAATGAAGAAATTTTTCGAAACCATTAGTATATTCCTAATGAAATAAAATACACTTAACAAAATAGCAGCTTTTGGACAACTCCTTAACAGTTGAGTTTATAACAGTATCCAGATTACAAGTCATTTTTTTCTAAGAGCATTAGTGTTGCCAAGTTTTACTGTAAGGGTGAATAGGGTGCTCAAGAGCACCAGCTCCTCTGAGAAGACGGCTTGCCAAGTTCTCTTCAGGGCTGCTTATCCAGCTTTGCTATCTGTCTACCCCCCAACTTTCACCTATGGCTTCAAGAAGCTGTAGCGCAGGGGCAGCGAGGTGGCGCAGTGAGTAGAGCGCCGGCCCTGGAGTCAGAAGGACCTGAGTTCGGATCCGGCCTCAGACACTTATCACACACAAACAAAAACCTAGCCGTGTGACCTTGGGCAAGTTACTTAACCCCAACTGCCCTCCCCCAAAAAAAGAAGCTGTAGTGTGCAAAGACAGGCTAACCCAGGGAAAGGGTAACTGAAGGGCCTCAAGCCTGTTGGTGAGTTAGGGGTGTGTGAAGACTTCTCCCCAGTGCAATGGGAAGATGAGAACAATTTGTTGCAAAGGCCATGAAGGTGGCTGAAGCAGGCACTTAGATCTTGGTCAGACAGGAAGATGCCAAGGCCATCTACTGCATCCCAGCCATTGCCCACAATCTTGGCTTTTGTCCTGGAATTTGATGACTCAGGGAGAGAGAATGAGGCTGGGTACTTTGCACAGCCCTGCCTCACTTAAATCCAATTCACTCCCCAGTCAAAACATCATCCCGGGATGTCATCGGTCCTCTTCAAAAAGGAAAGACAAACAACAACATTAACAGTACCAAGAAATACACATGAGGCTTTACCAGTTTAGATCACAACTACTGTTATTAGGAGAGCTCAAAGTATGCTGGGCTAAATATTATAAGCCATTGTTAGGTATTTTGCAAGGTAATGGGGTTAAGTGACTTGCCCAGGGTCATACAGCTAATAAGTGTCAAGTGTCTGAGGCCAGATCCTCATCCTGATCCAGGACCAGTTTAATTTCTGTTTAATTTTTCACTCTGAGATTCTAGGCAGAAGACTGGTTTTGTGCCCAGGTAGAAGGCTCTATGGAATTGGATCTGATGCTGGGAGGGGATGGTGGTCGAAGTTCTTGAGAGTTTTCACAGAACACAAAGAGAATTAATGCAACAATTCTCAATATAAGGAAACACTTGGAGTATTCTATCATAATTACAATAAAACAAACTGGGGCATGGGGAATTGCAATAGTCAATGATTCCATAACACCTGATGTACAATATGGGCAAGGCTGACATGCCAAGGATTCAATCCTCAAGAGGTTCTTACCCTGAAAGGTGGGTGGCTGAGTAAAACCACCAGATGCTTATGGAACGACACTGATAGCAGAAGGGGAAGGTTAAAGCTTCACAAAAATTCTTAGGGCAGTGTGGTCTAATAGGTAGAAATATGGTCCATGGGGTCACTAGGTGGCACAGTGAATAGAGCACTGACCCTGGAGTCAGGAGGACCTGAGTTCAAATCTGGCCTCAGACACTTGACACACTTACTAACTGTATGACCTTGGGCAAGTCACTTAACCCCAATTGCCCTGCCTTCCCCCCTCCAAAAAAAAGGAAAAAAGAAAAAATATGAAGGGAATCTCTTTTCTTGGAACACCTAGCTAGCCTCAACACCATTTTAAGCTGTGCCTAGGGCTACATCTTGAAGTCTTAAGACATTTGCTCAGTCATCTGTCTGTTAGAGCCCAGCACCAGGCAGTACTTCTGAAGCTTAATTATGGTAAAGTGTGTAATGGAAATGCAGATTTAAAGATCTTCCCTGCCCCTAGCTTAAGTGCACCTGGAGCCTGTGGTGGGAGGCTTGTTTTTCAGGAAAGCCCACACCTTGATACTTTGTGATTGGGCAGTGGGTCAAGGAGGTTGTTACATTCTCTGAGCCAGGGAAGGCTATATAAACCTTGAGGAGAGGCTTTGCTTTGGGGCTCACTTTGAGAAGTGTTGTGTGATTTGACCAGATGAGACTCTGGGAAGCCGTTGTTGAGAGCCCCCCGGCTTTGAAAACCCAGATGTTGATGCTTCCCTCTCTGGTAACTGTGATTTGGTATTGATGTATGTAATGTTGGGACAGTTTGGAAGCCTGTCTGTAACTCTGAAGTTCTGTAACTCTGAAGTTTGGGGTGCTGACCTTTTTCCCCTGAACTAGGTAATGTGTGTTTGTTTGATTAAAGTAAGCTTGTTAACCCATTTTGAGTTGCTTTCCTTTTGAAAAGCAGATCTAAGAACCTGTGTTGGCAGTCACCCTGGGGATATTGGGGTGCTTGCTGCTACAAAGTGTTAGCAGGGCTGTGAGATCTTACATTCTGACTTTCACAGGCGATATTCTAAGAGATCCTTACTAGGTCAGCTGCACGGAGAACAATATCACTATCTTTTGTTTCTAAATAGTTTTCAAACAGATTTATGTGTCTTTTCAAAATTGTATCTTAATTTAAGCTATAACCTCAAAGAATTCATATTAAAAGGAAAGTCACTTTTTTTCTGGAGGGCAATTAGGGTTAAGTAACTTGCCCGAGGTCACACGGCTAGGTTTTTTTGTTGTTTGTTTGTTTGGGTGTGCATTAAGTGTCTGAGGCCGGATCCAAACTCAGGTCCTTCTGACTCCAGGGCCGATGCTCTATTCACTGCACCACCTAGCCACCCCTGGGAAGCTGCTTTTGCTAACATCATTTCTAATTGAATTATGCTAGGCATTGTCTCTCTATATTACAGATTGATAAACTGAGGTCACTTGTTTTAAGATCACACAGCCACCATATTTCCTGTTGCTGGCCCTCCCTAGGCTGGCCATCCAGCCTAGGACTCAGCTGGGGCTTCTTTGGAGAGCCCTCCCAGACTGCACTTCTCCGGATCAGTTGGGGAACCCACAGCACTTGGTGCCCTCTGGTGGCCATTATGGAAAGTTCCTAGAGGGTCCCTGCCATGGAGGTGACCCATGACAGCATCACTCTGCCTAGGAATAGCTTGAGCTCAGAAAGGAAAGCCATGATGTTGCTGCCTTGGACAACCCCAAACCCGGGCCTATCTTGTGCATACAAGGAGACGTTCTGTCTAATCATGAGAGATAGATTGTGCAATATGTAATCAGTGGGTCAGTCAACATGCATTTAAGTGCCTACCTGTGGGCCAGGCACTGTGTTAAGGGTCAGGGGCCCTGGAGAAGCTCTAAGGGGGGGCGGGGGGAACAAATGTAAACAACTCTACAAATAAGCTCTGGACAGGATAAACAGGAAACAATTAACAGGGGAGCAGAATTAGATTGAAGAGGGGCTGGGAGAGAAGCTAGGGAAGTCAGCAGTCCAAGCAGAGAAGGGAGAGCATTCCAGACATAAGAGACAGCCAAAGAGAATGCTGGAGCCAAGAGGGGGAGGGCCTTATTTGTGGGACAAGCAGAAGGCCAGTGTCACTGGATGGAAGGGGACCTGGCTGAGAAGAAGCCTGGATGAGGCAGGTTATGAAGGGCTTTCAATGCCAAATGGAGCAGCTTTTATTTGATCCCAGAACTCAAGCCATGGTGACCTTGGAGCCAGAACTGCAGGTAGAATGGTCTAGCCAGTCAACCAGGACCTGGAACTCAAGCTCCAGGGGAATTTGGGACTTAGGACTGGACTGTGCTCTATGAGAACCCAGCTAAGCTAGCATCCTAATTCCCCTCCCCTCCCCAGGCAAATTGGGGGTGGGGGTGGAAATCATGCTTCCCATGCGTTGGAGGAGTAAATTTTTATATTTGTGATTATGGCCTCTGAAGTAAAAATGAACTGTTAATGGCTAATCTGTTGGTGGCTTAGGGGCAGGGGACCACCCCCTACAACCAAGCCCCTTAAGGAGACTGGAGAGGGTTGGGGAAGGGGTGCAATGCAATGTACCTGATCTCTGGGCAGGGAAGCAAAGGTGGCTAGTTTTAATGTCACAACGGGGGAAAATCCAGGCCTGGCAACAGACCAGACATTCCAAGGGAGGGGGCAGATTATGCTCTCCATAGTTATAGGGAAATTGGGAATCGGGGAAGGTCGAGGTGACTTATGGCTCCTTTGATGTCACAAGGGTCTAAGGTGTGTGCAGAGTGAACCAGCTCACTCCTCAGATGCTGTTTTTTAGAAAATGTCTTTGTCATCTACTTAAGGAAACCTGACTGTCCTGCGGGAGACTTGAGCTCCAGGCTTCCTTCCAAGCACCAAACACCCCACCCATTCAGTGGGCACCCTGGTTCATCCAGGACTGTGCCTTTCTAAACCCAAACCCCGGACCATGCCCTTCCAATTGTCTTCCACTCAGCTGTCAGAAAGCCCAGGGCCCAACCCATCACCCCCTACTCAGTAAACTCCAGGGGCTCCCTCTCACCTCCTGAGCAAATACTCAATGCTGTTTGACCTTCAAAGCCCTTGTCAGATGGCCCCCCTTCCCAGGCTTCTCCCACCTTTCTTCCCACCAGCCTCCTGCCTGTTCCATCTCTGGCTGGAGGGTTCCCTCAGGCCTGGAGCACTCTCTCTCCTCACTTAATGGCTTCTTGGCTTAAAGTTCTACCTTCCTTCTTTGTGTCCCCAGCATTAGCACAGGGCCTGACACATAGTATGTGCTTAATAAAGTCTAGGCTGCCTAACTGGCCTCTCCCCCCTCAGTGAGAGCCATTTGAAAGCCAGTTCATACTTGGGGGAAGTCCTGGAAACTTTCTGAGGGGGGCTCTGAGTCTCATCCCAACCAGGGTCTCCTGCCCCTGGCAGCCGCCATGCTCTTCCTTCCTTGCCCCCCACCATCTTCCCTACAGCTGTTGTTCAGCCTTTCTTTTTTCCCTCGGGTCCACTCCAGCACATGAACACTCACACCTTCTCTTCAGGTGAGAGCCCCCACCCCTCCCCTTGTTCTGTTCTTCCTCCACTCCCCCTCCCACCCTCGAGGTGGTGGTCCTCCTCCCCTCTGATGCCCACCCTTCCAGCTGCCTCTCATCTTTTGTCCCTTCTCCTCTAGTGGCTCCTTCCTTCCTCCCTCACTCTCCCCCTCACCCAAACAAAAGCAGCACTTTCTGCAGTAGCAAAGGAATGCAGAGTCAATGTCTGTCCATTGATTCGTGAATGGCTAAATTAGTTATGGAATATTTTTCTGGACTCGAAGGGAGCCATGAAAATGGGGGAATTCAGACTGGGAAATACTAATAAATAGGTAACAACTAGGGGAAAGGAGATTTGCCCACCACACACTTTTAATGCATTATTAACACTTTCTTAATAGTCAATAAATTAGTCAGTAGTTAATAGCACCTCCTATGGGCCTGGTGAGTGCTAAGCACTGGGAATATAAATAAGAAAAAGAAAAACTGCCCCTGCCCACAATGAGGTTACAATCTAATTTGGGGATGGTGGGAATAAGTAGCAAAGCAAATGGAAAGAACACCAATAAACCTGAGCCACCAAGCTCGGTCCCAAAGAAGAGCCATGATAAGTAACTAAAGAAATGCAAGTTAGGCTGTGCTAGACCCACCCTGTCCCCCTTCTGTCCTTCCTCAGTACCCCAACAGACCCCTTGGCCCCTACTCCCAGAGGTGGGGGCCACAGCAGACCCCACTGAACCCACCCCAGCCTCACTCACTGGCTATAAAAAATGGTGAAGGAAATTACTTAAAATAATGTTTGGGAAGTATAAACCAATGCCTCCCAGGAAGAACTAAAAAAAGGAAAAGAGGAAACTAGCCTTGAAATACCATCATCGAGATAAGTATCTAAATGAAGGAGAAAAGTTCAAATAGATTTCTCAAGCTCATGAAGTGCTTTCTGATGCAAAGAGATTTAGAAGACAACTGTGGAGAAAAAGTCCTATGAGAGGGTGGTTCTGGTGGAAGCTTTGGTTCTTCCATATCTGTCTGATACGTTTTTTGGAGGAGGTGGGAGGACACAAAAGAAATGTAGAGGTAAAAATGTCATGCATCCGTTGTTGGTGAGTTTAGAAGATTTATATCATAATGATGCAACAAGAAAACCAACTTCAAAAAAGAATGTCAATTGTGAAGCACTGAAGAATATCGCTGTAGAGTGCTGTCCCAGGTGCTGGGATGCAAATAAGAATTCACCAGATAGGACCTGGTTCAGTAAATTCAGCCAGTTAGTGTGGAATGCCAAGGGTGTGGGGAACAAACCCACCCTGAAGATGGATATAAAAGCGGTACCAGAAGGAACACTGTGGGGGAGAAAAAGATTCCAGAGGTTCATATTCACAAGGGCATGAGAGATGATGAGAAAAGAATATCCCACAGTGGGGGTGACCAGGAGACATTGCCACTGCTTTGTATCAGAAGGACAATTCATGCTTTACAAAACAAGGTGAGGACCTTTTCATGTGTGTGGCTCTTGACAGTAGAACCATACTCACTACTTCTCATCCTAGTCATTCTGTCAAAGACAGTGATATCAAACATAGTTAAATGAAGGCACGCCACTTTGCCAGCAGCCTTAGGGAAAAGTGATTCGAATCATTGAGTCCAAGGCAAACTCCCTTCAAACGTCTTGCTCTCATCAGATAAGCTATTCTTGTTGGAAAAGTTACTGCCCAAAAGAAAGGAAGCAGAGAAAACAGGAAATGGCTCTGGTAGACCTGGTGGATTTTAACTCATCCCATTACAATGGAGAAACCTGGGAAGAGGCTGAGCCCCACGGCAGAGCTGAGGGTCCCTGTCTGGCCTCTTCGTGGTGGTGCAATGGCGAATAAGAAAAGGACAACCATCTTAACACACTCTCTACTAGGCATCATTTTGTTGAGATAGTCAACTAGAGTTGAGTTATAAAAGTGAATGAACAAAATCAGGCATGTATATACTGACCTTGCAGTTTGTGATGGTCAGTGTGAGCGAGAATTCAGCATCATTAATTATTTCCTTCTGGTGAAGAAGCCCCCAGGCATTGTTGTTCTCTTGTTTCAGTGTATACATGCAGTGGTGAAATGGACACTCAGACAGAATCACCAGGCCAAGACCATCAGTAATCGAATTCAGGCGTTTATTATCTGGCCAGCGGCAGTCCTAGGAAAAGTCCCAGGAGCTGCACTGAACCCCAGTAGACACACAGTTTAAATAGTCCAAAAGCTACCATCATATCAGGGGCAGGCTGGTCGGGCAGGATATGGGGCGGGGGCTCTCCTAGATAATGCAGGTTGTTCAATGACCGAAGGGAGGATTCTTGGGTTTGGTCTGATGAGATAAGGGTGGGCTGGGGCACACTGAGTTAAAGATGTTCGATAACCTAGAGGATAACCTAGAGGAATGGAGGATTCTTGGGTTTGCAAGAATTCAGGATACAAAGATGGGCCCCTCCTAGGCCAGTGAAATGTCAAGGCATACTACTTCACTCCCCCCTGTTTTAGGTCAGACTAAGGATTCTTCCGATTCTAGGGTTTTGTAGGACATGTGGATTGCAAAAAGTTTGGTGGCCTCAAGTCTGGATTGGATAAAAGAGAGTAGGCGGTTAATCAGACAGGGGCCGATGGTCAGGGTTAGCACGACAAGAAGCAGAGGGCCAGCAAGGGCCGAGAGAAGGGTCGTTAACCAGGGGGACCAGTCATACAGGGACTGGTACCAAGAGGAGGTGGATCTGCGGGCTTGATCTCGCTCGTCCAAGCGCTTACGGAGAGTGGCAAGGGATTCCTGTATAACTCCGGATCTGTTAGCGTAAAAACAACAGGTTTCGCCCAGGGCCATGCACAGACCCCCCCTGTGCTGATAGGTGGAAGTCTACATTTGGTAAAGGCCGAAGGGATGATCTTAGCCTCTGTCTGGGATGGGATCCCTCCTGGCTCAGTTTACCCATGGGATTCCTTTGAAAAGGAATGTTTCCCGCCTATTCCTGAGTCTAGCTATAAGATGGAACAGATACTGCATGGTTGGATATCTGTGACTTTACCTGAATTTAAACAGAGTCAAGGATGTTTTATCCTGTCCTATTTGGAATGTCACATGTCCCTGTTTTTTTTCCTTCTATAGCAAGTTTCCATGATCAGAGCACGTAGTCAGTAACAGAGATGAGTTCTTTCGTGTAAGCTTACTGGAAAATCTAATATTTTTCATTTGGAATTGGAACATGTGCAGAAAGTGCAAATTGCTTAAGATCATTTTGAAAGTTTTCAACTAACTTTCTTCCTAAAAGTTTAGTGATCAATTATAAATCTTGAAACTGTTTTAAAAGAAGGGAAAATACTTTCAGAAGAAATTTTCAAATCTCTAGTGTCATTTTAAGAGGCCTATTAAAACTTTCATTTGCAAGAGAAATTTATTGCTAAACTAACGTAATGAGTTGTGAAAACAGAAGAGATCTGGCCTTTTTGATCCGAATTTGTCGTTGTTTCATGCTCTAAGCAAAAGTTAACATCTGTAACTGAATGTACATGTAAAAGATTCAATTTCTGAATTATCTCTTTCTTCCTGAGTGAATCTGTATTCACTGTATACTGTATACTGTATATATAATCTGTGTACCCAGCTTCCTATGAAACATAGATCTACCCAAATGATTTTGGGTCCCAACTGTTTAAGGGGGAGATGATCAGGTCCTTGGATTCTCAGCTTTGACTTCCTTGAGCAGCCGGCATCTGAAATTTTCTCAGAGCTCAGAACTCAAGGCTGAGAAAGTCCAGACCATTCCCTAACATATGGAAGATGACCACCCATTCTTCCTCT
The DNA here is from genome assembly GCA_011680675.1 of Gymnobelideus leadbeateri. Taxonomy (NCBI): domain Eukaryota; kingdom Metazoa; phylum Chordata; class Mammalia; order Diprotodontia; family Petauridae; genus Gymnobelideus; species Gymnobelideus leadbeateri. The sequence goes on along the minus strand of WOXC01005896.1, from coordinate 91,002 downwards.
AATCTGGGAAGACCTAATAGCTGAAATCACTAACTCTTCCCTTATCAAGTTCCTTCAGGGTCTGCAGGCGATTCAGAAAAAAAAAAAAAACAACTCCTTCCCTCAGCTCTCCTGATCCCGAGGAGTTCTGCCTCAGCTTACCTGTTTCAACCTGGGGATTCTGTGCTGGTAAAAAGAAATTCATGGTCTGGAGCAGAGGTGGAAGGCACCACGCGTCATGATCCCCACTACACCTACTGCTGTCAAAGTGGACTCTATTCCCACATGACAACATTACACCAGAGTGAAGCCTGCTGTCACCCCAGAATGGAAAACAGAAGTCCACGAGCACCCCCTAAAGCTAAGACTATCCCATCCTCTCCCTGATTCCCCTTTTACCTCCTTGTGCGGCCCCCCACAATCCCCATCATTCCCCAGCTCCACTCTACCCTTCCCTCTTTGATTTGTCACTTTGCCCTTCCTGAATGTCAGACACAAATCCACTCACCCTTTCCTTGATTTGTAAAACAGGCAGCCCAACCTTCCCTTAATTGATTTGTAAAACAGAGAACTCCACCTTGCTTAATCTGTAAACAGGCAGAACCCCCACCCCTAGCTTACCCTTGATTAATCTGTGGGTGGGAGATCCAGCCTAGGGTTTCCCCGCCAGTGGGAAATTCAAGGGTACACTGACCAACATTGGAGTTTCAGCCTACATCACTGTAATTTCAGCTTAAGTAACCTAGTTAGGAACCTCCTTTGTTAAAGGCAGTACAGTTATGTTGGTAAAAGAATATGTAGTATGTAGAAATATGAAGGAAAGTGAAATAGTCTGAGTAATGGGTTATACTAGCCCATCCTCACTCCACTTCTGGTCAATTTTCTCTTACTTCTTTTTGGCCCTTGTTTGTTTAATCTCCTGGTTAGATTTGTGTCTTCTAGGTTCAGCACCCTTCACTTGCAGATGACAGCTCAGGCTGAGTACCAACCCCTGTCCAAGATCATGACCCTTCACCCTCTGGACCTGACATAGGCCAGGTTCTGGACACTGGCTACAGACCCCCCCCCCCCTTGAGCGATGGAACCCTGTGAGGCAGGGACAGCTCTACGCCCCTTCCCAGCAAGAAGCAGTTCAGGAAGCTGAGATCATTGCCCCTTGCCCCCAAATGATTTGGGTGCCATCTGTTTAAGGGGGGGATGAAGGGGTCCTTAGAATGTATATATGTTTGTAACATCAGTTTGTAATATCAATCTGTAACATCAACTTGTAAATGGGGTGCTTTGGGATCTATGTCTGTAAAACCGATTTGTAAAAGCAGTCTGTAATGTCACACTTCCCCCCAGTCTCAAAGCATTAACTCTGCCCCTTCCCCCTGCCAGCACTCTGCCCAGCAACAACTCATGGAACTGTTTCTCTACCTGAAACAATAAGCTAAGCCTTCCCGGTAAAGTCTGAAACAGCCATAGTAGTAGCTAAGAAGCTGCTTTTTGAGATCCTTCCCAGATTTGGTATTCCAATGACTATAGGATCTGACAATGGACCTGCCTTTGTCTCCTCGGTAGTGCAAAATTTGTCTAAAATGCTTGGGGTTAGATGGAAGCTGCATTGTGCTTATAGGCAACAAAGTTCAGGACAGGTGGAAAGGATGAATAGGACCTTGAAGGAGCACATTGCTAAATTAAAAGTAGAAACCGGCGAAACTTGGGTGAGCCTCCTTCCCTTTGCCCTACTTCGAGTCAGGTGTACCCCAAATCCTGCTACTCTTTCCCTATCACCCTTTGAGGTCATGTTTGGTGTTCTCCCTCCCATTTTACCCTGGGTATCTGAATCTGAACCTCTTGACCTCACTAATATTAGTCTTCTGAAGTCCTTACAGGCATTGACGGAGGTGCAAGCTGCTGTCCATACCCTGCTTGAGGGATCCAGTGACCACCCTCCTGAGACCTTACAACCCGGTGAAGGTGGCCGGTCACAACCTGCTCAACCCCCTGAACAATGGTTGGCCACCCCTACCAGCGACCTGCCAGGAGTCTTGGGTGATTACTCCCAAAAAGGACTCTGACCGGTTCCTAACGCCTCCAGAGGGACTCTGGTTCACTTGCACCCTTGGCCTCACAACTTGTCTTGGGGAAGTACATTTCACTGACCCGAACGAGCTATGTGTAGTGGCTCATGTACTTCCCCAGGTTTACATTTACTCTGAGGAGGGGGCATCTGAACATTTTGACCTTTTGAGGCAGCCACGGGCAGCCCCTATCCTTGTTCCCCTCCTGGTGGGCCTAGGCATTGCAGGCTCCACGGCCATGGGGGTGGCAGCCCTGGTCAAAGACAACACTAATTTCCAGTCCCTCAGCAAACAGGTGGACCAAGACCTTAGGTCCCTACAGGGCTTGGTCACCCATTTGGAATCTTCCTTGGACTCCTTGGCAGAGGTTGTCCTGCAAAATTGACAAGGGTTGGACCTCCTGTTCCTAAAACAGGGGGGTCTGTGCATGGCCCTGGGCGAAACCTGTTGTTTTTACGCTAACAGATCCGGAGTTATACAGGAATCCCTTGCCACTCTCCGTAAGCGCTTGGACGAGCGAGATCAAGCCCGCAGATCCACCTCCTCTTGGTACCAGTCCCTGTATGACTGGTCCCCCTGGTTAACGACCCTTCTCTCGGCCCTTGCTGGCCCTCTGCTTCTTGTCGTGCTAACCCTGACCATCGGCCCCTGTCTGATTAACCGCCTACTCTCTTTTATCCAATCCAGACTTGAGGCCACCAAACTTTTTGCAATCCACATGTCCTACAAAACCCTAGAATCGGAAGAATCCTTAGTCTGACCTAAAACAGGGGGGAGTGAAGTAGTATGCCTTGACATTTCACTGGCCTAGGAGGGGCCCATCTTTGTATCCTGAATTCTTGCAAACCCAAGAATCCTCCATTCCTCTAGGTTATCCTCTAGGTTATCGAACATCTTTAACTCAGTGTGCCCCAGCCCACCCTTATCTCATCAGACCAAACCCAAGAATCCTCCCTTCGGTCATTGAACAACCTGCATTATCTAGGAGAGCCCCCGCCCCATATCCTGCCCGACCAGCCTGCCCCTGATATGATGGTAGCTTTTGGACTATTTAAACTGTGTGTCTACTGGGGTTCAGTGCAGCTCCTGGGACTTTTCCTAGGACTGCCGCTGGCCAGATAATAAACGCCTGAATTCGATTACTGATGGTCTTGGCCTGGTGATTCTGTCAAGTGTCCATTTCAGTGGCTTAGACTGAAGCTTACTTCTCAATTGACTAAATGTACACAAGCATTTATAACTGTTAAGCTCTGAAGTGGAAATTTCATACTGAATTCCTCATTTAAAATGCCAGGTAGAGCAATTCTGAGGTTCTGTGTCAAACCCAACAACCTGCCAAAAATGATGAAAGAGGAAAATTATCCTTCTTGGAAGACCTGAGGGTACACAAAATCACTACCAGTGGCACAGTGAATTGTTACAGCCATTCTGGTAAAGCAATTTGAGACTATTCCCCAACCCCAAAAGTCACTAAGTTGTGTATACCCTGTGACCCACTGTTCCTCTCATAAAACAAACCATATCCCAACTCCAAGCATTTGTACTGGCTCTGCCCATGCTTGGAATGCCCTCCCTCCTCATTGCCAGCCCCTGGCTTCCCTCAAGGCCCAGCTAAAATCTCACCTGTGACAGGGGGCTATTCCCCACTCCTGTTAATTCTAGCACCTAATTATTTCCTATTTATCTTGTAAATAGCTTGTTTGTTCCTAGCTGTCTTTGTGTTGTCCCCCCCACCCACCCAGATTGGGAGCTCCTGGTAGGCTCCTTTTGTGTCCCTAGCACTTAGCACACAATCTGGTCCCTAGTAGACACAATACATGTTTATTGGCTGACTGACTGACCAAAACAATGATCAGCCACGATTCTAGAGGACAGGTGAGGCAGCTCACTACAAAGAGGCAATGTTCTCCTGATGCAGAATAAAACCTAATTTTCAAACTCAGTCAAAGCAGGAGCTTGCTGTGCTTGAACACGCACGTGAAAAGACTATCATTTAAGCATTTCACAAAGCACAGAAGAGAATAGGCAGGCATCTAGGAAGAATCTCAAACAGCCAGGGTGACTCCAGGAGTTACATGTGGACTTCATCACATCTCTCAGAAGAAAAGAAAGCCCTTTCATGAACAATCCTCTTTTCCTGTTCTATTATAAAAATAGAAAAGTCCATTTTATTTGGTGTTTGTGGAGTTCAAGTTTTTATTATTAAAAAGTTATGAAAAGGGGGCAGCTAGGTGGCACAGTGAGTAGAGCGTCAGCCCTGGAGTCAGAAGGACCTGAGTTAGATCTGGCCTCAGACACTTAATGCACACACAAACAAAAAGCTAGCTGTGTGACCTTGGGCAAGTTACTTAACCCCAACTGCCCTCCAAAAAAATGCAAAAAAAAAAAAACCCAAAAGGCAAAAAAAAAAAGTTATGAAAAGATCCCTTCCTACCTTCTGTGTAGAAGACTGGGGCTCTAGGAGTGGGGCACTGCTCATATCAGACTGTGACAATGTGCCGAACAGGTCGGTAAACCTGGATTTTTTCACTCTTCTTTGTTCTTATATTAGATGGAACTTTGGGGGAAAGGGAGAGAGACTGGAGACTCAGACAATATATAAAAACAAAAGTTATCAGTAAAAATTGTTCGAAAGCCCATCTTCTGCCCCTTGTAGCCTCTCAGGGTAGAGTCAGATAATCTGAATTCTCAAATGCATACTTGATCTCTCCCCCTTTTAATGCATTTTTTGTTGTTCTGTTGTTTAAGTTGTATCTGACTCTTTGTGACCCCATTTGGGGTTTTCTTGGCAGAGATACTGGAGTGATTTGCCATTTCCTTCTCCAATTCAATTTACAGATGAGGAAACTGAGACAAACCAGGTTAAGTGACTTGACCAGGGACACACAGCTAGTAAGTATCTGAGGCTGGATTTAAACTCAGGTCTTCCTGACTCTAAGCCTGGCACTTTGTGCACTGTGGCTGCCCTTTTGGGCACCCAGCTGCCCCCTTTAACACATAAACTTCTAGGAAAAAAGCCATCAACATTCCTCTTCCTAATTGGAACACTAATGCATTGTTGGTGGAGTTGTGAACTGATCCAATCATTCTAGAGAGCAATTTGGAACTATGCCCAAAGGGCTATAAAACTGTGCATACCCTTTGAATCAGTAATCCCACTACTAGGTTGCATCCCAAAGAGGTCATTAAAAAGGGAGAAGGACCCACACATACAAAAATATCCGTAGCAGTTCTTATTGTGGTATCTCAGAAAGAATTGGAAACTGAGGGGATGCCCATCAATTGGGGAATGGCTAAACAAGTTATGGTATATGAGTGTAATGGAATACTATTGTTTGTTCCATAAGAAATGGTGAGCAGGCGGACTTCAGAGAAACCTGGAAAGACTTACGTGAACTGATGCTGAGTGAAGTGAGCAGAACCAGGAGAACATTGTACACAGTAACAGCCACATTGTGCAATAACTGACTTTGATAGACTTAGCCCTTCTAAGCAATGTAAGGATCTAAGACAATTCTGAAACACTCATGATGGAAAATGCTATTCACATCCAGAGAGAGAACTGGACTGGAGTCTGAATGCAGATTGAAGCAGACTATTTTCACCTTTTGTTTGTTTTCTCTTTTTTGTGGTTTTTCCCTTTGGTTCTAATTCTTCTTTGACAACATGACTAATGTGGAAATATGTTTAATATGATTGTACATGTAGAGCCTATATCAGATTGCATACTCCCTTGGGGAGGGGGAAGCGGAAAGAAGGAGGAAAAAAATTGGAACTCAAAATCTTATGAAAGTAGATGTTGAAAAGTATCTTTACATGCAATTGGAAAAAAAATGCTATTAAGTGGGAGGAAAAAAAGCACTGTCTTTCCTGTCCTCTCTGTCACTTCTCAATCCCTTCCAATCTGGCTTCTAGCCCCAACACTACTTGAATTAAACTACTATTTCCACTACCTTTCCAGTGACCTGCTCATTGCTAAATCCAAAGGCCTCTTCTCAGTGCTTAGAAGGTCAATAATTGTGGATGAAGCACCTACTATATACCTGGCACTGTGCTAAGCACTGGGTATACCAAGAAAGCTCAAAGTCTAATGGGGGAGACAATGTGCAAATAACTCTGTTCAAACACACTGTGACCAGGATAAATTGGAGGCAAGGCTGTTTGCAGAATGGTAGACTCAAGGAGTCAGAGAAAGAAAGAGAGCATTCCAGACTTGAGAGTTCTAGGAACAGAGAGGGGGGAGCAGGGGGAGGGAGGGGTAAAAAGTAATAAGACTAGAAAGGAAGGAAGGCCTTTAAAAGTCAGGGGACTTTATATTTGATCCTGAAGACAGTAGGGAACTACTGAGTATTGAAATGGGAAATGGCCTGCCTAGATCTGCTTTAGGGAGGAGGGACTGGAGGCAGGCAGGCTACGACAGTAGTCTAGGGGTAAGGGGATGTGGCCTGCACACAGTAGGAGCTTCATCAATGCCTCTTTCCTTTTCCTCCCTTCCCTGAGCCTTAGAAAGATCCCTTTGGCGACTGAGGGAGGATGGACTAGTTCTCTTGGTTCTCCCCCTACCCTATCTGATCACTCCTTCTCAGTCTCTTCTTCAGCTGGATCCCCAGATCATGCCCACTAACTGTGGGTGCCCCACAGGGCTCTGGCCTCCCTTTCTCATGACCTCTCTCTAGACCTGGTTATCTCCTCAGCTCCCATGAGTTCAGGTAACATCTCTCCCGCTGATGACTCTCAGACCTCCATAGTCTGCCCCAGTCTCTCTCCTGAACTCTAGCTGTCTAGTGGACATCTGCAGCTGAACATCCCATCTTCTGCACTGTCCCCAATATATGCCTGCTCTGAACCTCTGCACTTCTGTGGAGGGGAGGGATGCTTTACAACTCTTACCTCATCTACCCCTCACAACCTGGAAAGTCAATGACATTCTTATACCCATTTTATAGTTGAGGAAACTGAGGCAAAAAGAATGATTTGGTTGGGATTGGGTTGGATTGGAACTCAGGTATTCCTAAAGCCAGGTCCAGATACAGTCATGCTCCCAGTTCCCCAGGTAGACATTCTCAGAGTTCTCCTTGACTGGTCCCTCACCCTCCTGTCATTTGTCCAGTCATAATTTCAGGTGTTGCTGTTCCACTATCCGCATCTCTTTCCTCTGTCTCCTCTTCAGTCCCCCAGCAACCAGCCTAGTCAATCCCTCTCACCACTGTAACAGCCTGTCATCTCACTTCCTCAATCCATTCTCCACATAGCTGTCCAAATGATTTTTCTAAAGCACAGGTACAAGCATATCACCCCCTGGTGCTCCAGGGATTAAATACAAATTCATTTGTTTTGTTCGTAAGAATCTTTCACTATATGGTTCCAAGCTACATTTCTGATTTCACATTCTTTCCTCTCTAGATCTCTAAGTTCAAAGCTGAACTGGTCTCAAAGACCTTTCAGGAGGAGTTACCACCTCCATGCCTTTGCACAGGATGTGTCCCCTACCCCCAACGCAAGGTCTTTCCTGCTCCCCCACTTGTTAGGACTTAGCCTATCCCCTCCCCATACACACAATTATTTCCATTTGCTTTGTATAAACTATGTATTGGTCGGCTGCTGTTCTTTGCTCTTGAAGAGGACCAAAATGTCATCACAATATCAGGCTTAGACCAGTAGGAGCTGGGAAGGCTCTGCCAAAGGTTGGGAGCAAATAGACTCTATGACCATTTGGGAGGAAAACGGCTCTAACTCTGCATCCCCCATTACTTTTGAGCCACTGCAATTATGCTGTGCTCACAGAGCACAATGCCTTCTTTTTAAAAATACTATTTGCGGTGTTCGCCGCTGTAGCTCTCCAGTGCTAGAGCTGCCTCTCGCTCTCCGAGCCCAAGCCCAAGGAGAAGGGAGGTGTATAGGGAGAAGCTTTCGGGAACATGGCTCGTACCAAGCAAAGTGCCCGTAATTCCACTGGTGGTAAAAACCCCAGGAAGCAGCTCGCTACAAAAGCCGCTCTCAAAAGGGATTAAGAAACCTCATCACTACAGGCCGGGTCCTGGGGCTCTCCGTGAAATCAGACGTTATCAAAAGGCCCCCGAACTTCTGATCTGTAAACTTCCGTTCCAGCGTCTGGTGCTTGAAATTGCTCAGGACTTCAAAACAGATCTTCGCTTCCAGAGGGCAGCAATTGGTGCTTCGCAGGAGGCAAGTGAAGCCTATCTGGTTGGCCTGTTTGAGGACACCAGCCCATGTGCTCTCCACGCCAAACGTGTCACAATCCTGCCAAAAGCTAGCACGCCGCATACGTGGAGAACGTGCTTAAACTCCACTATGATGGGAAACATTCTTCATTCTCAAAACGGAAAAAAATCTTCTTCCTGTTATTGGTAGTTCTGAACGTTACATATTTTTTTCCCATTGGGTCAAAAGGTACTTACGTATATGATTGCGAATGGAAAAAATTGGGGACAGAATCAGGTATTGGCAAGTTTTTTTTTCCCCATTTTCATTTGTGTGTGAATTTTGACTATAAATGCAAGGACATTAAGCATTAATTCGATCAAAAACAGTTTCCGTGAACAAGTTTCAACAATTCAACTTTGTAATAGTTATAAATAAACCTGTTAAATTTTTCTGGACAACGCCAGCATTTGGATTTTTTTAAAAAGTAAATTTCTTATTGACGGCATCTAAATGATGTTTGTAGCATTTTTATCATACGATAGATTCCATCCATTCACTATACTTTTATAACTGAATTGTCCCACATGAAAGTACATGTTTTTAATGTTGTCTGTCTTTTCTGCTGTTCCTGTAAGCTTGCTGTTAAAATACATTAAACTAAAAATAATAATAATATTTCCTTTTCCCCATTACATGCAAAAACATTTTTAGCATTCATTGCTTTTTTTTTTTAAGTTTTGAGTTCCAAATTCTATTCCTCCCTCCATCCCTCCTCTCCCCTATCCCTGAGATGGTAAGCAATCTGATCTAAGTTATATATGTGTAATCACGTAAGACATTTCTGTATTAGTCATTTTAGCATGGCTCCTTCTCTGATGTGGACACACCATGCTGAGCTGTCCTGGAACAGTGTCTCCCTCACCACACAATCGATTCCAAAGTTCTTGAGAGAGATCTTTAGAGTGTCCTTGTATCACTTCTTCTGACCTCTGTGTGAGGGCTTGCCTTGTGGGAGCTCTCTGTAAAATGGTCTTTTAGGCAAACAATGTGGCCAGCCCATCAGAAGTGCACTCACTGCAGCAGAGTTTGAATGCACAGCAACCCAGCTCAAGAAAGGCCCTCAGTGTCCAATCCCTTAATCTTCCTAGGACAATTCAAATGGAAGTGATTCCGCTTCCTGACCTGGCACTGACAGACTGTCCAGGTCTCACAAGCACACAACCATGAGGTCAGCACCATGGCTCCATAGACCTTCAGTCTGGCAGTCAGTCTAATGCCTCTCCTCTCCCACACCCTCCTTCAGAGCCTCCCAAACACTGAGCTAGCTCTGGCAATGCCTTCATCAACCTCATTATCAGTGTGAACATCCCTGGAAAGTGCACTGCCAAGGTAAGTGAGCTTGGCCACAGCATCCAGACTTCTCCATTTGCTGTCATGGTAAAAATGGTATGAGATAAATTGGACTGATGTGAGACAGCTATATAAAACTGTCAGTCTCTCTCTTTAGAGTCATCACAGTCCGGTGGCAGGTGAAAAGTCAAGACTGGCATGGCCCGGGATGCACCTTCAGGGTCTACCCTAGCTCTAAGAGCCCCACAGCACCTGTTTCAGCTGCCTCCATCACCACTGGCACAAACTGTTCTCATCCACCCATTGTGATGAGTGTGTCTTTCACCTACCCCTAACTCACCCATGAGTCTGAGACCCCTCAGTTACCCTCCGCCTGGTCTAGCCATCTGCCCAGATGTTTTACTGGATGTGGCCTCTGCACATGTTCCAACTTCTGGGAGTCACAGGTCAGAGTCATGGACCAAAGGATGAGGGGCAGCCCTCACACCAGAGGTTCTAGTCTTTTATGAACACCCCTACACCACAAGTCCCCAGTACTGGAGGACTTCAACATACATATGTTTCATTTATTTTTAAGCCTTTTTTTATATCTTGAGTTCCCAATTCTCTTCCTCCCTCCTGCCCTCCCCCGCCCAGAGAGAAGACAAGCATTATATCAGTGATACATGTGAAGTCATGCAAAATATTTCCATGTTAGCCATTCAACATCCATATTAATAATCCCTCCAACACCCTGACATCCCAGTTCTTCAACTTCCCCATTTCAGGCACGCAGAGATGGCCAGACCTAGATCTTGCCACCACAGCCCTCAATGTGCACCAGCGATCCCAATCCATCCTGGCTCCAAGCGACATTTCTGCTTTCACATCATTGCCTCTCTAGATGTCTAAGTTCAAAGCTGAACTGTTCTAAAAGCACTTTCAGGAGTTAGCTGTCACCCCAACTCTCACTTACCTTCAGTCTTTCCCCATCACTGGCTGTTCCCTATCCTCCAAAAACCCCAAACCCTCTCCTGATCCATCCATCTCCTCTCATTCCTTCTCTCTCCTCCTCTTGTAGCTAAACTCCTTGAAAAGTTTTCTACACTGGGCGCCCCCACTTCCTCTCTTCTCACTCTCATCTTAATGCTGCAGTCTGGCTTCTGAGCTCACCATTGGATGGAAGCTGTCCTCCTCACTGTTGTCCCCCAAAGGTATCTTAATTGCCCAATGCGGGGCCTTTTCCCCGTTTTCGTTCTCCTTGACATTTCTGCAGCTTTTGACACTGTCCATCACCCTTTTCTCCTCATAATCATCTCTCGAGTTTGTGGGACACCCCTCTCCCTCCTGGCTCTCCTGCTCCCTCCCTGACCCCTTCTCTTCTGCTCCTCTGCTGGATCCTCCTCCAGATCCGTGGGTGTCCCTAAGGTTCTGTCTTGGGCCTTCTGCCCTTCTCCCTCTATGCCAGCTCCCTGGGTGATCTCCTTAGCTCCCATGGATGACCATCCAGCTCCATGCTGATGATGCCCATATCTACCTTTCCTTCCCTAATCTCTCTGCTGACCACAGTCTCCCAGACATCTCAGAATGGACAGACAGTAGACACCTTCAGTTCACCTAGTTCCAAATGGAATTCACTGTCTTCCCACTTAAACCTCCCCTCTTCCTAACTTCTGCCTCACCCAGCTTGGCATCCTAACTCCTCACCTTCATCCCTGCCCCCCAAATGCAATCTGCTGACAAGGTCGATCCATTGCACCTTTGCTCTGTCTCTTCTGTCCTCTCACCCTGGCCCCACCCTGCAATAGCTTTTGGTGGGGCTGCCTGCCTCAGTCTCTACTCCAGACTATCTTTCACTTAGCTGTCAAAGTGATCTAAAGTGCAGGGCTAACCAAATCACCTCCTACTTAACAGACTCTAGTGGGTCCCTATCACCTTCAGGATCCCTCTGGCATTCGAAGCTCTTCATCACCTAGTGCTCCCCTCCCTTTCCAGTCTTCATATCACACACACACACACACACACACACACACACACACACACACACACAGTGGTCTAGTGACTCAGTAGTGCTCACTGTTTCTCACACAAGACACACCATCTGCAGACTCCAGGCACTTTCAGAAACTGTGCAACAGGATGGATAGTCTCCCTCCTCATCTACACCTCCCAGCTTCCCTTGTGTCCTTCAGGTCTCAACTAAAATTCTGGCATCTACAGGAAGTTTTTCCCAATCCCTCTTAGTCCTGGTACTATTCCTCTGTTGATTACCTCAGGTTTATCTGTCTAGGGTTTGTTGGAGTGTTTTCTCCACTATCACCTCCTTGTGAGTAGGGTCCATGCTTTTGCCTTTCTTTGTAACCCCAAAACCTAGCATAGTGCCTGGCATATTGTCAGGGCTGGATCACAGGCACAGTCGTCTCTCTGTGTGTCTCTCCCTTTCTCTCTTTTTCTGTATCTGTTTTCCCTGTGTCCTCCTCTCTCTTACCTACAACACACACACAGACACACACACCAGAGAATGCATGCTCATTGAGGGCAGCAACTGCTTCATTGTGTGTCTGTTTTTGTGTCTGTGTCTGTGTCTGTGTTCTCAGTACCTGAGACATAGTAGGCGCTTAACAAGGACTTGCTGGACATCCTCCATGGCCCAATCGCAAAGCATCTCCATCTCCACCCGTCCAAACCCTTCTCTCCCTTCAAGATTTAGGCTGTGCGCCCCCTCCCACTGGGGGCCTTCCCTGGCCTTCTTTGTTTCGTCTCCCCAAAGTACTGCATGTTTGCTTACCCACGTACGTGTCCTATTGACGAATGGAATCTCCTGAGGGCAGGCTGTCTACCTGTTTCTTCTTTATATGCTCCATGCCCAGCAGAGTGCGCAGGACATAGGTAGGGACAAGGGTCACACTTGGGATTTCTTTGGTAGAGGTAGAAACTCCAGACCCAGAACACAGCAGGGACTGAGACATGTTGGTTGAATTGCATCGACCATGCAATAAATGCCCTAAGCCAGGGGACCAGATGAGCTTTTCCCATGAATTCCCAGGCCCTCTGGTTCTGAGCCTCGCAGGCTCACTCCACTGTCGGTGGTTCTATGGCCTCAGATACACACGGACACTTACACACAGACCCACTCATCCATACACACACGCGCACACGCGCTGGAGCCCAAGGCTGCTCCCGAAACTGGGTCGGTACACACGCATATACAGCGGTCACTATCACCAAATCCCAGGCATGCTGAGGGGAAGAGGTCTAGCCCCGGGCAGAGGCTTCCTGGCCCGGCCAAGCTTAGAAAGGCCTGCGGGTAGCTATCAGCATCCTCCGTCCTCCATCCTTCTACCTCCTCCCTGGTCCAGCTTCAGCATCCCTCCCGCTGCCCGCCCGCAGCCACCGCCCCTCAGGCCTGCCGGGTAGGGACCATTCTTGACGAGGGGGGAAGCTTAGATCCCTCCCCAAGTCCTGGACGGCCTACTCCCAGACTCACCATCACAGAGGGGCAAAGCCCCACGGACTCAAGTAGTATCAGCTCCTCTGGCCAGGTCTGGGGCTCGCGGGAACTAGATGCGAGTCCACAGGCGGTCACGTTACCAGACCTCCCCCCCCAGCCGGGTCATCGATGGTTCCGTCCACCAGGTGGATGTTTGCGCGTTGGCGTGGAGATGAACGCTAGGTGCAGCCTAACCCCCGCGGGCTCCGCCTCCACTGGCCACCCATTGGCTAGTCTGGAGAAGACGGCTAGTGATTGGCCAGGCGCCGGTGGCCGGCCCGCGGCCCGTTTCACGGTGGGTTGCATCGCAGCGCGGCCGTCGCTACTGCTGCTGCCGCTGCTGCCGCTACTCTCGGTCCACCTACGGCCCCGGCTCCCACAACGAGAAAGCAGCTGGGGCCCCCAGGGCTAAGGGATCAGAGCCGGGCTCGCCTGGGAAGGCCCTTCCTGGGCGTCTGCGAAGGACAAAGGCGGGCAGGGAGGAGGAGGAGGAGGAGGAGAAGAAAGAGGAGGGGAGGAAGAGGGGGAAGGGAGGGGAGGGGGAGGAGGGGGTCAGGGAGGAGGGAGGAGAAAGGGGGAGAAGGAGCGGGAGAAGAGAGAAAGAAAAGGGGAGGAGGGGGAGGGAGGAAGAGAAAAAGGGAAGGAGGGGGCCATGCGCTGGCCCCAAGCCCCGGCCCCGTGCCGGCTGCACGAAGCCCGAGCCCGGGCCCTGGGCGGTGGGCGCTGAAGTGGGTCCGGGCCTGGCTGTCCCTGGAGTGAGAGAGGGAAGGAGGGAGCGCCGGCCCTACCCCAGTCCATCCCTGCCCGGCTCGGCCCATTCGGGCTCTGCCCGGCCCATCCGGGCCCTGCCCAACCTGGTCCATTCCAGCCCTGCCCAGGGCCGGGGGAGCATGAGGCTGGTGGTGCCTGGAGGCGGAGGCAGCTAAGGACAGCCGGAGCAGGTGGGAGGGAGGGCAAGAGGGCAGGCAGGCCGGCCGGCCCAGGAAGCCCTGAGCGGGTCAGCTCAGACCCCACCCCTGACCATGCTGCGGTTCCCAGTGAAGAAGCTTCGCAAGCAGTTTCGCCTACTGCTGCTGCTCGTGTTGTTGACCTGTGCCGCGTGGCTCACCTATCTGCACCTGAGCCTCGTTCGCCAGGGCCGAGCCCTTCGACTGCGCCTCAGCGGAGGCTCAGGCCCAGGTAGGGTCCCCCAGCTGCCTCAGTTTCCCCTCCACACACGATAACTATAACTTGGGGCGTTAGGGGAGACTGGCTTCCTCATGGCACATAGCCTCACCTCAGGAGGTATCTGGGGAGGAAAGGGTTAAGGATATATTGGGCTCAGTCTGGGGGCCCTTGGGGTCTTAGGTGGGAAGATCTCAAACACCATTAGGACACGGCAAGAGACAGGTAAAGGTCACTCTGAGGCAGGCCAGTGTCAGGACAGGAAAAACCTTCAGTGTGTCCCAGAGGTCTGTCCAGACAAAGTGCAGATGTGGCTTCAGTTGTTCTGGGTTTCCTAACTCCCTCGTTCTGTAAGGACATCCATCCTCTACTCCGCAAAGGCACATTTCCGGCCATTGTGTTTCCCTTGCTCTAGGACCATCCATGGTTCCCCACTCCCTGACCCCCAGCTGTGGACACTCTCCAGGCTCTCAGCTGGGATGTTCAGACTTTGGTCTTTCAAGTCTCCTGTTCCACTTGTCAGCACTGGCTTTCAGTGGCTTGTCCATTGGGTGCTGGGGAAGAAGGCCCTGGCTCTTTCATCAGAAGGCGCTGAGAAGTGCTTCCAACCAGTAGCGCCTCCTTCTGGGGCCTTGTGTCCACTGGGTCTGATAGAATATTGAGTCCCTGAGGCCAATGGAGGATTTTCTGTCCTCTCCTCGGCTCACTTTTGATGGGAGGGCAGGGCGAAGTCTGGGATTCTGTCCCACATCCTGTAGCCTTTCCTCTGGCTTTGGTGTCTGGTGAACAGTCTCCTACTGGAGAGCTCATCATCCTTGTCCCAATGCTGAGGCACCCCCTGAGTGAGCATCCTCTAGAGGCATCTCCTCTTCCTAAGGGCGAGTGTTGGAAAGTGAGGCAGGTGGGACCAAATAGTAGGGGGATGAAGTTGCAGCTGAGGGACTCCCAGAATGGGAAGGGAGCTCCCCTCCCCTTGGTCTAGTTGGGGTTCCACAGCCATTCCTTCTTAGGTACTTCTCCATCTCCTCCCCCTGCTCAGATTTCCTTCCAAGGGCTGGGGTCACACATGCTTGAGCACAGTATCATGCAAGAGCATGTGTGCAAAACACACACACACACACACACACACACACACACACACACACACATCCGAATCTTTGAAGAGTCCTACTAAGACCTAGTTTTACAATACCAAAATGGTCTATGGGGTGGCAGACAGAGCATTCACCAGAGAATTAAATCCAAGAGTGCTTGTGGCAGGTGAGAGCCTGACTGAGCAGGGGTGTCAGGGCAGTCCCCTGGGAATTATTGTTTCCCTAAACTGAGCCATGGACTGGGGAAGAGGCCAAGGTGAAGATGGTGTGTATATAGGCATGGGGGACTCTCACATAGAGGCAAGAGATGAGGTACTTGCTTTGGGGAGCAGCAGCTGGCACCTTGGCAGGGACCAGAGTGGAAAGCACTTTAAACAGCAACTGCAGAATTCTGCCCTAGAGTAGTGGCCATAGGGAGCCACTGACCATGTTGGAGGAGAGTGCCTGCTTGAGAAGGATGATTTTGGTGGCTGAGCGCAGGATGCACTGAAAATGGGGACAGAGTAGAAGTGGGGGGACTGAACAGCCTAGGACCTGAGTGCAGGAGGTGGGGGGTGAATTGAGAGAAGGGGCCAGCCTCTGATGAGGGAGCCCTGAAGAGCTTTTCCAGCCAAAGGAGGAGGCACCAGATACCTGGGGCTCTCCCCATGAGAACTATTCTCCTGTTTTTGAGGACTCACCCCCAGAAGGGGAGCCCCTCCAACCCACCCCCTTTCTCTAGCAGGTAGCCCAGCTCAGGGCAAGGTCGGGGCCCCCACAGGATAAGGGATGGAGAGGTATAGACCTAGGGGAGTGAGTTCTGAGAAACATGGGGAAGTTAAAACCTCAGCATCTGCTCATCACTCCCCAGAAACCAGCCTGGGGAACTGTTGAATCAGAGAGCCTACCAGCTCCCTCCATCTGACACTGGCATCTCCCTCCCATCCGGCTCTCTGCCTCACCTTTCTTCCCTCTGCACTGGGTGCTGGGACTGACAGAGGCATATTAGCCACTTGCCCTGGGTCTGGAGATGGGGACTGTGACGGCATGGAGGAAGGAGGGGCAGGTGGACAGGGGCCTTGAATGCCAGGATTAGGAGTGTGCATTTTATCCTGTAGGTAGTGGGATCCAGTGAGGTCAGAAGTGTGCCTTAGCGATGTGGATTATGGATTGGAGGGGAAAGTCTGGAAGCCCGGAGCCCAATTCAGAGACAATTGCAGTAGCCCAGGTGAGAGGAGCTGAGGAGCTGCCTAGGCTGGTGGTCCTGTGTTGTCCCCCAGAAGGGGCTGACGAGAAGACGAAGCAGAAACGGGGCCACAGGGAGGATATGTGACTGACTCAGGCTGACTTGGATGTGGCTTTTCCCTGGTCTGTAACCGGAGGGCTAGGCTCCGCAGCATGACATCCTGGGATGCCACCACTGAGGCTGCCAGCCTGAACAGATGGGCAGCCATGCTGGAATTCAGGGCAGGTGTGGGGGGAAGGTGAGGCTCCCGAGGTGGCGTCTGCCCAGTTTGAGATGCAGGCAGGCATCCACGTTTGGCGCTGGAGTGTGGGAAGAATGGTCACTCCGCTCATGTGGGGCCCTTCTTCAGGCAGCAGTGGGGGGCACTGGACCCAGCTGGCAGCTCCTGTCTGTAACACGGTGTCATGCATGGTCCATTAGGCTGTGTGACCTTAGGCCGATCCCTTTCTGTCTGGACCTCCTAGTCAGTGTAAAATCTGACTCCACTCTGGTAGGACTGGTCTGTAGGAAAGCTAGCAGGGGCCAGCCCTTCCTGGGCTTAGATTGCGCCCCCTCCCCATTCACCTGGCCAGCCCAGGGCAGACCTGGAAGGCATCCAGAGAATTTGGACTGGCAGGTACTCTCTAGAAGCCAAGAATAGCCTCAAGGGAAGGTCCAGACATGCAGGTGTCTCTTTGGAGGCACTACCCCGAGTCCTGCTTCTCTCCCCTGTCACCTGCTAGCAAAGTTCTCAGAGCCCACACCATGGCATAGCAGATCTGGGCCTAAGGGGGAGAGTTCTTCCTGGACCTTGTGTCACAGGGGAGGCAGCCCCATCTCCTACTTCGAGGGGTCAATTTGTGAGAGGACACAGGGAGGGGCAGCTCTGATGTTCAGGGTCTCGAGGCTGAGGCCAGCAGGGACTTCAAAGGTCATCTGCTCCCAACTCTCCATTTGGCAGAATGAGGAGACTGAGGCCCCGAGAGATTAGATGATTGACCCAGGGTCAACCAGGTAGTGAGCATTAGAGGTGAGGTCTGGAGCCAGGTCCTCTCACACTGGCCTAGCATTCCTGAAGATGCCCAGCTACCTCCAGCTTCTCCCTTGCCATGTGCAGCGCTCCTCTCTTATCCTTGGCCTGGCTTCTCAGGCTCCCACCTTTGGCTGTCCTCCTCGAGCCTTCTAATCGTGCCTATTAGCACTTTGGAGATGTCCCCTCCTCAGCCCTCCTCCTCCTCCTCAGTGAAACATCCTCTTGGTTCCTGACTCTCCTCTCCTTCCCCGGCTGGCTTCTATTTGTTGTACTGTCCAAGGTGTCCCGGATGGTGAGGTTCTCTGAACCTTTGGAAACCTGCTCTCCCCAAATCTGGGGGTGTCATGTGTGACTGCATCTGGCTCACCTCTCCTGCATCCCAGACTCTTCCATGAAATCATCACACCCATCATTCCCCTCCAAGCAGGCAGCCACCCATTGCTCCTGTGGCACCTGGGGCCCCTTTTCTGTATCCTCCACTGTCTGAGTGGTCTCTCATGTAATCTGATGATAAACACAGCTTGCATTCTGACCTCCACTCTCCATTTTCTTTCTGACCCCCTGGTTTCCCAGTTGGAATGCATCCTTGGTGTTGGTGGGCCCCTGCAGGGTCACATCAAAGCTGTGCCTCCTTTGGTTTGAGCAGCCTGCACATTTGGCTCCCCCTGTACCCTTTGGCCTTTGCAGGGGTGCATCCTGCTGCACAGGCTAACTTTGTGAGGTACACAGAAGGCTTTCTCCCTCCCCCTCCATTTCAGTTTCAAGCCTTTGGTTTGGATTATCAAGACTTGGGACACATCCCTTAGTAGCAGCAGGAGTGGGTCACAGTTCATCACCATCACCTCTCCCCATCCTTTCCCACCTCCCAAGTCCCTGGCAGAGCTCTTCTGTGCTGGGGACCAGGGACTTGGGGAGAAGACTGGGAGAATTTTCAGGGCTGGGACCTAGCCCCCCAACCCAGGAAGCAGTTGGAGATGAATCTGCTAGTGTGGGGGAGGTCTGGGGAGCCTTGTCTCTGGGGGAGGCATACAACATTTCCCCCATGTGCTGCCTTTGCAGATGGAGAGAAGCTGAGTGAGGTCACGGATGCCGGGAAGGGGGTGGGGGGACCCCAGGTCGTGTCCCCCCCCAAAAGATTGGAAGACTCCAGTGAGAGTCATGAGGAAGACCAGCTGGTAAGTGACTCAGAGAAACAAGCTGGGAGGGGTCTCCCTCCCACCCCATCCCTCATCTCTACACCCTGAGTCTCAATCTCTCCTGCAGGCAGAGGGGCAGGAACTGAGCACCTTCCCTGGCCAGGCAGGAAGGTCATCCCCCCTGAACCTCACCCATCAGGTCCCCCTGTGGGTGGAGGAGGTGAGTGCTGGGCCAAGGAGACGGGGGCTTGGAGGAGGCTGGCTCTCACATACCAGCCTTCACTCACTGCTGTACTCAATATGACGGTCCCTGGGCCTCTTGCACACACAGTATAGGGGGAAGGTTAACCTGCATGTATTCGAGGATTGGTGTGGGGCCACTGTGGGGAGCCTAAGGAGGAATCTTCATTTCCCACTGTTTCCCCATGTGAGTGTGTACTTGAGGGGAGCTGAGGAGGGGGTAGTGGGGTAGGGGAAGAGCACTGGACCAGAGTCTGAGGAAGGAGGATTGAGAGGACTGGGGGACATTGGGGGGGCTGAAGAGGTTGAAGGGGCATGGGGGGAATGGAGGTAGAGAACAAAGGCCAAGAAGATATTGGGGGAGGATGTAGGACACTGGAGGAGGACTGCAGATGAAGATCAAAGGCTGAGGATAGGTTGGGGAAGGTTGGGAGGGTCTATGGGGAGGGATCAGAGGCTAAGGGGGCATTAAAGAGGCACTAGGAAGCTATATTAAGGGAGATGAGGGGCCTGTGAGGGCATTAAGATGGGGAGCATTGGAAGGAAATGCATAGTGGGAGTGAACCCTGGGATCAGGAAGTCACTGACTTGTCATACCCTGCCCCTGCCCTGCCCAGACCCGCACTACTGTGAAGAAATTGGCTGTGTCCCCCAAATGGAAGAATTATGGACTGCGGATTTTTGGCTATATCCACCCCAGCAGAGATGGTATGAGGGAAGGGCCTTGGAGGAGGCATGGAGGGAAGGGTGCATAGCCCTCCATAGCCAGCTCCAGGACAACCCAATATGGGTTCCTGTTGAGATCTCCACCACAGTGGGAGATGGGAGAACCTGAGGGACGTGGAGATCGGGGCCAGAATTACTGAGCCTCTCTGCCTTGGGATGGGTGAGAAGGCTCTGCCAGCCTTGCCTCTGGTATTAGAATCTGTGCCCTCTGCCTGGCCCTCAGGTGATGTCCAGTTCTCCGTAGCCTCAGATGATAACTCTGAGCTCTGGCTAAGCCCAGATGAAAGCCCAGCAGGTGCCCAGCTCGTGGCCTATGTAGGCAAGGTACAGCCCAGAAATCCCCACCAGTACTAGGGGTGGGTGCCCAATGATGTGTCCCAAGGCTCTGTTCTTGGGAGAAGGGTTCACTTCACCGTTTTTCTCCATGACTTGGTTAGAAGTGTAGATTCTAGCTTATCACAAAGATCACCCCAGAGCTGAAGCTGGGCCCAGGGATGGGCTGGGGTGAGGAGATTCAACCCCCATTGCTCACAGACCACATACAGGAGGATCAGCTCCCCCCAGGCCCTCCCAAGCCAGGAAGACTCTGCCAACAGGTCCTGTGCCCTGCCAAGCATCTGGGTTCCAAGGACCCAGCAGGGGGCAGGAACCCTCCCAAGGGGCCTTTGGGGGACCTATGCTAAGAAGATCCCCAGTCCTTGGAAGAAAAGTGAAAAATCAGCTTCCCAAGTCCAGGATGTGAAGGGTCTGAGGGAAAGGGTATAGTCACCCTAGAGAACTGAGCTCGCCTGGGCTTGGAGGGTATGGGGGTGGCTAGAGAGAGGGGCCCTCAGGGCCACAGCCTTTGGGGGGGGGGAAGGAATTACAATTGGGCCTGGAGGGCAGATTTAGGAACCCGGCCAGAAAGTGAGAGAGGGCCATAAAAAGGAAAGTCCCTGGTGACTGGCCCAGGTTCTTAGGAATCAGGGGCTTTGGGAGGTGGTGAGTTCCCTGTAGCTAGAGGGTCTTAAACAGTAGCCAGATGACTTCCAACCACAGACACTCTACAAATCAGGGATGATATCTGAGGCCCTGCCCCCCATTTTCCTGCCCGAGGCCCCTCCCCCATCCCATATTCCTGGCTCCCTCCCTCCCCCCCATATTTCTGACTCCCTCCCCCACATATTCCTGGCTCCCTCCCTCCCCTCATATTCCTGGCCCCCTCCCTCCCCACATATTCCTGGCCCCCTCCCTCCCCTCATATTCCTGGTTCCCTCCCTCCCCCCATATTCCTGGCTCCCTCCCTCCCCCCATATTCCTGGCTCCCTCTGCCTCCCTTCCCTGCCTGAGGCCCTGCCCCAAAGTACCAAAGCTGCATCTGTGTCTCCATCCACCTCCAGGGTACTCATTGGCCCCTATCAAGATAAGGGGCCCAAGTAACCTCCTTCCCTTGTGTCCGACACTCTAGACTGGCTCCGAGTGGACAGCACCTGGGGAGTTCACCAAGTTCAGCTCCCAAGTGTCCAAGCCAAAGCGGTGAGTGACTCACTAGCTCACCCCACCCAGCCATGACATCCTGCACAACACAAATGTCCAGGCATCCTCTGCTAGCCACAGACCTGCTGGGCAGACAAAACCATCCTCACAGTGAAGGGGAGGAAGCCCTGTTCCTCACCTCTGAGAACCTGGGTTCATATTATGCTGCTTATTCCACAGGCACCTTAAATGAATCCTTTTCAGCCTTTAACAAGCCAGAGGCTTCCCTTTGGGGAGGCAGGACCCTCAGTCTCCCCCTCCTCCAGGCAGGACCTTCAGTCTCCCTCTGCCTGCCTTGGAGAGGCAGGAAACTCAGTCTCCCCCTGCCCAGCTTGGTGAGGCAGGACCTTCAGTCTCCCCTTCCCCCAGGCAGGACCCTCAGTTTCCCCCTGCCCACCTTGGGGAGGCAGGACCCTCAGTCTCCCCCTGCCCACCTTGGGAGGCAGGACCCTCAGTCTCCCCCAGCCCGCCTTGGGGAGGCAGACCCTTCAGTCTCCCCCTGCCCACCTTGGGAGGCAGGACCCTCAATTTCCCCTCCCCCAGGCAGGACCCTCAGTCTCCCCCTACCCACCTTGGTGAGGCAGGACCTTCAGACTCCCTTCCCCCAGGCAGGACCCTCAGTTTCCCCCTGGCCACCTTGGGGAGGCAGGACCCTCAGTCTCCCCCTGCCCACCTTGGGAGGCAGGACCCTCAGTCTCCCCCTGCCCACCTTGGTGAGGCAGGACCTTCAGTCTCCCCTCCCCCCAGGCAGGACCCTCAGTTTCCCCCTGGCTACCTTGGGGAGGCAGGACCCTCAGTCTCCCCCTGCCCACCTTGGGAGGCAGGACCCTCAGTCTCCCCCTGCCCACCTTGGTGAGGCAGGACCTTCAGTCTCCCCTCCCCCCAGGCAGGACCCTCAGCCTCCCCCAGCCTACCTTGGGGAGGCAGGACCCTCAGTCTCCCCCTGCCCACCTTGGGAGGCAGGACCCTCAGTCTTCCCTCCCCCTGCCCACCTTGGGAGGCAGGACCCTCAGTCTCTGCCAGCCCTCCTTGGGAAGGCAGGACCCTCAGTCTCCCCCTGCCCACCTTGGGAGGCAGGACCCTCAATTTCCCCTCCCCCCAGGCAGGACCCTCAGTCTCCCCCAGCCTGCCTTGGGGAGGCAGGAACCTCAGTCTCCCCCTGCCCACCTTGGTGAGGCAGGACCTTCAGTCTCCCCTTCCCCCAGGCAGGACCCTCAGTTTCCCCCTGCCCACCTTGGGGAGGCAGGACCCTCAATTTCCCCTCCCCCCAGGCAGGACCCTCAGTCTCCCTCTGCCTGCCTTGGAGAGGCAGGACCCTCAGTCTCCCCTTCCCCCAGGCAGGACCCTCAGCCTCCCCCAGCCTGCCTTGGGAGGCAGGACCCTCAGTCTCCCCTTCCCCCAGGCAGGACCCTCGATCTCCCCTAGCCCACTTTGGTGAGGCAGGACCCTCAGCCTCCCCCAGCCTGCCTTGGTGAGGCAGGACCCTCAGTCTCCCCTCCCCCTGCCCACCTTGGGGAGGCAGGACCCTCAGTCTCCCCTCCCCCTGCCCACCTTGGGGAGGCAGGAACCTCAGTCTCCCCTCCCCCTGCCCACCTTGGGGAGGCAGGAACCTCAGTCTCCCCCTGCCTGCCTTGGTGAGGCAGGACCCTCAGTCTCCGTTCCCCTCTGCCCCAGGCTCTCCTCTTCCCGACGGTATTACTTCGAGCTGCTGTACAAACAGGATGACCGGGGATCTGACCACGTGGAAGTGGGGGTGAGTACTGAGCCCCTAGCCCGAGGCCAGAGCGGGGGGCCTCTAGGACCGCCGGAGCCTCCCTTCCAGGACTCTAACATGTTGTACTCCCCCCCGCTCCCCCTTTCTTCCCAGTGGCGCCTTTTTCTTCCCGGCCTGAAGTTTGAGATCATTGGCTCTGCATACATCTCCCTCTACACAGGTGTGAGAGGTCTGGGGGGGGGGGGGCTCTCTGCAGGCTGGGAGAGAGTGCCTGCCCAGGGGTCCTGGAGAGAGGAGGCTGGGAGCTGCTCTGACTTCAGGGCTCCTTCCTCCTGCCCCCTAGATGAGTCAGCCCTAAAGATGGATCATGTGGCCCACATACCCCAGTCCCTGGCCAGCCACGTGGCCAAGCCAGGGCCACAGCCCCAGGAGCTAGGAGCTGATATGCTGAGACCTGATGCTCGGGACACCTTCTTCCTCAGTGAGGAGGGGCAGGGGCTGGGGCTGAGGCTGGGAGGGAGCTGGAGGACAAGGGCTGGGGCAAGGGTCACCCACTCCTCTCCCTCCATCCTCTCCCCTAGCGCCAAGGCTCGAGCCATCCCGTCTGGAGAATGTGCTGCTGCCCTGTGCCTATGCCCCCACCTATGTGGTCAAGGACTTCCCCATTGCCCGCTACCAGGGCCTGCAGTTTGTAAGTGAACTCTCCCCCAGCCTCCAGTGTCATTCCAGGAAGTGAAGCCCTGCCTCTAACCTGTGGCCTTTGTGACCCTTTTCTCCAGGTCTATCTCTCCTTTGTTTACCCCAATGACTTCACTCGACTCACACATATGGAAACTAGTAACAAGTGCTTCTACCGGGAGTCACCATTGTACTTGGAGAGGTGGTGCCAACAGGGGCCAGGCAGGGGCTGGGCTGGGCTGAGGGGCAGGTGCCCAGGTCCTGCCTGGCTTACATAAGGTGGCCAGGGGAGAAGAGAAGGGGTTTCTCAGTCTGACCCCTCTGCCTCTCCAGGTTTGGCTTTTACAAATATATGAAGATGGATGATGAAGAAGACAGGGAGGAGGAGGATGCAGGACGAGCAGCCTTCCTGTTCCTTGATCCGGACAGTAAGTGTGCCCAGCCAGAGCCCTGCCAGACTCTTCCCCTTCTGGGCAGTTCCTTGACTAGCTATCCCTTCTTTTCCCCAGGTTTCCTGGAGGAGGAAGAAGAGGAGGAGGAAGTGGAGAGCCCCGAGCCCACCAGAACCCGCCCCTCCCCAGGCAGGACCACTCCTCCTCCCTGGGGTGTTCAGGACCACCAAGGGACAAGCAGCCCCACCCCCCATCCAAGGAGGGAGAGGCGACTAACTCGAGCCCTAAGCTGGGCCCACACAGCCCCAGCCACCCCCCAGAACCATGTTAGAGCCCTGTCGACTCCCCTCTTTCTGGGCCAGGCCCCACCCCCCAGATCTGCACAGGGGAATGCCCCACAATCACTGAGGAAGCCAGAGAAAGTATATGTGACAAGGGTCCGCCCCGGACAGCACCGGCCCCCTCGAACACGGCCCCCACGGCCCCGGCCCTGGCTAGCCCATGGCCCCTGGCAGCCCCCACTGCCTGGCATCTTTCTCTATCCCCGGCCCTTTCAGAGGGCCCATCTACGTGCTCCTCACCAGCCTCCGGGCCATCGGGGCCCAACGGTCGGCACCACTGCAACCAGGGCTCCAAGGCCCCTGAATTCTCTTCGGAGGACCTCCAGAGTCAGCTTCACCCAGGGAGCCCTGGACCTGACCACTGGGCTCCCAGGCCTGACCTCAAATGCTTCCTCAGAGGGTGGTGAGCCAGTGACCTCTTTCCTTCACATGTCAGAGGTGGCACAAGCCAGACCTCCAGGGGAAAAGATGGGGGTGGAGGAGGCTGAGGGTGTCCCAGAGGAGACGGCCACGTCCCAGGACAGTGAAGAGGAAGAGGAAGCCGGCGCCCTGCCCAAGGGCTCCTGGCCTGAAGATGCCATCAACTGGCAACGCACCTTCAGCGTGGGTGCCATGGACTTTGAGCTGCTCCGCTCAGACTGGAATGACCTTCGATGCAATGTGTCCGGGAACCTCCAGCTGCCGGAGGCTGAGGCTGTGGATGTCGTGGCCCAGTACATGGAGCGGCTAAACACCCAGCATGAAGGGTACCTGGGGGCTGGTCGGGGAGGGAGAAGGATGTACTTAGGGCTGCCCATCCCAGACTCTCTAGGGGGCAAAGTCGGCTTCCTGGAGACACAGCCTTTCCTTGGGTCAGGCTTCAGAGGGAGACTGAGGCTGCATGCAGCAGGAGAGAAGGCCAGAGCCCAGCAGGGCGTCAGCTCCCCACCCCAAAGTCCTAGATTAGCTCATCACAGTAGGGCTCCAAAGAACAGACCTGACCGAAAGGCAGGCAGGCAGGTAGCAACACTGAGTGAGCACCTCCTGTGTGTCAGACTAAGCTCAGGTGCAGAATCACAGGCTAGGACTAGGGGGCTCATGGGAACCAGATCAATGGTCATCTCAGGGGGAGGCAAAAAGTCATGGGGGTGGGGGTGGGGTGAGGTGACGGGAAACTAGGAAGCAGGAGTGGGAGAGGGAAGACAACCAGATGAAGATGGAGCCACACTGTCAGCATTGATTGAGTACCTACTGTGTGCAAGGCCCTGAGTAGTAGTAGGAGGAGGCCAGGACAGCTGAATAGCAGTCGGAATCAAGTAGAAGGATGGAAAGAGAGGGAGGGGCCTAGAAACGACTTGAAATGCCAGAGAGTTTTGTTGGGTCCTTGGAGGTGAGGGGGAGGCAATGGAGTCTGAGGGGAGGGGGGCATCTAAACTACACTTGAGAAAATTCAGCCTGGCAGTCAAGGCTGGATCCGAGTGAGGAGTTGGGTTAGGTGAGAGACTGGATGCAAAGAGGCCAGCTAGGGCACCAGGAGCCTCAGCCCAGGTAGAAATGCCAGAAGGGCTGTAGCAAAGGCTACCAGCTGGGGCACTCTCTAGGACAGGACAGGGAGACGAGTGAGCTGGCTGAGGAGCCTGGAGGTAGAGGGCGCTCCCGAAAGGTTCAGAGCAGCCTAGTTAGGCCCCTTCCTTGGGAGGAGGATATTCACTGCTGGAGGGTGGGGGAGGAGGAGGGGTCCTCCTAGGAGAGGCTGCCTGCCCCCAAATGTGCCAGCTCATGCCCACTAACTGCCCCCTGGGCTCTGTCCTGGGCTCGCTTCCCCCTCAGTGCTACTCACTGTTCTGCATCTCCCAGACACCAGCCCTGTCACATCATGCCCTCCGTGGACACTTTGTGAAGGGGGAGTTTGGAGCGATAGCTCCTGTGGGTGAAGCTCTCATCTTGTAGCTAAGGGCCACTTGTGGGACCAGCATCAAGGCCCTGACCCCTTCTCTTGTCTTCTCCAGCACATGGCCCCTGCCATCTCCACAACCTGCCTGTTTCTCCCCACCGTGAAAACCCCTCCCTCCCTCCACCCTCTCTCTGTCCCTCATCTCTCCAGTAGGTGCCTCCCCTGCCCTTCTCTCTTAATTGTCTACAGTCTAGCTTCTGACATCATACAGCTGAAACTCCTTCTGCCCCATCTAAAGGCCTTTGCTCAGATCCTCAGCCTTCTCAGCCTCTGGGCAGCAGGGGTGGGACAGTGCTCAGAGCGCTGGGCCTGAAGGCAGGAAGACCTGAGTTCAAATCCAGTCCCAGACACTTCCTAGTTCTGTGACCCTGGATAAGTCATTTAGCCTTCGTCTGCCTCAGTTTCTCCAACTGCAAAATGGGCATAGTGATAGCATCCGCCTCACAGGGCTGTTGTGAGAAGCAAATGAAATATTTGCAAAGCACTTACCCAGCTCTTCTTGATCCCCTCCCCTCTCTCTGCTCTCACCTGGTTTTCCTCCTACCCACATGACCACTCCTCAGTCTCCAGGTCATGCCCGATCACTCTCCTGGGCCTTCTTCCCTTCTCTGTCTGTACTTGCCCCCTGGTGACCTCATCAGTTCTCACCATTATGTTGAGTTTTTTCAAATCTATTTTTCTAGCCCTTTCCTCTGTCCTAACCCCTCAGCCAGCAGCCCCTTGGACATCAATAACTGAATGCCTGAGGGATGCCCTAAACTCAGCACATCCCAAAAGGACCCATTCCCCTCCCAGCCATCTCCAATATGACCTGTTGCCAAGGCTTCTGGACTTTCCCTTTGGGGGCCCTGGTAGGTCTTTCACCCAGGCCTCCTTTCCTCCAGCCATGCCACCACCATGCTGGTGCAGGCCTCCATCATCTCAAGCCTAGACTAAGGCTGGGTTCTGCCTTCTCCCTCCCCCTCCAGTCATCGCATCTTCCACCCTCGCCCCATCATCGCCAGAATCAAATAGAAAATCCTGGTTGACGTTGAGTGCCCCTGCTGCCCCTTCCACGACTCAGCGGTCATCTCCAGGCTCCGGCATTTTCTCTGGCTGGCCTCATACCCCAAACGCTCTCTCTCCTCATCTGTCTCCTGCCTTCCCTGGCTTCCTCCGAGTCCCAGCTAAAATCCCACTGGTCCTCCTCTGTACCTACCAGTCCCTCCCCAGCCTTCCCTCTACCGATTACCTCCTATGTGGCCTGGTCAGAGCTTGCTTCCACGGACCTGGATGCATGTCCGTTCCATTCCAAAGCAGGCAGAGAGCGACCCGGGGCTCCAGCAAAAGAAGGGCGCCCGGGGATCGCACGCCCAGAGCGTGCCGGAGCCGCTGGTACGGGCGGGAGAGGGGCGGGTGCACAGCTCCGGGAGCCCCGGGCTCCAATGACCGCGACCCCCTCCACCTCCTCGCTCTCAGGCGCTTCTCGCTGCTGCGTATCGTCAACGTGGAGAAGCGCCGGGACTCGGCCCGAGGCAGCCGCTACCTACTGGAGCTGGAGCTGCAGGAGCGCGGAGGGCACGGACGGCTGCGGCTGTCAGAGTACGTCTTCCTGCGGCTACCACGGACCCGGGCAGGGGCCGACGGGGAAGACGAAGCCGACGTTGACGCCGGCGAGGGCGACCGGCCCTCAGAGGAGGCCCGGCCCCCGTCGGAGTCCCCGAGCCGCACCCCCGAACCTTTGCTCTGCAGGCCAGTGCGTCTCGCCTGGCGCCAGGACGTGATGGTTCACTTCGTGGTGCCAGGTACCGGACGCGGGAGAACAGGGGCCGAGCTCGGGTGGGGCTGCGGCCAGCGAAGGGCCTGGGTCCCTCTCATCGTGGCCGCGCCTTCTGTCCCCAGTGAAGAACCAGGCGCGCTGGGTGACCCGCTTCCTCTGGGACATGGCTTCGCTGCACGCGCTCACAGGCGACACGCGCTTCAGTGTGGTCCTTGTGGACTTCGACAGCGATGACATGGACGTGGAGCGGGCCCTGCGGGCGGCGCGGCTGCCCCGGTAACGAGCACCTGGGCTCCCTGCCCACCCGTCCCTGTGTGCCCCTCCCCCAGACTCCCGGACCCCCTCAACAGCCGTTCCCCCACTCCCCACCAGGTACCAGTACTTGAAGCGCTCCGGGAACTTCGAGCGGGCCTCGGGGCTCCAAGCGGGAGTGGACGCCATTGAGGTGACCCACAGCAGGGCGTGCCCACGGGGGCGGGACGGGGCGGGGCGGGGCGCGGGCTGAGCCGGGCTTGGCGGGTGGAGGCGCGAGGCTGCAGGTCAGCCCCCATTATGTCCCAGGACGGTAGCAGCATCGTGTTCCTGTGTGACCTTCATATTCACTTCCCCCTCAACATCCTGGACGGGATCCGAAAACACTGCGTGGAGGGAAAACTCGCCTTCGCCCCTGTGGTCATGCGGCTCAGTTGTGGGAGTTCCCCTGGCGACCCCCATGGTAGTCCCCTCATCTCCAGGCGGGGCCCCCCAAACCTGCAGGTCCCTACCAGTCCCTCCCCTGCCTTCCTCGAGACTCGGGACCGGTTCCATCCCACCAGGACAGAGCCATGGGGTGAGGGGCGTGGGTTGTGGGGGGGGGGGCAGATCCTGGTGTTCCAGGTGCCCTCTCTGGCCTCCCCCCTACTTTCAGGCTACTGGGAGGTGAATGGTTTCGGTCTCTTCGGGATCTACAAGTCGGACTTTGACAGAGTTGGGGGCATGAACACCGAGGAGTTCCGGGACCGCTGGGGCGGCGAGGATTGGGAACTGCTGGACAGGTGTCTGATCACACATACCCCCCCCCCCCCCCATTTGTGTCCTGGCACTAAGCTGAGCGCTGGGGAGAAAAAGAAAAGCAGAAGTCAGTCCCTGCACACTATAAACCAGATAAATTGGGGCGGGGGGGGGGGGGCGGGCAGGCGGAATCTCCTGGACTTTGGGAGGGCTTCCTGTAGAAGCCAGGATTTCAGGGCAGCTAGGTGGTGCAGGGGTTAGTGCACCGGCTCTGGATTCAAGAGGACCCGAGTTCAAATCCAGCCTCAGACACTAGCTGTGTGACCCTGGGCAAGTCACTTAAACCCCGTTGCCGCCAAAAAAAAAAAATTATGGGATTATGGAGTTTGATGTGGGACTTGCAGGAAGCCAGGAGGTGGAGATGAGGGAGAGAATTCCAGGCATTGGGGACTGGAGGGACCTAATCCAAGCCTCCAGGGATAATGCACAGCCCCCTGCCCTGACCACAGGTTTATCCCCTACCACCCCTCCCCCCAGGGTCCTGCAGGCCGGCCTGGAGGTAGAGCGACTCAGGCTCCGAAACTTCTACCATCACTACCACTCCAAACGAGGCATGTGGGATGCCAGGAGCAAGAGGGGCCCCCGGGACTGAGGTCAGGCTTTCCCTATGCCTTGGAGTCTGGCAGCGATCCCTTCAAGGGACCTGGGCCACAGTGGCAGCAGGTCTTAGGCCAGGACCTTGAGGGAAGTTCCTCTCTAGGGGGCTCTGGGAAAGGAGCAAGCCCTGTCCCTCTCCCCACAAGGCCCAAAGGAGTCACCTGAGGGTCTGAGAGGTGTGGAACTTGTTTCCCTTCTGAAAGAAGGCAGCCCTGGTGAAGCCCCTCAGGTTGGGGACATGGATACAGCCTTGTCTTAGAGGACCCCCAGGGAAGGGGAAGGGCCAGGCTCCCGGACCTGGGGCAACCCCTTCCTGGTGGCCTAGGAGACAGACCATTGTGACTTTGAGGTCAAGGCAGCAGGGAGAAGGGAGAAAAGGACAGGCCCCACTCTCCCTTCCCCCCAGCACCCAGCCTATTACTGCAGTTGGGTCAGGGCCCCTCAGAGCACTTGGGGAGCAAGTAGCCATTCCCAAGGACTTGCTCATGAGGCAAGTGACCAGGGCCCATACTGTGCAAGATGATTTCTGTGAAATTGTGTCCTAGAGATGAAGTTTTTCACAATTCCTAACCGTTCTGTCTGTTTGAGTTTTTTTATTCAGAGTAAAATGAAATGTTTCATTTTTTTTCCTGACTTGTCTGCTATACCTGGGTCCTTTGTGGAGGGTCTAACTAGGGGTCTGGTCAGGGCATAGCCAGCTGCCCCAGCCTGGGTTCAAGGGTCCTGGACAGAACAGGCAATGCGCTCATGAGGGCCCAGCCTCATGCTGGACATGGCTCTGTCCTCTGGAAGTTCTCCACCCTGCTCCAAGAAACACCCTGCCTTCCCCATCCCCCATTCTGGGTCACCTGAGATGATGGATGCAGGCTTTCAGAAAAGCTCTGACCAGCCTGAAGAGAAGCCTTGAAACAGAGGCCCAGGTGGGCATCAGCTTAGGAGTGCCCAGTTCTACTTGTCTCCAAGAAGCCCTGGTGAAGAGCTGGATCTGCTGCCCCAAGATTCCTCCCTTGGGCTTCAGGACAGCCTGTGCCAATCCACCTGAAGGTGTCTCTGCCTCCTGCCCCAGTCTGTTTCTCTCCATCCAGGTCAGTTGCCAGAGGCTTTCACTACCCAGTTGTCAGGTTTGTTTCATTTTCTTTGCCTGGTTCTGCGTTACTGCTGGGCTTTGCCCCTTCCTAGCATGACCCAACTTTCTGTGGAGTCTCTCCAAAACAATACCTTCCACTCACCAGAAATGATAAGCATTTATGTAGCTTCTGACATTCATCATCTCTGCATTTCCTTCCAACACCACTTCCCAATGTGCATTGGTGAGCTGGGTGGCTGGGAATGACTACCCCCTACTGGTACTTTATGGATCCACACTCATGAACTATAACTATGAACTATAACTCATGAACCCCCAGCAATGTGTTTACTTTTCATTAATTAGCCAGAGGGTGCAATTGGCTCACAGAAAAGGCATTCACTGAAATGATGTATTAACAATAATGCTAACCATAAAAGAGACCATAATAGATTTGTAGTGTCCTAACAAAACCCCATACAATGTTTGTCATACACAGCAGAGACTTCAAACACACAGCCCTTGGCCACACTCTCCAAAGCCAGATTAAAATGTAATTTTAAAAAATTAAGTGTAATTTGGAAATATTTAACAATATAAATAACAATTCAACAAAATGTAAATAATGTTATAGCAAAAAGCTAAGTGAATATGCAGCCTGCAGGGGTCCTTCTGGATGGATTAGTGGGCCAAGTTTCCATCTGCATGTGACACCACTAATGTATAGGACCCCTTACCCTAAGGCAGCTTGAGGTAGATGAACACTTCCTGGCCAAAAAGGAAGAAGAGGTTTGATCCAATGAGATAATATTTGCACAGTGCCTGGCATATCATCAATGCTATGGAAGTGCTGGGCATTCTTATTCCTGATAGGTGTTCTTAAAAAAGCTAAAAAATCTACAGAAATTCTTTGGGAACAAGGGACCACTTCACCATACAGTAGTCAAGGTATATACTATTGAGTTTCTCAAATATGATAAAAAGTGGTTTACACCTAGAAGAAACCTGTAACAGCCTCAGTCCAAGAATGGAATCCAAAAATCCTCCATGAACCCAGCTAGCAAGATGGCTTCCAAAGAAGCATGGGGCCAATGGCTATCCCACTGAGCACTCAATGAGCAAGAAGATTGCACAATGAAATGGTAGAAATCTCTAAGCCCATCATGGTAGGCCGTACAAAATGCAGACCTGGGGACTCAGTCTGTGATTTCACTCATACAGGGAGGGACCTCCTTCCACCAAGGCAGGTCCATGCCTTCTCTACAGCTTATAATCCTGGGAATTTGCCCACAACCCTCAGAGGCTAAGCAATTTAGCCAGGAACATACAAGCCAATATGTCATTAGAGGGAGGACTCATACTCAGGTCTTTCTGGTTTTCAGACCAGCTCTTTTCTTCACCATGCCAGGCTGCTTAGCAAGGTCAGAAATGATGGCTAGAATTAGACATCTGAACCTTGCTGTCTTTCATCAACTCTGAGGACAAAGTCCCTACATTGTAAATATGG
This sequence comes from Gymnobelideus leadbeateri, assembly GCA_011680675.1. Lineage (NCBI taxonomy): Eukaryota > Metazoa > Chordata > Mammalia > Diprotodontia > Petauridae > Gymnobelideus > Gymnobelideus leadbeateri. Next base: position 58,824 of record WOXC01005896.1, on the reverse strand, counting down.
ACCTCAAAACATCTCAGAGAATTCAATCAATAAACCATTCTGCAACCAAATTGCTCACAGAGAATGCACAGTTGGTTCCCCACAATTGCTTGGAGGCAGCAGTGATCTATCAACTCCCAGAACAATGTTTTCACATATGTCACCACAGTCAATTCTCATGATGTCCCAACTCCATGGGAGGAGCCCTAGGGCCTAGGAAGTCACAGTTTCACGGGGACAGGTCAGTTGGGGGCCCATCCAGCTGGGGGCCCATCCTGCTGGGAGTCCTGTCTTCACTGGAGTTGTTCCAAGGCGGTTTGCCAAGGTTCAGCAGTGGATGACCTTCCACCCCAATTCTTCAACTACAAAAAGTGGTTCTTGGAACCCTGTGGAATAGTCCACAGACCAGCAAATATAAAAGAACCATAATAGGCTGGTGACTTGTCCTGGGGCCATGTCTATCTGAACTTCATAAAGAGAATTAGAATGAGGTAAGGATGAGAGCAACAATAAGAACCAACCTTTATGTGTCTGGGTTTTTGTGGGGTTTTTTTTTTTGCCAATTATCAAGGATGTATTAAATGTTTACTACGGTCCATACATCATGTAAACTCTGGGGATACAAAAGGCAACAGACAAAAACAAGGTCCCTGCTCTCAAGGGATAGCTGGCCTTTATTTCAAGCATTTTTGGTCACATCCAACTCTTCATGGCCCCATTTGGGGTTTTCTTGGCAGAGGTATTGGAGCAGTTTGCCATTTCCTTCTGCAGGTCATTTTACAGATGAGGAAACTGAGGCAAACAAGATTAAGTGACTTGCCCTGGGTCACACAGCTAGTGAGTGTCTGCAGTCAGATTTGAACCCAGGTCTCCCTGACTCCAGGCCTGGTGCTCTATCCACTGTACCACCTAGCTGCCCTAATATTAACATCATCTATGACTTCTTGTATTTTTATTTATTGCATTAAATACTTCCCAGTTACATTTTAATCTGGTTCCTGTAAATGTGACCACATTTTCAGCACCTCTGTTCTAGTCTGTCAAGATCTTTTTAGTTCATGCCTCAGCCATCCAAGGTGTTGAATGAAAGGCAACGGAGTGCAGGTGACCAAATGAACTAGGTCCTGCAGAGCCAGTGGAAAAGCTAAAAGTGATCTGTGTGAGGTCATGGGATTGTGACCGTCTTAAGCTCCCCCACCCACCATGAACTATCACTGTATTACGGACCAAGAGAACGCGACACTTGAGTTACCCACCGGGTGGCGCTCCATGGACGACACCAGATCCTGGTAGAGTCCATCTTGTAGCACATTTGTTACTTAGCCTTCCTAAAAGGCTGCGGTAACCCTAAGTGGCCACCAGAGAGCGCTCGGAAAGAAGATTCCTTGTAACTTCAAGCCGTGAGTCGCGCCCAGTCCAGAATCCACCAAGGAACAGAATATATTACTCATGGAGCCGGGCCGAGGGCGGAGTCGTCACTGCAGGATCCGCACATAGCTCATGAGCCCAACTCAGGCCATTTCTCGGGGCTCTCCTCTCCCAGTCACAGCAGCCACCATGCGTGGATTCCAAGACTTAGCCTTAGCACACCAGTTACTGAAGATGGTCAAAGTATCAGATAATAGGTCAGGTTTTCCTAGATGGAGGCATCAGCACTCAGTTATCTACTAAATCTCCTACTGATTGCCCTCCCAGATTTTCAGAGCCTGGAGGCTGGGGTTTCCCCAAAAAAATGGAAGGAAGAAATGCCCATTTCCAACTCCCATCTTAGGATTACAGATTTTAGAAAGGAAAATCAAGGGAGGAATAGGAAGGAGAGAATTCAGGTTTCCCTTTCAGCTCACCAGTCCAGTAGGAGTCACTGTAACTGTCAGTCTCAAGGTTTATGATCCTCACTTTTGAAGTCTGGAACCCCTATCTGTTCTAGGAGCTGGGTCACCTCCTAAGTTACTTTTGGCTACTGGGAATCTGCCTCATGGAAGCCTGGAGGACCCAAACCAAGGCTGGTGGATCTTTGCAAGTTGCCTTCCCCAGGGCAGTTAGGGAGTCAGACTCCTAAGTGCAGCTGAAGGAAGAAAAGGCAGCAGCCCCCTGCAGAATCTCTGCCGTTCTGCCCAATTTCATCACTTCCCACCATGTGTAAGTGTGCTTCCTGAGATTTCCAGTGAGGTGGGTAGGACAAACATCTCGTCTCTTCCTGAATCCTCATCAACCCAAGACCAAGAGGGAAATAATCATTCAAAAAGAGAAGAAGCACTAATGCATTGTTGGTGGAGTTGTGAACTGATCCAATCATACTGAGAACATTTTGGAATGATGCCCAAAGGGCTATAAAGCTGTGTATACCCTTTAACCCAGCAATAGCACTACTAGGTCTGTCTGTATACCAAAGAGATTATAAAAAAGGAAAGGATGCACATGTGCAAAAATATTTATAGCAGTTCTTTTTGTGGTGGCAAAGAACTGGAAAGTGAGAGGGTATCTATCCATTGGGGAATGACTGAACAAGTTGTGGCAGGTGAATGTAATGAAATACTATTGTGTTACAAGAAATGATGAACAGGGGAATTTCAGAAAAACCTGAAAACATTTACTGATCTTGATGTTGAGTGAAGTGAGCAGAACCAGGAGAACATTGTGCTCAGTAACAGCCACAGTGTGCAATGACTGACTTTGATAAGACTTAGTTCTTCTCAACAATGCTACGATTCAAGACAATTCCAAAATACTCATGGTGGACAATGCTGCCCACACCCAGAGAAAGAACTATGGAATGTGAATGCAGAGCAAAGCAGACTATTTGCTCTTTTTTGTTTGTTTTCTCTTTCTCATGGTTTTTCCCTTTGGTTCTGATTCTTCGTTCATGACATGACTAATGTGGACATAAGTTTAATATGATTGTACACATATAGCCTATATCAGATTGCATGCTGTCTTGGGGAAGGAGGAGAAGAGAGAGGGAGAAAAAAAAATTTGGAACTCAAAACCTTATAAAAGTGAATATTGAAAACTATCTTTACATATAATAAGAAATATAAAATACTATTAGGTGGGGGTGGAGAAAGAAGAAGGCCAAGTGTGGGCACAGATACCATTGTGATGGCAGTTATTGCTAGCCATCCCTCCCAGTTTTGTGAAATCAGCAGATATGACAGGTATGTCATCTACACTTTTACCCAAGTCATAGGAAAAAATGTGAAACAGAGCTGTGCATAGAGCTGGAGACCTCCTGCTATGTTGATATCAACAACTTAATTGTTCTTTGGGTCCAGTCACTCAGTCATTTCTGAACCTATCTCACTATATCTGTCAGCACTACCTCCACATTTCTATTTTTGTCCAATAATCACCCATTTCTTTAGGGCTATAAACCTGGGGGGCGGGGGAATAGGCAGTGTGATCATAATTAAGCCCACATAAGGGATAAAAATGAAACTATGAGGTGGCACTATTGGCCCAAAGACATCAGTCTGGACACCGAGATCTATGCTCTCCATCACAGCATACCCACAAGATCCAATCAAGTTAAGTTTTTAGTCAAAATACCAGTCACTCAAAAGCTTGATTAGCTTAATTTTATGTCTTGAACTTAAACACTATACATAGCAGAATACAGAAAGTAGATTCTCTATGAAAAGTATGAATCTAAATTTTCCACAACCTATTTTTACATGTAGCATAAATTCTACACATTATTTTAAAAGCTGTCCCCCTTGTCCATACTATCTGAATTTCCTTCTTGCCTATACATTTTTATATCTTATTTTTAATTAAATTTTATGGTTATTTTTAGCTTACATCATGCACTTCCACAAGATTTTGAGTTACAAATTTTCTCCCTGTCTTTCCCCTACCCAGCACCCCCAACACAACAATCCCACTGTATACCCCGCCCCCAATCTGCTTTCTCCTATATTCTCCCCCATACCCCCTCTGACTTTCCAGTAGGGCAAGATGGATCTCTATACCCCAGTACCTGTATATCTTATCTCCCAGTTGCATGTAAAAATATATATAATGTATTATATATCTATATATATATAATGTATTATATATCTATATATATAATGTATTATATATCTATATATATTAAACATTTTATTTTAAAACTTTGAATTCCAGATTCTTTCTCTTCCTCCTTCATCACCCACCTTTACTGGGAAGATAGGCAATTCAATACAGGTTGTACACATGTAGCTATGCAAAACATTTCCATAGTGGATATATTGTGAAAGATTGACTATATTTCCCTCCATCCTATCCCCCCACTTATTCTATTCTCTACTTTGACCCTGTTCCTTTTCAAAACTGTGTGCTTCCAACTCCCCTCACAACCTGCCCTCCCCTCCATCATCCCCCCCTCACCCTTTTCCCCCCTACTCTCTTGTAGGGTGAGATACTCAATTTAGTGTTTATGTCATTCCCTCCCTAAGCCAAATCCAATGAGAGTGAAGTTGACCCATTCCATTTTGCCTCCCTGTTCTTCCCCTCCATTTTTTAGTTTTCCCTTACCTCTTCTACATGAGATAGTTTACCCCATTCTGTCTCTCCCCATCTCCTCTCATTATATTCCTCTCTCACCTCTCAATTACACCTTTTAAGTATCATCCCTTCCTATTAAATTGGTCCTGTGCCCTCTATGTATGTACACATATATACATACCCTCACATGTGTTCATACACCCATATACCCTCCTATATAGACATATCTATATATGTATACATTTATATAGACATTTATATTCCTTGCAATTATTCTTATCCAGACAAAAGTTTCATCAGTTACAATTATTGTTTTTCCATGTAGGAAAGTAAATAGTTCAACTTTGTTAAGTTCCTTATGATTTCTTTTCCCTGTTTACCTTCTCAAGCTTCTCTTGCTTCTTGTATCTGAATGTCAGGTTTTCTATTCAACTCTTGTTTTTTCATCAAGAATGCTTAAAAGTCCTCTATTTCATTGACTAACCATATTTTCCCCAAAAACATGATACCCATTTTTGCTGGGCAGGTGATTCTTGGTTTTAATCCCAGCTCCTTTGACCTCCAGAATATCATATTCTAAGCCCTTCGATTCCTCAGTGTAGAATCTGCCAGATCCTGTGTTATCTTGATTGTGTTTCCACAATATTCAAACTGTTTCTTCTTGGCTATTTGTAATATTTTCTCCTTGATCTGGGAACTCCAGAACCTGGCTATAATATTCCTAGGAGTTTTCTTTTGGGGATCTTTTTCAAGAGGTGATAGGTGGATTCTTTCAACCTCTATTTTGCCCTCTGGTTCTAAAACATCAGGGTAATTTTCCTTGAGAATTTCTTGAAGTATGATTTCTAGGTTCTTTTTTTATCATGGCTTCCAGGTAGTCCAATAATTTTTAAATTATCTCTCCTGGATCTGTTTTCCAGTTCAGTGGTTTTTCCAATGAGATATTTCACATTGCCTTCTATTCTTTCATTTGTTTGGATCTGCTTAATAGTATCTTGATTTCTCATAAAGTCACTAGCTTCCATTTGCTCCAATCTAATTCTGAAGGAATGATTCTCTTCAGTGAGCTTTTGAGTTTCTTTTTCCATCATGCAAATTGGGCTTTTTAAGGCATTCTTCCCCTCATTGCCTTTCTGAACCTCTTTTGCCATTTGAGTCTGTTTTTTAAGGTGTTATTTTCTTCAGTCAGGATATTGACTCACTTTTCATGATTTTCTTGCATCATTCTCATTTCTCTTCCCAATTTTTCCCCCACTTCTTTTATTTGGTTTTCAAAATCCTTCTTAAGCTCCTCTCTGGCCTGTGACCAATTCATATTTTTCTTGGAAGCTTTTGGTGCACGAGTTCTGACTTCCTTGTCTTCCTGCCATTCCATGCTTTGATCCTTTTTTGATCCTAAAAAGAAATCCAAAGTCAGATTGGTGTACTTGCTTTGCTTCCTTTGCTTGCTCATGTTGCCACTCAATTACTTGACTTTTGAGTTTTTTGCCACAGTAGAACTCTGCTTCCAGAGAGGAGAGTTTTGTCCCAAATTGCTGGGGTTTCCTCAGCTGCTGGAGCTATTAGTTGGCTGCCCTCTCTGAGGCCTCCACATGCTCTGGCTCACTGGTCATGCACCCCAGGACCTCCACCCAGGACAGCAATCCAGATCCAAGTAGGTTAAAGCAAGAGTGATTACCCCTCACACTGGACATTTGGTCCCCCTACAATCTGCAGGCCAGGTGCTCTGAAGCAGCCATGCAGCTGCAGTGACTGCTTTTCAGCCACTTCTCCCTCCAGGGCCGAGGCTGGACCACACTCCTGGACCCCCTGCTCCCAAAGTCCACTGACCTCTCACTTTGTCTTTGGCATTTATGGGCTGATAATTCTGAAAACCACTACAGCTGCTGGTGATCTACTCTCCCAACATCCCTCTAGCTGAAGCTGATCAGGCCACCTTGAGGCTAAAACTGTGGGCTCACCATGGAGCTGGGCTCTACTCCCAGTGTGCTGCAATGAACCTTTCCTGTCCATCTTCCAAGCTGTCTTCAGCAGGAGCTTTGTTTCTCTCTGTCACTTTGTGGGTTCTGTAGTCCTAAAGTTTATTTAGAGTCATTTTTATAGGTATTTGAGGTGATTATGGGGGGAGTACATGGAGTTTTCCTGCTTCTACGCCACCATCTTGGTTCTTCCCCCCTCTCATATACATTAAGAAATGTTTCTGGCCCTGGAGTCAAAAGGACCTGAGTTCAAATCTGGCCTCAGACACTTAACACAAAAACTAGCCATGTAACCTTGGGCAAGTCACTTAACCCCAATTGCCCTCCCTTCTGCCCTCAAAAAAGAAAAAAGAAGAAAAAAGAAAAGAAAAGAAATGTTTCTATGACCCTCTTTTTTTCCTATAAATTAATGAACAGAGCATTTGTTAAGTATCAACTCTGTGCAAAGCATGGTGGTAAGCACTGGGGTTATGAGCAGAAAAGTAATACACAGCATCTCCACCCCCCTGAGACCTCTCTTCTGATTGCATGGCTCTTCCTAGGACCTCCACTGTAATCATTAAGAATGTAAGCCTTACAAACAGCCTGATTCTAAGAAATAGAGTGGTAGATCAGTAGAATAGATGAGGAACAAATTATGTGATAGTAAATGACCATGGCAATCTAGTATATTATAAACCCAAAGATCTAAGTTTTTGGAGGAAAAACCTCATTATTTAACAAAAACTGCTGGAAAAATTGGAAAACAATATGGCAGAAACTAGGTATAGATACAGACCAACATCTCACACCATATAACAAGATAAGATCAAAATGGGTATATGATTTATACATAAAAGGTGAAGCAAATTAGGAGAACATGGGAGAATTTGTTTCTCAGATCTATGGATAAGGGAAGAATTTAGGACCAAAGAAAATATATAGAGCATTACAAAATGTAAAATTAATCATTTTGACTATATAAGATTGAAAAGGTTTCTTTGCACAAACAAAACCAATGCAACCAAAATTAAAAGGATGAAGCAGGGGCGGCTAAGTGGCACAGTGAGTAGAGCATCAGCCCTGGAGTCAGAAGGACCTGAGTTTGGTTCCGGCCTCAGACACTTAATGCACACACAAACAAAAACCTAGCTGTGTGACCTTGGGCAAGTTACTTAACCCCAATTGCCCTGCAAAAAAAAAAAAAAAAGGATAAAGCAGAAAACTGGAGTGGGGGGAGAGTTTCAACAATGATCTCTGATAAAAGCTTCATTTTTCAAATAGAACTAGGTCAAATTGATAAAAAACACAAGTCATTCCTCAATTGATAAATGGTCAAAGACTATGAACAGGCAGTTTTCTTACAAAGAAATCAAAGCTATCTATAGTCCTATGGGAAAATGCTCTAAAACACTATTGATTAGAGAAATGCAAATTAAAACAACTCTGAGGTACCACCTCATACCTAAAAGAGTGACTAATATGACAAAACAAAAAAGAAAAGGATGAATGTTGAAGAAGGTGTGGGAAAACTGGGACACTAATGCACTGCTGGAGTTGTGTACTGATCCAACCATTTTGGAGAAGAATTTGGAACTATGCCCAAAAGGCAACAAAACTGTACTTACCCTTTGATCCAGCAATAATACTGCTAGGTCTGTATCCCAAAGACATTTTTTAAATAAGGGAGAAGGACTTATTTGCACAAAAATATTTGTAGCAGCTCTTTTTGGGGTAGCTAAAAACTGAAAATCAAGAGGATACCCATCAATTGGGAGATGGCTAAGCAAGCTGTGGTATATGATTGTGTTGGAATATTATTGTGCTATAAGAAATGACAAGCAGGATGATTTCAGAAAAACCTGGAAAAACTTACATGAACTGATACAAATTGAAGTGAACAGAACCAGGAGAACATTGATACAGTGGTAGCAATATTTTATGATGCACTGTGAATGACTTAGCTCTTCTCCAAGACAATCCCAAAGGACCAATGATGAAGCTGACTATCCATCACCAGAGAAAGACATTGACTGAATACAGACTAAAGCAGGCTATTTTCCACTTTCTTTCTTTCATTCATTCTTTTTTCTTTTATTTGAGTTTTCCTGTACAAAATGACTTAATATGAAAATGTTTTTCATGATTACACATATAACCTGTATCTGATTGCTTACCATATCAGGGATAGGGGAGGGGAAGAAAAGAAGTAGAGATAGAATTTGGAACTCAAAATTTGTGTTTGTCCTTCATTTTTCAAGAGGACTGTGACATCAGGACATGACTTGCAGTTGACTTTGATTTGAGTAAGGGAGGGTTGTGCAAGGTCACCAGCCCCATTTTCTCTTCCAGAGTTGTCTGGGTCCAGTGACCAGAAATTCATCAGGATGACTTTAAAAAAACAAATGAAAAACACCAAATGTTTAAAAATTGTTTTAACGTGTAATTGGAGGGGTGCGTGTGCTCTGACACCTTCTCTTGCATCTCCTCTAACCCTTTGGGGTCCCCACTGTCTCTTCCAGCACCTTGATCTAGGGAGTTGTAACCTTAAGACTCAGCTCAGAGCAACAGTCCAAGCTCATGTCCAAGGGCAGAATCTTTACCGGATAAGTCTTTGTCTCAGCTACTCTAGGGCTGGGGCCCTAATAATCACTCTCAGAGGTAGTTCTTTGTTCCTCTGGGAACTGAGTCTGTACTGACTGCAAAACCTGACCTAGATTCAGACTCTGGGATTCCTTTGGCTCAGTCTCTCAACTTTTCAAAACTCCCAGGTGGGAGATGCCACTCCCTTCACCTAAAACAGAAAATCACCCCCACCACCAAAGGGCAAAGACTCGAGTCTATTTTTTAGAGTTACAGAGATCTCCCTGAGAATCCCTAAGGACTACTGACATAAAGGAGGAGGTAGCTGATGTTGGCAGACCTTTTGAATGCCTCCATAACAAATCAGATAGCCTCCAGCTCACCAAGTGAAGGAAGCCAGTCACAGAATGTCTATGCATGCTCCAAAGTGTCACTCTAAAGTTCATCATCATGAAGATTCTCCACATGGAGAGGTTGCATAAACTGAACAAGCTCCAGTGTGCCAGACTCCTATTATGTAGCTAGGGGATGCCATAGTGCCTAGAGCATTGGGTCTGAAGTCAGGAAGGCCTGAGTTCAAATCCAGCTTTAGACTCTTACTAGATATGTGACTCTGGGCAGTTACCCAGAGTGACTTCACTTAGCTTCTGTCTGCCTCTGTTTCCTCATCTGTAAAACAGAGATAATAGCACCTATCTCCCAAGGTGTTTGTTAAGATAAAATGAGATATTTGCAAAGCATTTAGCATGGTGTCTGCACGTAGTAGGCACTCTATAAATGCTGGCTATCATCACACCTTCACCACCACCATCATCATTACCATCCCCATTATGTCAATCATTCCCTGATGGTCCAGGAAGTGATATCAAGTGTCCTCCCCCTCCTCAGTAAATCTAGTTCTTCACTTTTCTCCTCACCCCTCCCCAATACACACACTTTAGCGTTAGGAAGTTTATTTTACTTGTGACTGTCCCCTCTCCTGTGTTATCCTCTCCTTAACCTTCACCTCTCCCCCTCCCCACACCCCTTTCTTCCTGCTGAATTTGGTGTATTTCTACAGCAAACTCGTGTGTGTGTGTGTGTGTGTGTGTGTGTGTGTGTGTGTTCAGCTTTCCTTTGAGGGTCCTTTTCTGCCACCTGAGGCCTGCTTCCTCCCAGTTTCCTCCCTGTTTGTCTTCTGTTCTATTCACACACCCCATTAATTAGAAATAATGACTTTCGGGGTGGCTAGGTGGCGCAGTGAGTAGAGCATCGGCCCTGGAGTCAGAAGGACCTGAGTGCGGATCCGGCCTCAAACACTTAATGCACACAGACAAAAACCTAGCCGTGTGACCTTGGGGAAGTCACTTAACCCCAATTGCCCTCCAAAAAGCAAAAAAAAAAGAAAAGAAAAGAAAGAATGACTTTTCCTTCCTTCTTCTTCCCCTCTACCCTAGTCTAGTCCTCTAACTCTGCTTTCTCTTTCTCTTTTTCAAATCCTCAGAATAGAAGTGACCCATTCCTAGGTTCCTCCCTGCTTTTCTTATTTAACTCCCTCAATATCATTAAGATTTCAGTGTTAGCACCACATCATTAGACAGCTCCTTCCAACTACTCAATTAAATTTACTTTTCCAAGTTTTTCTGGATCTGTTTGCACTTCAGAGTTCCTGCCCAATTCTGGTCTTTTTATAGGATTGCCTGCAGGTCTACTATTCCATAAAAGATCCTTTTTTTTCCACCTTTAAGATTAAATTTAAGTGGCAGGGAATTATAAGCAGCCTTGTACAATATATCTACTATGATAATGTTTTGCATAGCTAGACATGTACAACATATACTGAATTACTTATATCCCAAGAAGGAATGGGTGACAAGGGAGGAAGGAAATGGATCTGAAATTCAAGGTCGTAACATTAAATGTTTCAAATATATATATAAATACTATTATTAAGATTAAATTTAGACCACCTCCAATTCATGTAAAAGGGGACTCTGAACAAACTTCAGAGGCACAGAACCCACAAAATGACACAAAGAAGCTAACCTCCCTCTGAGGACAGCTTGGCAGGCTTGTAGGAATCGGCCAGCACAGTGCTCTGGGAGCTGACCCCAGTCCTGCTTGAGCCGGAGGTTTTAGCCCCAGAGCAACCTGACCAGCCACAGGCTGGAGGGACTCCAGATCACCAGCAGCTGTGGCATTTCCAGAATTATCAACACATAGATGCAAAGGACAAAGTGAGAGGTCAGTACAGTGTGGACTTTGGGATCCAGTAGTTGGGAGGGCATTGGCCTTTTCCCCTGGGGTGAGAAGCCTCTGAGGAGTGTGGCACAGCTGCCCCCATGTGGCAGCTTCAGCTCCTGGTATGAAGAGTGTAGGGAAACCAAGCAACCAGTCTGAGAGGTAATCACTCTTGTTTTAACCTGTTTGGATCTGGATTGCAGTCTAGGGTGGAGGTCCTGGGGTATGCAACCAGCTTGCCAGAGTATGTGGGGGCTTCAGAAAGGGCATCCGACTAATACCTTTGGCAGCTAAGAGAACCCCAGCATTTGGGACGGAAGCTCCCCTGTCTGCTGGCAGAGTCCTACTGTGGCAAAAAGCCCAGGGGTCAAGTGACTGAGTGGTGACATGAGTAGGCAAAGGAAGCAAAATAAACAGTGTACCCCAACCTTACACTGCTACTTTGGCAACAAAAGGATCAAAGCATGGAATAGGAGGAAGACAGTGAAGTCAGAACTCCTGCACCAAAAGCTTCAAAGAAAAATACAAGCTGGTTATAAGCCATAGAGGACCTTAAGAAGCAAATAAGAGAAGTGGAGGAAAAATTGGGAAGAGAAATGAGAATGATGCAAGAAAATTATGAAATGAGAGTCAACAGCCTGAGTGAGGAAAATAACACCTTACAAAATAGACTAACTTCAATGGCAAAAGAGGCTCAAAAAGCCAATAGGAGAAGGATGCCTTAAAAAGCCAAATTTGCCAGATGGAAAAAAAAATCTCAAAAGCTCACTTAGAAGAATCATTCCTTCAGAATTAGATTGCAGCAAATGGAAGCTAGTGACTTTATGATAAATCAAGATACTATTAAGCAGATCCAAACAAATGAAAGAATAGAAGGCAATGTGAAATATCTCATTGGAAAAACCACTGACCTGGAAAATAGATCCAAGAGAGAGAATTTTAAAATTATTGGACTACCTGAAAGCCATGATCCACAAAAGAACCTAGAAATCATCCTTCAAGAAATTCTCAAGGAAAACTGCCCTGATGTTTTAGAACCAGAGGGCAAAATAGAGGTTGAAAGAATCCACCTATCACCTCCTGAAAAAGATCCCAAAAAGAAAACTCCTAGGAATATTATAGCCAGGTTCTGGAGTTCCCAGATTAAGGAGAAAATATTACAAGCAGCCAGGAAGAAACAATTTGAATATTGTGGTAACACAATCAGGATAACACAGGATCTGGCAGCTTCTACACTGAGGGATCAAAGGGCTTGGAATATGATATTCCAGAGGACAAAGGATCTGGGATTAAAACCAAGAATCAACTACCCAGCAAAACTGACTATTATGTTTCAGGGGAAAATATGGTCATTCAGTGGAATAGAGGACTTTCAAACATTCTTGAGGAAAAAATCAGAGTTGAATAGAAAATCTGACATTCAGATACAAGAAGCAAGAGAAGCTTGAGAAGGAAAACAGGGAAAAGAAATCATAAGGAATTTAACAAAGTTGAACTATTTACATTCCTACATGGAAAAACAATCATTGTAACTGATGAAACTTTTCTCAGTATGAAAATAGTTGAAGAAGGGTATATGGGCATATGAATACATATGTGAATGTGTGTATATATGTATATATATATATATATATGTATGTATATATATCTATATATATATATATATGTATACAGGTATACATAGATAGAGAGCACAGGACCAATTTAATAGGAAGGGATGATACCTAAAAGGTGAAATTAAGAGGTGAGAGAGGATATAACGAGAGGAGATAGGGAGAGACAGAATGGGGTAAACTATCTCATATAGAAGAGGCAAGGGAAAATGGTTACAATGGAGGGGAAGAACAGGAAGGCAAAAAGCAAAACCTTTTTCTCATTGAATTTGGCTCAGTATGTATGACATACATACTAAATAATATATCTCACCCTATGGGAGAATAGGGGGGAAGGGGATGAGAGGGGGAATGATGGAAGGGAGGACAGGCTGGGGGGGGAGGGAAGTTGGAAGCACCCACTTTTGAAAAGGGACAGGATCAAAGTAGAGAATAGAACAAGTGGGAAGTGAGATAGGAGGGAGGGAAATATAGTCCGTCTTTTACAATATATCTACTATGGTAATGTTCTGCATAGCCATACTGAATTGCTTATCTTCCCAGTAAGGGTGGGTGACAAGGGAGGAAAGGAATGAATCTAGAATTCAAAGTTTTAAAATAAAATCTTTAAAAATATATAAATACTATAATTAATACTATTTTACATGTAATTGAGAAATAAGATACACAGGCATTGGGGCATAGAGATCCACCATGCCCTACTGGAATAGTCGAAGGGTGTATGGGAGAAGACATGGGAGAGAGCAGATTGGATGAGAGGATATCTTGTGGGACTGCTATTCTGGGGTGATGGGCAGGGGAAAAACGGGGGAAAATTGTAACTCAAAATCTGGTGGAAATAAACAATGTAAACCAGAAGTTAATAAAGCATTTGGGGAAAAAAATTAGCTTTTCAGGATGAGTTATTCTTGGTTTTTAGTCCTATTTTTCTTCTGCTTTTTGGAATACTATATTCCAGCATCTCTTTGCATTTATGGTAAAAGCTGCCAGGTCTTGAATCATCTTGACTATAGTTCCTTGGTTCCTGAACTTCTTTCTGGATTTTTTTTGTAATCTTTTTTTTTTTTTTTTACACAAGGATTTTTTGTAATTGGGCTACAACATTCCTGAGACTTTTTCTTTTGGTGGATTCCTTCTATCTCTAATATGCCTTCTTTTTCTTAAATAGATGAAAACTAATAGATGAAAAAGGCAGTTTTCATTTATTAATTGATTTGTTTGTTTATGAATTGCCTCTCCTTGACCTGCTTTCCAGGTTACTTGTTTTTTAATAACAGATATCTGACATTTTCTTTTCTTTTTAAATCTTTTGATTTTGATATAATCTGTTTCCTGGAATCATTGGTTTCTATTGGGTCTGTGCCAGTTTTCACTTCTTTTGTTTCAGTCTATTTCTTGAGTCAGATTTTCTGTTCTAAACTATTCTTTCTTCTAATTCTTTCTTCAAACACTCTAATTGCATTTTGTGTTTCATTTTATTTCTTCTCAGTATTTATGTCAGCATTGTAAAATTTCATTTTTTCTCTTTGAGTCTCTGCTTGCAGCTGTTAAGAAGTTACTCCTTTGTGGGGGGGGGGGGGAGATCTCTAGATGTAAAATACTTTAAAAAAAATATTGGTCAGTGTTTTCTTTGCTTCTCATCTCTCTGGCTTTAGTTCCTGGATGGGGCTTTTATCCAGGACCAAAATCCATCCCTACTGGGCTTTTGGATGGGGGGCTTAGCCCTCAATGATTCCCAGGTTCCTGGGCTAACCTTCTACCTCTTGGATCTTCAGGGTCCTCCCTGGCATCTCAGCATAGCATTAGGAATCTCAGAGCCCCTGGGTTTGAGATGTCCCCATCTGAATGCTATAGTACCATTCTGGTTGCTGCCTCCTCCTGTCTCCCTGGGCTTCCAAAATCCCTACTCTTATGCTTTCTTTGGGGAGTCTTCTGTTCTCTCTGCCTTCAAACACAAAACCTTACAGGCTACATGTGTTCCTGGACCATCTCTCATTGCACTGGGAAGATACCCAGAGGTTGGTGGCTCAATGGGTAGAGTTCTGGGCCTGGAATCAGAAAGATCTGCTCACTAGTTGTGTGATCATGGGCAAGTCACTTAGCTTCTGTCTTCCTCAGTTTTCTCAACTATAAAATGGAGATACTATCACAGCTCCCAGGGTGGTTGTGAGGATCAAATGAGATATCTGGCAGATAGTGGGCACTTTACAGGGACTCATTCCCTTCCCTACTCAGCCTTGACATTGGCAGCCCCTTCAGGCTTCTGGAGCAGTGCTGGGCTGGAAGAAGTCACTCACTGCAGTTCTTCATTGGATTTCTTGGCCCTTCGGTGTGCTCTGGTGAGAGCTTCAAGGTTTGGCAGAGTTAAAGACGTAAGTGCTGGGTGGGGCACCAAGACAGCCATCTCACCCAGAGCCAACTCTCTGACTCCACAAGAGACTGGCAGATTCCTGGCTGAGTGCATCCCCAGAACCTTCCTGCTCTGCTACCAGTCTGGTAAGCTGTGGAAAGGAAATGTGGTTCCTCCGGCAGGACCTGTTCTTGCTGAAGTCTCCTGCTGCTGCCTGCCTCCCTCTCAGTCACTTTTGCCCTTTCCAAATGTCCCCAAGCAGCCGTTCCTGACATCCTAGAACAGTGTTGGGGAGTGGGTCTTTTCTGCCCTATGGAAGATTTGGAGATTAGCCCTCCAGCACCTCCACTCAGGAGGTCTGTAATCCAGTCAGATTCACAGCTGCAGCTCCTGCCCTTCCCAGACTTCACTGTCATCTCCCTTTCTGTGCCTCATCTGTCCTTGTGGAGCTGAGCTCCATTTGCCTAGGCCAGAGACTGAGAGTGTGTGAGATGTCCTGAGCCAAGCTCCAGGGAAGGTCCCCAGTACCCTTTCTCCCCTCACTCTGCCCTAGGCCCCAGGTTTTCTGGATTCTCTGGGTGGGAGGAGACCCAGCTCAGTGCCTGCAGGATCCACCCAATGGAGGTTGGTTGGCAAGATGTAGATGGTGCCAGGAGGGCCTGCTGGTGCCAGGCTGTGGTTCTCCCAGGGAGCTGCAGCTCCGCACAAACTTGTCTCCAAGACTTTTTTCCACCAGAAATACAAAGTCTCTGATGGAAGCAACTGGTTGGATAAGCAGGAAAGGGGAAGGCAAAGGGCGTTGCCCTGGCTGTGGATCCACCTGGTCCCACCCGACCCCCCCACAATCCAAGCAACCAGAGAGACCTGGAGGCCAGACTGGGCCAGCCCTGGAGAGGAGCTGAAGGACCTTGATTCTCTCCACCCCAAGGATGGACAAAGAGATGAGCAGATTTCACAAGATGGACAATGTAGGTCCCTGCCTCCTCCAACCTGCTGCTGACCTTCCCCCCTTACTGACCCCCATCTTTTCCCCCATTCCACTCTAGCTTAAGGTGGGGGATGTATCAGGGCTGGGGTGGGGCAGGTCTTCTCTCGGGAGGGTCAGTTTGTACCCAGGGTCATTGGAAGAGAGCCTGGCCATAAGACCGCAGACTGGGGAGGGAAGCAACTAACAGGGATGGGTATTTGCCATAGTGGACAGTACTATCTTAGTGTCTAGCTAGACAGCCAGGTGAGCCAAGGTGCCCCAGGGGCACCTGAGCTGAGGCTGGGAGAGTCTCTGGCCATGGAGGGAAGAATGAAAGGGCCACTCAAGCAGTGCAAGCAGAAGTCAGGGAGCCTGCTGTGGAGGTTGATTTCCCCTGGTTTCCAAGACTCATTTTCCTCATCCTTGCAAGGGGCAGTTGTTCCCTCAGGTTTCTTCTAGTTCTCCTCACGCTAAACCTAGGAGGCAGGTCCAGCAGCTCCTGTTGGCCTGTTTTGACAGATAAAGAGACTGAGGCTGAGATGAGGCTAGTGAGTATCTGAGCCCAGCAAATGTAGACTTTTTGGACTGACTGAGCTTCTGATCGATCTGTAATTCCTGGTTCTCAGAAAGCAGCTGGGAAGGCATGACCCACCAAATGGGAAGGGGCAGCCCTGGCATATTTCCGGTGCCTGAAATGTTAGATCCCAGAGGCCTATGCTCTGCCCGCCCCACCCCTGCTAGTGTGGACTTGTGTTCTGCTGCTCCCCCTGAGTCACTGGTCTGCCCCTCCCACCCTGTGCCCACGTCACACCCGGGAGCAGTAGCAGCAGCGCTGGCACCAGCCCAGTTGGAGGTGGGGCATGGGTCTGACTGGAGAAGCCTCTTGGATCTGAATTCCAGAGCCCCCCAAGCTTGCCCAGACCTGTCTCTGTCTCTATTTCCTCTCTCTCTCTCTCTCTCTCTCTCTCTCTCTCTCTCTCTCTCTCTCCTCTTCTCTCCCTCTCTATTACACACACACACACACACACACACACCTGAGCCAGGAGTAGCTGAGCTGAGGACTAAGCCTAGACCCCAGGAGGGAACATGCTCCTCAGCTCCCCTAGACCTGTGGTATCCAAGGTGGATGCCCCAAACTGTAGCCATTTTCCACTGAGGCCCAGGTCCCAAAGAAAGCCTTGGAGAAGGGTGTCTGAATAACTAAAAAGCACCCCAAATTGTTAGACTAGATGGAGAGTAAAAGAGAAAAGGGGAATATGACTGATGAGAATAATGGATGAAATGAACCCGAGACCCAGCTTTATTGCAGCCCTGATCGCCACCCTTAGCCCCTTGACTAACCTAGCCCCCAGGGGGCTCCAACCTAACCTTGGCCCACCATAACCCCATATTCTCCTCCCTCCATGAATGGCCCTGAAGACTTTTGGATACTCAGCCCCACCTCCTGGCCTGGCCTGGCTTTCCATTGAGCCCACCATTTCAAGAGGTGCCCAAATAGGGAAAAGGAGGTGACTGACCTCCATAGACTTAGAGCGGGGCCCATCTCCAGCCCAGCCAAGGCCCAGCCAAGGCCCAGCTGGAGAGATGCCAGGCTAGGTTGGGCCAACGATGAGCCCTCAGGAAAGCATTGGGTAAATAGGGAGGTAGTAGGCCAGTCTCAGTCAGCACCCTTCCCACCACCCCCAAGAGCAACAACTATAATAACTGGGTACCTCCCATCCTGCCCTGTCCGGTCCCAGAAGCGTCCCAGCCCAGCCCCTGCTCTGGGACCTCCCCAGGCCTCCAGTCCCTCCCATCTTTTCCCCACAGCCTTCCAGGAGGGAGGGTAGAGGGAGGTGGAGGCTGAGGAGTAGGGCTCCTGGGGCCTGGGGGCTGGGCAGGGCCTGTTCCTTCTTCGGGAATTCCACCTTAAGGAGGCTGGTGGCTCCTCCCTCCCTGGCCTACTCCCAGGTATCCCCGCCCCCAGGTGAGCTCAGGCCTGGGCGGTGTCGGCTGTCTATCCCTGGGTGCGGCTGACTGGCAGCGACAGCTCGGAACTGAGCCGACTGACCCACTGGCCCAGGACCTAGGCAGAGGGCCATGCAGGGCAGGGAAGTCCAGCCAGGACCCAAGCCTTCCTGAGGTCCTAGTCTCAGCTCTGAGGCCTGGTCCTGCCACCATGCAAGACAGTAATTTCCTGCTTTCTGCCCTGCAGCCTGAGGCAGGGGTCTGCTCCCTGGCCCTGCCCTCCGACTTGCAGCTGGACCAGAAGAACAAGGAGGCCCTGGAGGTGGAGCGGGAGCGGCTGAAGGTGGCCCGGGTGCAGGAGCAGGTCCGGGCCAGGATGCTCCAGCTGGGTCAGCCTTCGAGGATCAATGGCTCCCTGGCCAGTGCCCTGACGGATTCTGCAACCAGCACAGGCCTAGACAGCACCAGAGGTACCCACTGGCCAGGGGGAGGGGGGCACCAGAGTCCCAAGTTGGGCCCCTTGGGCCAGTCGCAGGGGCCACAGGGAGGGGGAGGGGTAGCCACAGGCCTCCAGTCACAGGAGAGGCAGGGGCATGGCTGTTCTCTGGTGAAGGAGGGCGGGCCAGTGGAGGCTCAAGGCTGTGCCCATCTACAGGCTCCTTCTCTGACTCACTGGAAAGCCTTGGGTTGACTCAGTCTAGGGATCCCTGGCTCCACCCTGGAGATGGAAAAGAGCTTCTTGAGGGTCCCTGAACTACTTCTTCCTAAAATCCTCTCCCTAAGATACACAGGAGGCTCCAGCCCAGGAGTCTGGCTGAAGGGAAGGTGGACAGCGTTGGGGCTAAGTCTTGGGGAAGAAAGAAGGCCAGATGTGGGTTTCCTCATAGCCATGTCGGTCAGCCAGTGGAGTTGCTCCAGAGGAATCCCCAATTGGACTCTAGTCTGGGGGCAATTATGGAGAGGGTGGGCCTTTAGGAAGAGGTTGACATCCTCTCCAACTCTCTAAGCCAAGATGAGGTTCCCCCATTTCTGATCTCGCCTGCCCCTTTCACTATTCCCCTGGAGCACACCCAGAGACAAATCAGGAAGCCCCAGTTCCCCCAGAACCCCTCCCAGGGGTTGGGGGAGCCCCCCCCCTCAGGGATCTCTGACCCGGGCACCCCACAGAAACTTTTCTGGGGAAGGGAGGAATCCAAGTGGCGCACCTCTACTAGGAAAACCTGCATACTGGTTGGAGGCCTTCTGGAGGGCAGCTGGCCCACTGAAAGCCAGAGGGATGGACAATAGGACCTGTCTGGACCCTGGAGAGCCAGGACATGAGGCAGAGAGGGCCTCAGGCCTCCAGGGTCCTCCTCCTGCCTCAGTGCTGCTGCCTCCTCTCTCAGACTTGGCTTTCTCAGTTACAGAGGGGAAGTTCACCAATTGGGGGGTGGGGGGGTGGGCAGGAAAAAGGCAGCCAAATATGGGCACTAATTACAGTTTGTAAAATGCATCAGAGATAGCCACCCATGGCCAGCCCTGACAATTAGGAGGATGATTATCATTTGGGGGGAGGGGCGTGTGCAGGGAGCCCAAAGATGGGGGTGTGTCCCCCCCTGGCGGAGCTTCCCTGGCGTCAAGGGGTTAATCTCCCCACCCATGAAGCCTCATTAAACTGGGCTGGCAGTGGGGACTGGGGGATGGGAAGACCTGTGTGGGTGAGGAAGGTGTGTGTTTGCCCCTGGGGGTGGTTGATCTGTCTCTGACCAGGCAATGTACAGGTGGGTAGGGTCAAAAGCATCAGAAGAGCTGGAGGGAGGGGATCCCCCAATGAGGAAGCTCCCCCAGTGTCCTCGGCCCACATGAGGACTCTGATAATTCCTCCTCTTTGCCAGTTAGGATAGGAACCTAGCCAGCCCAGCTCTCATCTCAGTCCCCTTAAATGCTGCCCCTGGCTCTCCTGGGACCTTGGCCCCCCAGATGAAATAGCTGAGGAAGCAGTTCTTTGTGGCATCTGCACCTTCCTCCCATCCACCAGCCCCTTACCAGACATGCAAAGGGCCTTCTCAGGGTCTGAGCCTGCGCCCTCTCCCTACTCCAGCCTCTCTGCCCTAGTGTATATTGGGGTGCAGTCCAGAGTGCCTACCACTGCCCTTCCTTGCCTGGTCCTGCCGTCTCACCCATTCACCTGCCCTCTGCCTTTTCATGGTCACCTAACCTGCTCTTCACACTCCACCACCAACCTTTAAGCCCTCCCTCCCCTCACTGAGCACCCCAGGACAAAAACAGAAGTGCCTGCCCCCTGGAGCATGGAGGGAAGAGCAGGAAGGAGACCCAGGGCAGGGCTGTTGTGTTTGTCCTTCCTCTCAAAAGAGGACCGTGACATCAGGGACATGATGACATGACTTGCAATTGGCTTGAATTTGAGTGAGGGGGTGCTGTGTAAGGTCAGCAGCCTCACTTTCTCCCCCAGGGCCATCTGGGTCCAGTGGCCAGATGCTCATCAGGATGCAGTGGGAGACCCTGGCCTTTTGGAGGAAAAAGTCCAATGACAGATCTGACAGGGGACAAGCAGGAAGGAGACTAAGAGCAGTGAGGAAAGGGAGCCCCCAGAACTCTGAGGGGAACCTGGGGGAGGGGCAGAGTCCCCTCCCCTTACTCCTTAGATTCCAAATTGTAGAATTAAAGTGCTGCGTAAATGCTTGCTCTTGTCAGGCGGGCTTTCACCAATGACTGTTTCCTCCATCCTGGGGGAGGAGGGGGGTCACAGGACATTGGGCTAGGTGCAGCTGCTAAGGTAAAACTTCCACAAATCCAAGGCCAGGAGGGCCCTGGTTCTAGCCCTGGGGGCAGGAGACAGCCTTGCATCTACTCCTGTGTGTTCACCTTTCACTCATTCTGGCCACCCTTTCCCCATCTTTCCATCCATCTCCAGAATCCTGGAATCTGGAAGGGACCTCAGGAGCATTGTGTCAAGTCCAGACCTGAATAGCCCCAGTCTGTATATCTGACCATTGGGCCTCCAGGTCCTCCAAGGAGGTGGCCCACTCCACTTAGGGACAGCTCTCAAGGCGAGGAAACATCTCCCCAGATCAAGGCCAAATCTGCCTCTTCCCTCCTTCCCTGCAGCTCCCACCTCCAAACATGGTCTCCAGGACGTGGACTCAGCCCTTCACCATTCTAGTGGCCTTCCTCTGGACATGCTCTAATGTGTCAGTAACTTTCCTAAAATGTGGCCCCTAGAACAGAACCCAGTCCTCTGGGAAAGGCCTGGCTAAAGCAGAGGACAGTGGGCCTGCTGCCTCCTCAGTCCCCTCTTTATGGGATGCAAGATCCCAGGGAGAGCTCATGGTGACCCTGCGGGTCACAAGGCCCCCTAGATCTCTTGCTCCCCTATCCTAGGCTTAGACAGTTTGTCTTGTAGAGCCAAGGGCAAGACTTTGCATTTTTCCCTCTGAGATTTAGAATTAGCTGCCAAGATCTTACTCTACTGCCCATTCCTTACATTAACCCTGCCTCCCAGTTTTGTGTGACTTGTGTGATCTAGGCAGAGCAGATCCCTGGGGCGCCTCATGCCACCCCGACATTGGACCATCAAGGATTTCTCTGGGGCCAGCTAGTGTATCTACTCTGAATCTGCTGAATTGTATCATCTTTGCCTCTGCCCTTCCAAAAGAACATGAGAGGCACTTTGTCAAACCTTGGGACTCACATCCAGGGAAACTCTGCCAACAGAGTCCCTGGTCCACCATCCAAACTGGAACGGGCCTGCTCTCATGTCACACGTGCTTGCTGAAGCCAGGCAGCTCCTGCTCAATATTTCTCTGCTCCCCTTTCTAGTTGACCAACTGCCTCTTTAATGTTATTTTGGGGATCTTGTCAGGAATCTGAGCCCACTTAGCTTATGGTTAGTAAGGGGCAGACCATTCTCTTCCCTTTTTTTTAAAAGACCCCCCCCACTTGGCCCCCTGCAGTCTTGTGCCCCTCCTCCCATTTTCCATGATGGTTCACAGAATATGTCCCTGACATATGTCCCTGACAGCGGCTCTGCCCTCATCTTGGCTGGGGGCCTTGTCTTCCTTGAGAGCAGGGCAGGGCTGACTCCTTCCTTCTCTTGGGGAGCAGCCCACCCCCTCCCGTCAGGCATTTTTGTTCTGTTATTTCGGTACAAAGGTCTTTCGTTCTCCTGGTCTGAGGAAATAGAAACAAAGCTGTTTGGAAGCTGTCTGCCTCATCTCTCTTGGGTCACCTGTCACTGCCCCATCTGCCCTGAGCAAAGGTCCCATCCCTTCTTTGGTCCACCTTCCTCTCCAAATAGAACTTAAAGGAAGTTTTGTACCAGATCCACACTGTTGATGAACTCCCAGGCACCAGCCTCTTCAGGCAGCTGCCATTTTTCCTCCTGGTTAGAACGATCCCCCTTTGTGCCTTCTGAATGTGCTTCCTGGTGGCTTCCCCTCCCTCCCATGATACTCTCTACACAGTGCCTGGCCCTGGTGTTTGATGAATGACTGCTGCACATCTCCACCTTCTTGGCCCCTCTTGGCTTGCTTGTTGTCTCTTCCATCACTCCAGAAGCTCCATGAGGACAGGCCCTGCCATTGCCTTTCTCTGTATCCCCAGCATTCAGCCCAGTGCTGATTACTGGTCCCTGCTCCGATTTCCTCTGTCACCTCTTGGTCCCTGGGATCCTGTCTGGTCTTCCTCTGGAACCTTTGAATTCCCAGAAGTCTGGATTGTGTTGCCCAGTACCTGCCTCTCTTCATCATTATCACAGACTCTAGGAGGAGTGGGCATCCCCTTCCAAGCATTTTGACTACATTAGCTGGTTCCCCAACTTAGCCATCTCTTGGTTTCACCCACTTTTGGAAGGGTGGAAGGGGATAAAAGTGGCACCAGCGGTGGGCTTTGAAGAAAGAGCACAGGCTGATGAGAAGGGGGTGCATCCCAGGGAGGAGGACCACCTCAGAGAATGGACAGAAATTCAGGTGAGAGGGAAGGTCCACAGGCTCTGGAGTCGGGCTGAGGATGTGGGTTTGAATCATGCTCCTAACATTTGCTGCCCCTACCACCTTGGGAAACTCACTTCATTACCAACCCTCCCCTCCCCACCCCCGTCTCAATTTCCTCACATGCAAGATGGCAAACTACATGGCCTCTGAGTCTCCTTACAGTTATAAGTCTGTGATGCCTATGGTCAGCAGCCTAGTTTGCTTGGGAAATGTTATTCTAGGAGGCCAATGTGCAATAATCCAGGAGAAATGGACTGGAGCCAGGTGCTAGGGGACTTTGAATGGCAGGCTGAGAAGTTTGTGTTTTTCCCAGAGGTCTTGGTTTAAAGGGGGGCAGGCACTGAAGAATGTTGAGCATGACCAGACCTGCATCTTAAAGAGGTTGTTGTGTCATGTTGTGAAGGATGTATTGGAGAGGGGAGAAACCAGGAGGGAAATCACTTCAGAAGCTAGTCCAGGTGGGAGGTGATGAGAGCCACAGGAGTGGAGAGAAAGGGGTAGATAGGAAGGCTGTGTGAATGGAACCAATAAGACTTGGCACCTGATGAGATATGAGGGGTAAGGGAAAGGGAAGAAGGGAGATGACCTAAAGGTGACAGCCCTAGGGGCTGGGAGGATGCTCGTGCCAAGCTAGGAAGAGCAGTGGGCTTAGGAAGAAAAAAATGAATCCTGCCACAGACATGTTGGATTAGGCATTATTGCTGGGCTCCTGGGTGGTAGGTTCAGTTGGAAGGGCCAATGAAGAGACAGCCCCAGCAAGGTGATGTGATTTACTTCAGGTTGCTCTGATAGTAAATGTCACAGACAGGGTCTGAACCCCAGTGTCTAAATGCAGAATCAGGGCTCCTTCCAGTGAACCACCAAGCCCAAGAAGTACAGCCATGAAGAGCTCAGGTCTTGATGTATAGGTTTGTGAGTCACATGATAACTGGACCCATGGGAGCATTAAGGGAGTAAGTGAAGAAAAGAGAAGGCTCAGGATAGAACCTTGGGGGACATCCATGGTACTAGGGCTGGGAGACACGAGATAATTCAGTGAAAGGGGCTAAGGATGCTCCAGTAGATCCAGAACCAGGAAAGAGCAGAGTCACAGGGACCAAGGTAAACCAAGGGAGACCAAGTGCCTGGGAGGAAAGGAGTCACAGCAGATGGTACTGAGAGGAGGGCTGAGACTGAGCAGCCTCCCAGAGTCTGCAAGGAGCCAGAGTGAGTAGATGGTGAGGAAGGGGAGGCAATGACCTTGTCAGTTCTTGGGAAAGGGAAGAAAAATCTGGACTGAAACCTGGGGGAAGGAGGATGGCAGGGTCCTGGGACTCTTTGAGGAAAGAGGAGGGAATGGGAGATGATAGGGTGGCTGCAGCATGACCAGACCTGGAGGAGATTCGATAGCTCAGGGACTGAGGCTTCCATTATCCAATAAAGTAATACACAAGGGGGATAGGATTGTGCAGGGGATGTCAAGTCCAGAAGCCTTCAGCAGCACAGGAGGAAGAAAGGACAAAGATGGCTTGGAGGGTGATCTGGGGGGGGGGGGTTGGCCAGGTGTGAAGGGCAGAAGTTCACCAGGGTCAGGCACTTAGGAGTAGATCTCATACAGTTGAATTGGCCAAGTTGAGGTCAAGCCTGTGAAGTGAGCCAAGGGAGGGAGGCCCAGAGGAAAGGAGGTGGAAGCAGCAGCATGGTGAGAGAGCTGGTCCCAAAGTTGGGAGGATCTGGGTTCTAGTCCTGCCTCTGACAACACAGTGTGGCCTGGCAAGGAATGACCACTTTAAGGCTCTGAGTTGTACATGAGGTCACAGATGACAGTTTGTACCGGTGGATGCAATCCCCACCACCACCCCCAATGAGTGGTCCCCACACTATTGAAATCACAGGCTTAGCCAAAAGTAGGAGAAAGGGATGGATTAGGCAGATTCTTCCATGACCACTGCTTAAGTAAGAACAAAGGAGCTAGTAACCCAGCCAGGAAACCTTGGGCAAAAGGGAGGCCAGGCTGGGGAGGGTGAGGGAGGCCAAGGGAAAGGCAGGAAAGCAGCAGAGTGTTAGAGGCAGAGTCATGGAGGCCAGGGAGGCGGCAGGGCCAGGGATGAAGGCTGGGGACATCCCAGTTCTGTGAGACAGAGACAGCAGCTGCTTTTACAAATTCTATATTCCAAATCTTGCTGAGCAGATTCTAGGGAGGGCATAGAAGGGGTCAAGAAGGAGGTTGTACATGTGCTGCCTCCCCTTCCCTGGACTCCTCAGGACCAGAAGGGATGACCAGGGTTAAGTGAGTGCAAAGAGATGGAAGGAGTGGGAGGGGGATGAAGGGAGTGTGTTAGTGATGCCAGGTATTCGAGAGAATACAAGGAAGGAAATGCCAAAGGAGGGAAGGGTTTAGGAAAGGGGATGCCTGGGGGGCACCTGGGCAGACCACGACCCCAAAGGATTAGGGGAAGAGGAGCTGGGAGGGACTTGGCATCTATGGGATGGGAGGAGTGCTAGGAAACCAGGGCTTGCTCTAGACTTCAGCAGGAAAGGACATTAGGCTGCTCAAATAGTTGGCACCAGTTCCTTTGCCTCCTCCCAAGCTGGTAGAGGATGCCCTGTACCCAGGAGGTGCCCTGTCTCTGGGAAGAGCCCATAGGAGTGAGACCCTGAATGGGGCTGTGGCTGCAGTCCCATCCTCTGCAGCCCAGGGAGGGAGACCATATTCTCAGGTGGTGTAGGGATGCAGGGTGGAAGTACCCATCTATCCCCCTGCTCCTGTTTGATAACTCACTCACAGGTGCCTGCCACATCCCTTTGTAAGAGGGGACACCTCCCCCTGCCCTTCGGGATCCACATATGTAGGACAGTCAGGACAAGAAAGAACCATGATGATGAAGATATGGAAGGTTATGTGCCAGAAGGCAGCAGAACCTTAGGGACAAGAGATGCTGAGAGAAAGAAATCAGAGGGGTTAGATTTCAGCTGTGCCTTGAAAGATGGGCAGAAAGGATGCAGTCAAGGGGAAGTGGCCGTGGAGCAGACCAGCCCAGCTGGAGGGAGCAGGGTCAATGGGGAAAAAAAGTGGAAGATAGGCCTGGAATGCCAAGCTAAGGAATCTTAGGAAGTTACTTAAGCCTTTGGATCCAAATGTAGGTGTAGAGTCTCTATTAGAGGGGTGGGGGAGGGGAGAGATGGGGAGGGAATTTGGAACTCAGCATCTTATGGAAGTGAATGGTGAAAACTAAAAATAAGCAAATAAATATCTTTAATTTTTTTTATTTTTAAAATTTATTTATTTACTTTCAGTTTACAACATTCAGTTCCACAATCTCTTGTTTCAAATTTTCTTCCCCTCCCTCTCTTCCCGCCTCCCCCCCACATAGGGGCATGTAATCAAATACAGGTTCTACAAATACCTTCACGTCGAACACTAGTCATATTGTAAAGGATTATGATCAATGGGCTGAACAATGAGAAAGAACAGATAAAACAAAACACCAACGAGAGAGAGCAAATAGTTTGCTTCAATCTGCAGACTCTGTGGTTCTTTCTCTGGATGTGGATAGCCCTTTCCATCAAGAACTGGAAATCAAGGGGTGCCCTTCAATTGGGGAATGGCTAAACAAGTTGTGGCATATGAATGCAATGGAATACTACTGTGCTTTAAGAAATGAGGAGCAGACAGACTTCACAATAACCTGGAGAGACATATAAACTGAGGCTGAGTGAGGGGAGCAGCACCAGGAGAACATTGTACACAGTTACAGACACAATGTATCTGTGCTGACTGACTTTGATAGACTGCACTCCTCTCAGCAATACAAGGTTAGAAGATAACTACAAATAAATATTTTTTAAAAGATTTTTGATCACAGTAGTGCCATAGACAGCCATGGGCTTTAGGAAAGTCATTGCCTGCTGAGTAGAAAATGGATTGGAGAAATGGCTTAGGCTTAGAGGCTAAGAGACCAGTGAAGTGCCCTATACAGCAGCCACGATTTCCTTTCTGTCTGATGCACAGTAGGTGTTTAATGTCTGTTGACTAGCGCAGGCTGGGGGTAGGGAGATCGAATTCCAGGAGTGGCAGGAGACAGATCTAAGGTGGGGGAGGGGAACTCACCAGACAAAAGCCAGGGGAGGAGAGAGGAGCCCAGAGGAAAGGGGGATCCTGGATGTCAAAGGAGAGGTGAAGTACAGAAAAAGTCCCTGGGGATCTCTCCAGCTCAGAACCAGGGAACTTCAGAGTTGGAAGGGGCTGAAGGGACAGGACTGACAATACAATCCATGGGTAACCAAATTCCTGTGGCTGCCTCTTTTTCTCCAGGCAACCCCTTCCCCACTGGGCCCTTCACTGTAACCTTAACACTTCTGTCCCTTGAGGCTAGGCAGAGCAGGGCTGAGCCTTCTTCTACCAGGCATCTCTCCTGTTCCCCTGAGACTTCCCTCCTCGACACTGACACCCCTATTTCCTCCAGCTCATTCTCATACAACATGGCTTCCAGGCCTTCTCCCACTGCAGTTGTCTTCCCCAAATGTTTTCCAGTTAATCAGTGTCCTTGAACAATGATGCCCAGAACTGAACACAGTCCTCCAATCTCTATCTCCTCCTATGTCCTTTAGAGGCAAGGACCTAAGGTCTGACCAGCAGACACATTAGGGCCCCTAGCTAGGTGTGGGGGGTGGGGGTGGTTCAGCCATCAAAGGGCACAGTCTGGTGACCCAAATTTCTGCCCACTGACCACCTGTTCCCCCTTTCCCCTCCCCAGGTGTCTCCAGGGGTCAATACCACACAATGCAGTCTGGTGCTGGCTTCAGCTCTCGCTCCCAGGGCATGAGCATGGACAAGGCTTCGGTAAGCCCCCCTCCATTTGCCATCCTCAAGGCCTGGGGAGGTCATATTGTTCACGACCCCTTGGACCCTAGGCCCGCAGGGTGGAGGTGGGGGAGAGGCCTGGGTTGAAGACAGGGAGCTATGGTGTCCCCACACCCCCAACCCTCCTCACCACCTCCTTCCCCCATCCCACAGACTTTCCGGCCCATCTCCAAGCCAGCATATGGGACAGCAGCCTGGTCCTCACGCTCTGCTGTGGACCTAAGCTGTGGCCGGAAGTTGAGCTCTGTGCACAATGGAGGTGGTTGCTATGGGTCCACAGGCTACATGGGGGCCCAGCCTGCAGTCCCAGCAACACCCCGGCCTGTCTCCTACCATGACCGAGGAGGATCTGGCCCCAGAGCTGACTATGACACTTTGAGCCTGCGTTCTCTGCGCCTGGTGGGGGGCCCCCCTGGAGGCCTGGATGACCGCTACAGCGTGGTGTCTGAGCAGCTTGAGCCTCCAGGAGGGGCTTCCTACAGGGCCTTCAGTTATGAGCGACAAGCAAGTTCAGCCTCCAGCCGTGCAGGGGGACTGGACTGGTCTGAAGCCGCAGACGGAGCCCCTGGCCGGACCATCCGAGCCCCAGCCATGAGGACCCTGCAGCGTTTCCAGAGCAGCCACCGCAGCCGGGGGACAGCCTCAGTAGGAGCTGGAGGAGGCCTGGAGCATGTGGCCCGAGCCCCCTCAGTCCGCAGCCTCAGCCTCAGTCTAGCTGACTCTGGACACCTGCCTGATGTGCGGGGCCTGGACAGCTATGGAGGTCACCGCACTCTACAGCGGCTCAGCAGTGGGTAAGCCCCAGGGAGCAGGGGGTGTGTGGGAGTGAAGGAGGCCGGGGGTGGGGAGGAGGGGTAAGGGGTGGGAGAGTCACAGGGCTTAGGAGTGGACAGTATGGGCTTCAGGGATATTAGAGCTCCTGAAGCTGACCCCACGCTCCCTAAACCCACAGCTTTGACGACATTGACCTTCCCTCAGCTGTGAAGTACCTCATGGCCTCAGACCCCAACTTGCAGGTTCTGGGAGCTGCCTACATCCAGCACAAGTGTTATAGTGATGCAGCAGCAAAGAAACAGGTGAGGGCCAGGCTGGGCCGGGCGGAGTCGGGGAGCTGTCCCTGCCTGACTCTCCTGCCTCCCGAGACTCCCTGTAACCATGGCCGTGGTCCGTGTCCTCAGGCCCGCAGCCTCCAGGCCGTGCCAAAGCTGGTGAAACTCTTCAACCACGCCAACCAGGAGGTCCAGAGGCACGCGACTGGCGCCACACGGAACCTCATCTACGACAATGCTGACAACAAGCTGGCCCTGGTGGAGGACAATGGCATCTTTGAACTGCTCAGGACTCTACGAGAACAGGACGATGAGCTGCGCAAGAACGTCACAGGTCAGACTGGGGCCCACAGCGCCACCCACAGGGCAGGCCAGACACGCGCAGATATGGAGGCGAGTGTCTGAGGGTGAGCATGGCCCTGGGGGGAGGCCCAGATGTGCAGGCGTGTGTCTGAGAGTGAGCATGGCCATGGGGGAGGCCCAGATGTGCAGGCGTGTGTCTGAGAAGAAGCATGGCCATGGGGGGAGGCCCAGATGTGCAGGCCTGTGTCTGAGGGTGAGCATGGCCATGGGGGGAGGCCCAGATGTGCAGGCGAGTGTCTGAGAGTGAGCATGGCCATGGGGGGCCCAGATGTGCAGGTGTGTGTCTGAGCAGGTGCATGGCCCTGGGGGGAGGCCCAGATGTGCAGGCGTGTGTCTGAGGGTGAGCATGGCCTTGGGGGAGGCCCAGATGTGCAGGTGTGTGTCTGAGGGTGAGCATGGCCATGGGGGGAGGCCCAGATGTGCAGGTGTGTGTCTGAGCAGGTGCATGGCCCTGGGGGGGGAGGCCCAGATGTGCAGGCATGTGTCTGAGGGTGAGCATGGCCATGGGGGGAGGCCCAGATGTGCAGGTGTGTGTCTGAGGGTGAGCATGGCCATGGGGGGAGGCCCAGATGTGCAGGTGTGTGTCTGAGCAGGTGCATGGCCCTGGGGGGGAGGCCCAGATGTGCAGGCATGTGTCTGAGGGTGAGCATGGCCATGGGGGGAGGCCCAGATGTGCAGGTGTGTGTCTGAGGGTGAGCATGGCCATGGGGGGAAGCCCAGATGTGCAGGCCTGTGTCTGAGGGTGAGCATGGCCATGGGGGGAGGCCCAGATGTGCAGGCGAGTGTCTGAGGGTGAGCATGGCCATGGGGGGAGGCCCAGATGTGCAGGTGTGTGTCTGAGGGTGAGCATGGCCATGGGGGGAGGCCCAGATGGGCACACATGTGTATGAGCAGGTACATGGCCATGGGGGAAGGCCCAGATATGCACACATGTGTCTGAGCAGGTGCATGACCCTGGGGGGGAGGCCCAGATGTGCACACATGTGTCTGAGCAGAAGCATGACCATAGGGAGGGGTCCAGATGTGCAGGCATGTGTCTGAGCGGAAGCATGGCCATGGGGGGTTGAAGTGTCTAGGAGCTGGCGAGGGAAGGGAGGCTGCAGTTTTCTCCTGCTCAATCCCCAGAGGAGAGATTCAGATTCCTGCAGGGGAGCAGCTCTCCAAGGGGTAGGGAGCCTGTTGCTGACCCCTGATCTCCAACTCTCAGGAATTCTGTGGAATCTGTCATCCAGTGACCACCTGAAGGACCGCCTGGCCCGAGACACCCTGGAGCAGCTGACAGACTTGGTGCTGAGCCCCCTCTCAGGCTCCGGGGGTCCTCCACTCATCCAGCAGAATGCCTCTGAGGCTGAGATCTTCTACAATGCCACGGGCTTCCTCAGGTGCCCAGACCTCGCTGCCCCCACTGTGTCTCGTGCATGTCGCAACCCTCCTGGTCTCCAGTCTGGGCCTTGGGGTCCCCAGGACCATCCTGAGGGGGTTTGTGGGATCTTTGGGGAGATAGAATTTATCAGCTCACTCTGATGCCCAGGCCCCACAGGGAGACAGGCTGCCTCATGAAAGAGTCCCAGCCAAGCTCCCTACCTCCAGAGGAGCCTGTGGCCTCTGACCACCCCCCCTCCCATTTCTCTGCCCCAGGAACCTGAGCTCAGCCTCACAGGCTACACGGCAGAGGATGCGAGAGTGCCATGGCCTGGTGGATGCCTTAGTCACCTATATCCACCATGCCCTAGACGTGGGCAAGTGTGAGGATAAGGTCAGCAGGCCTTGGGCCAGAGAAGGTGGAAAAAACTGAGGGTATCCCATCCCTGCCCCCACCCAAGTCTGTCCTCCTGGGGGTTGGGGGGGCCACCTTCTGATCTGGGCCTTCCCCCCACAGCTCCCACTCTCTCCCCAGCTCCATTCCTCCCCCCAACAGTGGCTGTGACCACTGACCCATCCTAATACCCCCAGAGCGTGGAGAATGCTGTGTGTGTGCTCAGAAACCTCTCCTACCGCCTGTATGACGAGATGCCGCCATCAGCACTACAGAGGCTGGAGGGCAGAGGCCGTGGTGAAGCCGGGACCGCCAGGCCTGGGGAGGTGGTTGGCTGCTTCACCCCCCAGAGCAGGAAGTTGCGGGAGGTAGGCAATGAGGATCAGGGAGGCCAGAGAACAGCCAGATGGTGCCCTTGGGCAGCTCAGAGGCTAAGGAGTCAGAAGTGCACTAAAGTGGATGAGCACTCTCCTCCCCATGGCCCCACATGAGAGGGAGTGCAAGCCAACAGAAGGGTAAACTGGGGTTCAGAAAGGCAACACCAGGCTGCACAACCTAGAAGAGCCAGTCCTGGGTGATCTTGGAGAAAGGTCTGAGGAGCAAGGGGCTGGGCAGCCAGTAAGGCAACAAGTCTGACTTGCTGGAGGATGGTAGCTTGGTTTGGTCAATGCAGCCAAGAGCAAAGGGCGACCTTTGGAGTGGGGCCCTGGGGGATACGTGGTGGGGATGGCAAGCTGGAAATGAGGAGAGCTCCCCATCCTAAGATCCAAGGAAGGGAGGGAAGGCTAGAAAGGGGCAACCACTGAGAGCTGGGTCTCACAGCTCTTTCACCTCCCCAGCTGCCCCTGGTGACAGATACACTGACCTTCGCTGAGGTCTCCAAGGATCCCAAGGGGCTCGAGTGGCTCTGGAGTCCCCAGATTGTGGGTCTCTACAACCGACTCCTTCAGCGGTGTGAGCTGAATAAACATACAACGGAGGCTGCCGCTGGAGCCCTGCAGAACATCACGGCTGGGGACAGAAGGGTGAGGTCCAGAGGGCCAGGAGACTCCCTGGGATCTTCAGTCCAGGGCGGTATAAAAACCTGGGGAATCACAGAGAGATGGGAGCTAGGGGTGACCCCTGGTGGAAAGTCCAGGGACTGCAGGACATCCTATCCTGGAGAGGAGCTGATTTGGAAGATCTGGGGGGCAGAAGGGCATTGGGAGCCCCCAAACCCCTCAATTCTTCCTTGCCCCACAGTGGGCAGGCGTGCTGAGCCGCCTAGCCCTGGAGCAGGAACGCATCTTAAATCCTTTATTGGACCGAGTACGGACAGCTGACCATCACCAGCTGCGCTCACTCACTGGGCTCATCCGGAATCTGTCACGGAATGCCCGGAACAAGGATGAGATGTGTGAGTCTTCCTTAAGGTCCCTCGTCCCTTGTGTCCCAACTGGCCCATGGCCTGATATTGTTGCTCTTGTCCTGGCTGATGGACCAGAGGGGAGGAAATAGGGTCATTGAAGGAGTAGGGAGGGAAGCTCATGCACGCCCAGGTCTAAGAAAAGGAGGGGTTTGGGGGAGTTGTCTGACACCCTCTGACTTCTGCCCTCTACTCTACCCATGAGGGAGGTAGCCACCAAGGTGGTCAGTCATCTGATTGAGAAACTACCAGGGAGTGTTGGGGAAAAGCCACCTCCAGCAGATGTGCTGGTCAACATCATAGCAGTGCTCAACAACTTGGTGGTAGCCAGTCCCATCGCTGCCCGAGACCTCCTCTACTTTGATGGCCTCCGAAAGCTCATCTACATCAAGAAAAAGCGGGACGGGTCAGTACCAGCCCTTGAGCCCAAGCCCTGATAACAGGAAGCAGGCACTCCCTAAATGTAATTTAGGGAAGGCGCTCATTGGGAAGCAGGGGAAATCAGATTCCCTCCTCCATAGGCCGGGGTTCTCTTCTTCAGACTTCTCCACTAGTGTCAGCTAATGCCCTTCACTCCTCCCCAACAGACCTGACAGTGAGAAGTCCTCTCGGGCAGCCTCTAGCCTTTTGACCAACATGTGGCAGTACAGCAAACTCCACCGGGATTTCCGGGCGGTAAGTGAGTCCATGCTGAGCACACTGAACCCTGCTCACAATGCAGGATGGGGGGCAAAGAGCACCCAAGACTACATGAGAACCTGGGAGAACAGGGAAGAGAGAGGTCTATTCTTCTGATTGAACAATGCACCCCCATTAACTCCTCCTTCTTTGTGTTACAGAAGGGCTATCGGAAGGAGGATTTCCTTGGTCCATAAATAGTCTGAAGAGGAAGAGGTGTATTGGGGTGGAGGGGGAAGCTAATGAGTGAACCCCTCCCCCACCACTGTGCATGACCATCTTGGCTTGGCTCTGCCCTTGCCTCTTGGCCTCTGTCACTGTCTCCTTGGACTTGCCCAGGTCTGGCCTCTTGACCCCCACTGCTGTTTTGGGTGGGGTGCTGAAGCAGGCTGACTGCTTACAGGATGGGGGGGGGGCATGCACTAAGAGCACATCCAGGACTCAGGGGGACTTCAGGGGTTTTGGGGTGAGTCTATCAAGATGGGGCAAAAGCCCCTGGCTTCTGGGTGTAGGGATGCTTGGGAATCCTTTGGTGTTTTAGGGGGCCTCCAATCTCTGGAGACCACCACTGCTGTTGCCCCAGGGTCCCCCAGGGACTCACCCAATGCTTAGTACAGGGAGTGGCTGGACCCAGTCCGATATGCACATATAGTCACAGCCTCATATTGGAGGTCAGGGCCTAAAGCTGGCCTGGGAGGGGTTGGGGCTGGGACAATAAAAGAGGCACTGGTCTGGTGGGTATTTGTCTGCATTTTCTGGGAGGGACCCACTGGAAGAAGCAGCTTTTGCTGGGATAGACTGGGCTGGGTGAGCCCCCCCAGGAGGCATGATCCCTAGTGATAGTGATTTCCAGGGTATTAGAGCTGCTTCTGTAGAATTCTGACTATGGCTGGGAGTGTGGGCAGCTTCTCTGGAAAGAAGAAATCTAGGTTCCAAGCATATGTGGAAGATCACACACACACACACACACACACACACACACACACACACACACCAACTTGCACAAAGGATGCATGCAGCTTTGTACTAGGTATGGCTATGTCCCAGACTGCCACACCCCTGTGGAAGAACCAAGCTCAGCTCCAGATATGAGAATTGTCACTTTATTGACAGAAAACAGAAATATGGCAAAGCCTGGGGTTTGAGGGCCCCAGACTTAAATGCCCTGGAGGATCAAGCCACCCCGTGTTCTGTGTGGCCTGAGTCCCAGGAGATTGAACAAAGAACCACATGGTTCTAGGCCTCAAGCTGGAAGAATCATTAGGAGTCACATAGTTCAAACTTTCATTCTGCAGCACAAGAAACAGGCCTAGAGAGGGGCACTGGCTTTTGATTTAAAGGAAGGAGGCACTCTTTTCTCCACTGCCCTGCTCTGCTCCTCCCAGTCCAAGGCCCTGCACTCCATTAAGACCCTGTAACCCTAGCCCAAGGCCCACCCCCCCCAGTCCAAGGCCCTGTACCCCTAGCCCAAGGCCCTACCCCCAAGACCAAGGCCCTTCCCCCCCACCCAGTCAAAGGCCCTGCTGTCCAAAGCAAGGAGAGGTGGGAGGTCCTTGATGGTCTACATGTCATCTTCAGTGACCAGGCAGTAAAAGTCAGTACGAGCCCCATAGTTGCGGGATCCCAGGTCAGAGACATCTATCTCATTTCTCTGGGTGTCCCCACCAGAAGCCTTAAGACTTGGCAGCTCAGCAATTGGGCTCATGTGTGGAGGGGGGAGGTCTTTAAAGATGGGTCCCCTGACACCTGTGGAAAGAGTCAAAGTTGAGGTGACTACCCCACCCCAACTCCAGGCCCAGGGGGCCAGGCTCAGGCAGATCCTCCATTCCCAATGGTTTCCCCCTAGCAGCAGAGTGGAACAAGGGGTAGAAGGGAGGCAGGCTAGCATTCAGAACTTAGGAAAGTGGGTAGAGAAACCTCAACGTGTATGATGTGTATGTGTGGGCAAGGGAACACCTGGGTGGTCATCCAAGCTGGGTCACTGTCACAATTGTCCCCAGGATGTCATGTGCTGGTCCCAGCAGCCTGCCAGCTGAGAGCCTGGAGCTCACCCCTAGGGCCTCCAGAGCAGAGGCCCAACCCAGTTGGCCTCCCCAGGACTTCTGTTGCTCTAGGCTGAGGGCTCCCCAGAGGCCATTTCTGCGCCAAAGCCCTGCTATGGGATTCTTACCCAAATCTCCCTCGGGGTCAGGGTCAGGGTCTGGGTCTGGACCAGGCCGGCCCTCCAGGAAGCCACCGTGGAGGGTCAACATGGGATCCTTGTCCTCCTGAAGCTGAGTCTGGGGGTCACTCCCCAGGGCCCTGTAGTGCACCTTTCGAGGCAGGGCTAGACGCAGTTCCTTCCAAAAATTGGAGGAGGGTGTCTGCAAGGTGACCAAGAGCTGTTACTCAACGCTGCTCAGGGAGTTCTGGGCTGGGAGCGGGGCCCACCCTCTAGGTAGGTATAAATGGGAGATTTCTAGGCATTGACTATGAAAACTAGCCTCATGGCACAACAGTCTCCCTGTATACTCTGTGAATATACACCCACTGAACATGGAGGTCAGTGAGAAATAGTCCTCCTACTATACAGCCCACCACCCTCAGCAGACCACGAAGCCCCCCTCCCTCCACCCCGTTCCTGCCATGGATTTTTTCATCCACAAAGGACAGTAGCATTTCTCTCCTACAGTGTAGCCCCTCACCCCAAAGGACCATGGCACCCCTTCCCCTCTTACCACAGAGCCTGGCCTCCACAGCAGCAGGGTCACAACGTGTCGATGCTGCCGAAGCAGGCGGAGAGCAGGGTGTAAGGGATTGCGGGTCTGACTCTCAAATGTGATGAAGATCGGCCTTCGGGACAATTCAAGGAGCCTCCATAGGCCTTCCCTATACCAGTCAGAGTCAGGAGATTCTGAGTTCCAGACCCAGAAGGCCATGTGACCACCAACACTCCTCCACACGCACACACACACACTCACACACACTCACTCACAGTGTATACTCACACTTTTACTCAAACACACACTCACACTCACAGCTTTCCCACTGTGGCACCTGAAATTGTGTCTGCACCAGGCCTGGCCCAGGAAGGTATCTGAGAGAACCACGATCAGACGCCGGCATCGGCTCAGGTTCATGATGAGATCTGCCGAGGGCTCTGGAGGGGAGGACAAGGAAGGAGAGCCTATCAGGGAGATCCAAAGAGGGGCAGCCTGGGCAGCTTGGGAAGGAGGCCAGTGAGTGCCTGCAGAACCGTTCTGTCCTGGGGCTCAGGGGGAACCTGAGGGGAATCCGGTGAAGCAAAGCTGCCTAATGCAGCTTTATGTGGTCCTTCACCTGTACCTGAATTGGGGAGGACATCTCTATCATCCAGGAGAAGCTTGTAGCCATGCCGATTCTCTAGCTGTGGTTTTAGGATGAAGCTCACAAACTTCCTATCTTCCGGAGAGCTGGTGTAAGAGATGTAGGCATCATAGAGCTTCCCATCTGAGAATGAGAGGGAGAGAGGGAGGGAGGAGGTAAGGGAAAGAGAGAAGGAAGGAAAGAAGGAAGGAAGGAGGGAAGGAGAGAAGAATGGAAGGAAGGAAGAATGGAAGGAAGAAAGGAGGGAAGGAAGAATGGAAGGAGGAAGGGAAGGGAGAAATGGGGGAGAGGAGGGAGGGATTGGTGGAGGGAGGGAGAAATGAAACAAGCACCTATTAAGTGTCTGCTACATGTATTATGCTAAGTGATTTACAAATATTGTCCTATTTGATCCTTGGAACAACTCTGGTAGGCAAGTGCTATTATTGTCCCCACTTCACAAATGAGGAAACTGAGGCAAAGGTGAAGTGGATTGCCCAGGCTCACATAGCTAGGAAGAGTCTGAGGCTGGATTTGAATTCAGGTCTTTTCGACTCCTTCCACTGAATTGCCTCCCAGCAGAACATGGCAAGGGCCCATGGTCTGGCCCTGGTGCTGTCTGTTTCTAGCACCCTGGCCCATGAGCATTGGCATCTGCTTTCTTTCTGTTTTTTATTCAGTAGTAGTCTAGTTTAATATTTTCTGATTTTTTTAAAAACACTTTTATCCAAAGTTCTGAGTTCCAAATTCCATCCCTTTCTCCCTCCCTGAGATGGTGAGCAACTGGAACTAGGCTGTTCATGGGCAATTATGCAAAACATCTCCATATCAGTCATTTTGTAGATGAAGATTCAAATACAAGGGAAAAGAATGAAAGGAAGTGAAAGCAGTTGGCTTCCATCAGGATTCAGCCAAGGCCAGTTATTTCTCCGCAGGCAGATAGCCTGCTTCATCCCTGGTCCTTTGGGATTGTCTTGGATCACTATTGCTGAGAATAGTCAAGTCATTCACAACTCTTCATTGAGTAATGTTACTGTTACTGTGTATACTGTTCTGTTCTTCTGATTCTGCCTACTTCACTGTGCATCAATTCATGCTGTCTTTCCAGGTTTTTCTGAAACCATCCTTCTTATCACTTCTTACAATACAATAGGATTTTACCATAATCACATACCACAACGTGTTCAGCCATTCCCCAATGGATGGGCATCCCCTCAATTTCCAATTCTTGGCCCCCACAAAAAGAGCTGCCATAAATATTTTTGTGCCGATAGGTACAAATTCCTTTTTATGTCTTTGGGATGTAGACTTAGAGTGGCATCACTAGATCAAAGAGTGCTCACGGTTTTTAGTTCTTTGGGCATGGTTCCAAATGGCTCTCCAGAGTGGTTGGATCAATTCACAGCACGACCAACAGTGCATTCATGTCCTGCATGCCCCCCAACATCTAAAACTTTTCCTTTTCTGTCATATCAGCCACTCTGATAGGTGTGAGGTGGCACCTCAGAGTTCTTTTAATTTGCATTTCTCTAATCAATTGTGATTTAGAGCATTTTTATGGGACTATAAATAGCTGTGATTTCTTTGTCTGAAAACTGCCTGTTCATAGCCTTTGACCATTTACCAATTGGGGAATGACTTGTATTTTTATCAATTTGACCTACTCTATATATTTGACTAATGAGGCCTTTATCAGAGATACTTGTTGCAAAATTTCCCCCCAGCTTTCTGCTTTCCTTATAATTTTGATTGCATGGTTTTTGTTTGTGCAAAACCTTTTTAATTTTAGATAACCAAAATGATCTGTTTTACATTTTGGTCTTCATTTGGTCTTTAGTCTTCTTTGGTCTTAAATTCTTCCCTTCTCCATAAATCTGACAGATAAACTCTTCCCTGCTCTCCTAATTTGCTTATGGTGTCAGCCTTCATGTCTAAATCTTGTACCCACTTTGACTTGATCTTGGTGTACAGTGTGAGATGTTGGTCTATACCTAGTCTGTGCCCTTGTGTTTGCCAGGTTTCTCAGCAGTTTTTGTCAAATAATGAGTTTTTGTTCCAAAAGCTTGGATCTTTGGGCTTGTCATATACTAGATTACTATGGCCATTTGCTATCATGGAATTTGTCCCTAATCTATCTATTCCACTGATCCCTCACTCTACTTCATTTCTTAGCCAGGACCAGACTGTTTTGATAATAACAGTATGTCTTTTCCTAAGGGGGAGTGTGATCCCCACTGTGGTGTGATGTGGGATGGGCAGGACCTTGTCATGGCCCATAGAGCCTGAACTCCCCTTCCCCAGGGCTCTGAGCTGCTCACCATTCATCTCCACGTCCCCATATTTGTCCCGGTACCAAAGCAACACACGGAGATGACATTTCACATATAGCAGGGCCGCCATAAACAGGACAAGCAGGACCAGAAGAGAAGCGAGAACAGCCAGGATGTGACCAGCAGGGTCTGGGAAGGGGGAGAAGGAGCCATCCTGGAGCTGGGCACCTCCCGGGCAGTGGGGGAGCATGCGGATCCCTGCCTGGCCCCCACCTATGGCCATACCTGTCCTCTGCAGTGTGAATGAGGCGCTGAGATTCCGGAGTGAGCAGGTGTAGGTCCCATAGTCCTGGATACTTGTCAGGTTGGTCCCCAGGACACTGGACAGGACCCCTTCAGATGCATTGGCCCCACCCCTGAGGAGACCCAAGGGAGGCCCCAGCCATATTCAATGCCCCTGCAGGGAGAAGGCTGAGCCTAGAGTTCTGAGTCCCTGGAATGGGGGCTATAGGTAAGACACACGCTTTTGCCTGACCTAACATTGAGCTGAACTCCCATAGCAGCTGGAGAGTTAGGGATGGGAGAGGAGTTTGGGTCCAGAAGCAGATCATTTTGGAACACACAGGCCCCAGGCTGGTCTCAGGACACAATACCTTAGGAGAAGGCTCTATGTGGGGGATGGGGTTGGGAAAGGGAGAGAGGAAAGGAGGGAGGAAGGGAGCTGTGTATGTCCCAGGCCATCACTCATCCATAGGTATGTAGGAAGGTAGCTTCCAGTGTCCATACAATCGCTCCCCCCTCAACCTTCGTCATCTGTCTTCCTCATCGGTGTCCCAGGTAGTCACTAGCTTACTGAGGTTTACATTCCAACAAGTCACTCCCCCAATACTTCTCCCTCACCAACCCTCTTGGCCAAGAAGTCACTCTTCTCCCCTCCCTCTATACACCCCCCTCAGACAGCATCCAGGAAAACCACTCCCCTACCCAACTTCTGGAGGGGTTGGGGGTTGTGTCTGGGGTGGTATCCATCTGCAACCTTGGAATTAGGGGTAGAGCTATGGAGTTCCCAGGGCCTGGGGTGGTCACTCCTCCCTAGCCCCAATCTCCCCCTCTTGTAACCCATCATCTTGGGGGTGGGAGAGGTCTCTGTCACTGGCCATGGACTGCTTGTCCCTTAGGTCTGGGAGGGTGGGGAAGTGGTACTCGGAGCTGCCTGTCTCTCTTTCCCTGGTCTTGGTCTCTGGGCACCAAAGCCTCAGAGCCATCCTTACCAGAAGACTTCCTGAATGTCATAGAGGCTGTGGTTCCCAAGCAGATGACCATTCTTCAGCCACTGGACAGCAGGGGAGCAGTGGGCCTCAAAGGCCACTGAGAATGTACAGTTCAGAGTGGCCTTGCTATCCAAGGCTGGCACCAGAACCTGGTCCTTCAAGGGGGTCAGGATAGTAGGAGACATGTCACAGAGATCTGGGAGAAAAGCCAGCCATGCACACTGAGCCTCAGATGGACATGGCACAGTTGGCCTGTCTATCCAGGTTCCCCTCCTCCTTCCAGCCTGATAGCCCAGAAGGCAGTCACCTTGACCACCTGAACATGGGGAGTCTCCTGAGCCCCTAAGGCATCTGAGAAGCCCACAGATGCTTCAGCCCTTCAGGGCGTGTGTACAGGGCCATGGGCAGATCCTGTGCTGGAGACTCTTGCCTTTCTTGGCCAGTGGACTCTGTTACCACATTCTAGGAGCAGGGGTGGTCCTGAGCTCCATGCCCAGGAGAGGCTGGGCTGGTAGGAGAATGCTGGCCACGTGTGCTGCTCCCTTTTCCTTTGCCATGAGGTCAGACCCTTTGGAGCTCCCCATTCAGCTACTTCTATAGCCAACTGGCCACTGCTGCTGCTGCTGGGTACTCCTGTGACCCCAGGCTTTTCTGTTTCCACTTGCTCTGAATCCCTGGGAGTCACTCACATGACCCACTTGTGATACAATCATAAGATTCCTAAAATCTCAGACCTAGACAGGAACTTAGACATCCCTTGGTCCAACCCCCATATTTCACAGATGAGGTAACTGAGGACAGAGGGAGGAAGGAGCAAGCCTTGAGGTCAAGAGCAGTCACAAGTCTTGGGGGGGGAGGGGGGCAGGGTATGCAGCACCGGTTATGGGACAAAGGGAATTAGCCCTGTGCCTGGGGCAAGGATGGGAGCAAGAAGCCCAAGACCTCCAGAGTGGGAGTCAGGACACCTGGACCCTGGATCTGGCTTTGCTTCTGGCTTTGGTTGAGTTACTTCCTCCCAAACCTCAGTTTCTCCATCTCTCAAATGAGTATAAGATTCCCTTGTCTGACAAACTTTGGGGGCTATGGGAAGACTCTAGGTGCTTGGAAAGTAAGGTGGTTGGAGCATTTTCTCCATGTTACCCAACCACAGCCTCTAGAGCTGAGTGGAGGTGGTTCTTCAGGACCTGGAGCCTCCTTTGTCCCCCTCCAGCTCAGAGTATTAGATGGCCCTCCAATCGACATTTAGAGCTATGGCATCCTGTGTACCAGGACAGTGAGCTTGCTCACCCCAGGGGAAGGGGTTAGGACCCATGCCATAGTGAAGCACAGTGTGGGAGACATAGGGTCAGGCCTCAAACCTGGTCCAGGCTATGAGGAAAAGAACCATAAGTAATTCCCTAGTTTTTCCCAGCAAGCCCTTCCAGGTCTCCCCCCTACCTGCCATGGCCGGGCCAGGAGGACCTTTGCCTCTGGAACCTCTCTGTGAACTGCTCAGATGAAAACCGAAGTCAGCTCTGCTCCCAACCAGGACCAGCACAGGGGAAGACCCTGGGCTAACTCAGCCAGAAGGCCTGCAGCAAAGCCTTAGCTCTGCTCTTTCCTGTCCTGTCTGATCCGGTTCCTGTGATCAACTTGTCCCAGGCCAGTCAGGGGCTACAAGCACTACAGAGAATGAAAGCATTCAGTAAACAGGTGAGCACGGGACCAGTTAAAGGCTAACAGTTAAAGGGGCCCTCTCCCTCCTCCCCGTCCCACAGTCTGACCTCTGCACCTTCATTTTCCTCTATCTCTTTCCCTCCCACCAGACAAAAGCTGCTCTTTCCACCCTAGGCACAGGCCCAGTCTGGAGGAGGTTGGTCACCTGTCTTCAGCCGCTTTCTTCCAGATTCAGGTCCAGCCATTTGCTTGGTTTTAAAAACAAGCCCTTCCAATGAGGCCAGCTCCTGCTGCCTGCCACTGTCTCCACAGGTGAGAGCCCCTGCCAACACGCCTATCACCCACCCGGAAGTGGTTATGGGCTTGTTTTGGTTCAGAAAAGCTCATGAACACACAATCACAAAAGAAGTCAAGCACTTAGGGGTTGGGTTTTTTTTTTTTTATCTGAATTTCTCCCTTGTTGCTTCCTGGCTCAGTGGTCACATCCTTTCCTCAACCTAAACCCCACCCAGACATTATTAACCCCATATCGTCACCTGGCAGCAACAAGCAGTGCCCAAGTAGGAAGAAAACTTCCAACATTTTAACAAGTCTCCCCACAAAACATTATAGCAAATACCAAAACAAACATTGTGGCAAGTCCCCTAAGTAGTAAAGCAAACACTCAAACATTATAGCAAGTCTCTAAATGTTGTGGCAAGGCTCTAAACATTGTATCAAGCCCCCAAAGAAACATTATAACAAATACCCAAACATTGTATCAAGCCCCCAAAGAAACATTATAACAAATGCCCAAACATTGTATCAAGTCTCCAAAGAAACATTATAACAAATGCCCAAACATTGTATCAAGTCTCCAAAGAAACATAGCATATGCCTAAATATTATATATATTATATAATATAACCCATATTATACCCAAACATTGTATCAAGCCCCCAAAGAAACATTATAACAAATGCCCAAACATTGTATCAAGTCTCCAAAGAAACATTTTGTTGTTGTTGTGTTGTTTTTTTTTTTTTTTTTTTTGTTGGTTTTGTTGTTGTTGTAGCATATGCCTAAATATTATATATATTATATAATATAACCCATATTATACCTAAACATTGTGGCAAGCCCCCAAATATTTTAGCAAGCCCTCAAACAAATAGTACAGCAAGCTTTGGCTATGTTGTATTTGCCTTGAGTTTCCCTGAAACTTGGGACTGGGAGGGGGCAGCCCCACTGTGACTGTTCATGCTTGAAGAGTATCTCCTAAAGGTCTCCAAAAACACTTTTTAATAATCTGAGCACTAGAGAGACCTACAAGAAAGGGTGTTAGACTGTCAGGAGCAGACTATGTTTGATTTCATTAAATACCAGGTCCCCAGGGATGGGAAACACCCAGCGCCACTGATCCTGAAGGAACCACAGGAAACACAGC
Source organism: Gymnobelideus leadbeateri (assembly GCA_011680675.1). Taxonomy (NCBI): domain Eukaryota; kingdom Metazoa; phylum Chordata; class Mammalia; order Diprotodontia; family Petauridae; genus Gymnobelideus; species Gymnobelideus leadbeateri. The sequence goes on along the minus strand of WOXC01005896.1, from coordinate 15,693 downwards.
CCTAGTACTAGGTGCCAGGTGCCAGGGGCTGGGGGTGAGCCAGGCCAGTCATGCAGGCCACAGCCCAGACACAACAGTGAGATGACTCAGTTCCTCTCTACCCCTTCTCAAAAACTAGGGACAGAGTCAAGGATGAATCCATCCATTCTTCCCTCTGCTTGGGCCAGGCCTGAGAAACTAGCTCCCTTGACTGATTACAGACCCTAGGCCAGGCCCAGAAGTTGAGGGCTCTGATGCCTAGGGCAGGGGGATTGAACAGTGACCAAAGGCTTTCCAGTTGGACCACAGACCAGAAGCAACAAGGCCCAGCACCCACAGAAGCCTGCCTACCTTCTCTCTTTCCCTTCCCCACACTATTTCATCCTGGAAAACTACAGTTTTATCCTTCAATCCCATCCCTCAGACCTCCTAGGGAAGGGGAGGCAGCTAGAGACTAGAGGAAGGAGGAAGTATCACAGAAGGAATAGAATGTGAGAGAGAGGAAAGAAAGATTCCTCACACTCCCAACAAGGCCTTCCAGGGTGAATCAACGGAGTCCTTTGACCTCCCAGCAGCCAGGCAAGGTAGCCCTGGTAGTTTCCTGTCTAGACCCAGATCCAGTCCAGTTCCCTCTCCTCCTCACCCCTCAATGCCCCTCCCCAAGTTGTTTCCCTTCCTTTGGCATTGGGGCCAGGGAGGAGAAGGAGAGCCTTCCTAACTGTAGGTGGGGAGAGGGAGGGGTTAGTCCCTCAGCTCTGGCAGGAAGCTGGGCAGGCAGGCCTGAGCTGAGTGACTAGCCCTTGCCCTAGGAAGTCCCCTCCCCCCAGGGCCTGGCTGCCTGTACCAGCCCTGCCGCCATGATCCAGTCCCACCCTTTACCCTCCTCCCCCTAAATCACCCAGGAGAGGGGTCCAGACCTGAGTCCTGCAGCTTGCCTCATTGCTCCCCCAGGTCCCTCTTACTCAAGGCTTGGCCAGCCAAGTGGGCGGGCTGCCTCACCTGGACAGGTACACTGCCGCTCAGGCAGGTGCAGCCCCGCCCTCCCTCCCTCCTTCCTCCCTTCCTCCCTTCCTCCCTCTGGCCCCAGGAGGGGGAGGAGCAGAACTGGGACTGGCGAAGACTGACTCTAGAGGGCCCTAGGCAACGGGAACCTGGCCCCCACCCTCTGTTGGAGAGGAAGAGAGGCGAGGAAGGAGGGAGACCTGAACACTTGGTCTCCCACAAGGGCCCTTGGGGAGCAGGACCTGCCCTCCTCCCAGGATACCTCTGTTGGCACCTCATTGACACTGGGTGGGAGGTGAGCCTACATTCAGAGCATGGGGGAGGGCAGGAAATGACAGGTTTGCTAACCATTCCCTTCCTGCCCCTCCTGCTCCAGATGTTGCCCTTTACATTTGCCCCTCCAGCTTCCCCCTACCCCATGCTGCAGTACCACCGTCTTCCCCTTGAGGTCCCATTTTCTCCAAACTTCCCTATATCTTCTCAGGTCATGACCATTCTCTCCATCTCCAAGTTGGATTCACTCTTTTCCCTTAGATCCCATGCCCCTCCCCCCATCAAATCATCTGTCAGATCTCAAATCTGCTTCGGAGTTAAGGTGTCCACACAAGCATTGAAAGGAGAGTGCAGTCCTGTCTGTCACCTCCCCTCTCAAGCTTCAGCAGCTCCCTACTACCCCCAAGACCAAATTCACCCTCCACTGCTTGGCATTTAAAGGCCTGCTGGCAACCTCCCTGCCTAGTCTTATTACACGCGCCCTTATGTGTAAACTGGCCTTACTGTTCCCGCTACAGGGCATGAATTCTCCCCCTCCATGTCACTGCACTGATCACTCCTGCCTGGTGTAAGCAGGCTGGGGCCATGGCCACAAGAGGGAGTGACACGCATTCCCTCCTTAGGCCTTCCTCTTAATGCTCCCCCTACATCATCTCACATCATTTTGTATTCCTTTTGTGCAGATCTGTGTTCATACGTGTTACTTCCCCATGTTAGCCTGTAAGCTCTGGGAGGATCTTGTGTCCCCAGTATCTGTAATCAATGTGTAACCTCCCTCTCTCAGGGAATCTCTGGCCTAAGAGAGCCTCAGGGCCATCCAGGAATCCCCTCCACAAGTATCTGACAAGTGGAACCCCCAGGGAGGTCAGGAGTCTGCCACTGCCCCAGACAGCATCTCCAGGCCAGACCCAACCAGCCCTCACCTTGCTGGCCAGCCTGAAGTGGCACCTTAGCTCATTCTGCCCAGGACTCCCACTTCTGCTGGCTAGGGCGAAGCCCAATGAGGCTGATGTCTTCAACACGACAGTCTTTTAAACACATTCTTCCACCCAATCTCAGTCTTCTCTTCCCAGGCTAAACACTCCCCATTCCTAGAGACTGCTAGACCAAGCTGGAGACTACTTGATAGTACCACAGGGCACAGACCATGAGGCCTGAAGTCAGGAAGATCAGGCTTCAAAACTGACCTCAGACACTAGCTGGGTGACCCTGAGTGGGTCACTTCTCTCCCTCAATTTTTCCTTCTCTAAAATGGGAACAGTAATAATAGCAACTGCCACCTATGGTGGTTGTGAGGACCAAATGCTACACTCTCTGGAAAGTGCCTTATGAACATGTGTTGCTGCTGGTGATTATTTTGGTTTTAAGCTTGCATGGGAAGCCTTTCCAGTCCTGGCAGAGGCTGCCTCCCCTTCGAGTGGCTGCCTCCTTTCAGGTATGACTCCCTCAAGAGTCCTACCGAAGCCACAGCTCAGCGTATCTGCACAGGGCTCTCCTCATTGGTGGAAACTGAGGGCCAGAGGGATGGGGAATGGGGGGGCGGGGGTCTGGTTCAGTTTCTGGCTTCTGGCTCCTGGCTCCAGGTGCACTTTACATCTTTCCTCAGGGTCAGCAGAGGGCGGCTCTCAAGGCCTCCACTTAGAATGGGCTTCCTGAGGGTGGCTAGGTGGTGGAGTCAGAAGGACCTGAGTTCAGATCCGGCCTCAGACACAACGCACGTGCGCGCGCGCGCGCGCGCACACACACACACACACACACACACACACACACACACACACCCCTAGCCGTGTGACCTTGGGCAAGTTACTTAACCCCAATTGCCCTCCAAAAACAAAGCAAAAAAAAAAAAGAATGGGCTTCCTGGCTGCACTCGTGTGACACCTTGCCCTCCCCACTAGACTACAAGCTCCTGGAGGGCAGGCACTGTCTCTTTCATATTTGTGATCTTCCCAAGGCCCCTGACCCTGCCATTCTCTCACTCAAGCCTTGGTTGCAGGGCAGCTAGGTGGTGCAGTGAGTAAGAGCCCCGGCCCCCAGAGTCTGGAGGACCCAGGATCGGTTCCAGCCTCAGAAAATGAGCACCCACACATTAAAAAATGACTGACCGTGTAACCTTGAGCAAGTTACTTAACCCCAATTGCTTTAAAAAAAAAAAAAGCCTTGGTTGCTCCCTATCAACTCTAGAAGAAACAACTCTTGGCCCCCAGGCCAATGGCCATCTGCCTCAGCTGACCGTTCCAGCTTTGTTTCCTCAGCCCCTCACTCACCTGCTATTTTCCAGACTGGACATTTGTGACCCCGAACCCTGTCTTCAGCCCAGGGCACAGGCTTCCAGGTTCCATGCCAGGAATGGTTCCTTCAGTTCCCTCCTCCTCCTCCCCCACCCAGCCCTGTTTTCTGAGAATCCTCATGAACTTCCCAAGGACAGGGACTCTGTCTTCCTTCCATCCCTCCCCCCAAGCTCAGCACCACACAGTAGGTGTTCAAGAGAAGTTTGAACTTCATGGGGCACTGCCCATAAATCGTCCTAAGATAGTGGGGGTGGGGTGAGGAGGCTCATTGGAGAAAGGTTCCTGGCCCTCTATCAGCCCCTGGGAGGAGAGTGGACAGGAAAACTCGGAGAGGGTGACCCCAGCTGGGGGAGGGGCGCTGTTTTGTATGGCCTGGTCTTACCCCACCACTTTAGTAAATACCTTCCTAAAGGCTAATTGAGTCTAGCTGGCTGACTGACACTGATAACCAGTGAGAAATCACACCAGGTAGGGGCTCGTGAGTTATGGTGCTAGGAGCAAACTCCTTGGAGGGGAGAAGCTCGTCCTGCTCTGGGAGCCTAACCTACTACTAAAAATGGCTCTTTCTGGGTCCCATAGATCACACTTGGAACCACACTTTAAAAAATCATCTTATTATCCTTCCAAGGAGACAGGCTGCCTGAACAAAGGGCAGCCCAGAGATTTGGGTCTGAAGCAGTGTGTGGTAGGGTAGAAAGTCCATTCTGGTGCTCTTGCTCCAGGGTCCAGCTCGGGGCTGGAGAGCTTGTTCACAAAGGAAGGAGGGATTGCCTCTCCATCCAATCTCCCAGTACCCCAGGTACAGAGAGGATTCCAGAGATCACAGGAAGCCTGGTGGCTCAGGGGTCACACAGCATCCAGGCTGTTCAGAGGCCACTTTGGGACACTTTAGGCACTTCTGATCCTTCTTCCAGCCTCCCTAAACATCAGTGACCCTGGAACTGAGGCTGGGGAGATGGAAGAGAGGGAGGAGGAGGAATCAGATTGGAGACCCACCCCCCCAACTACTCTGCTTAGGTCCAGCATCTCCTTCAAAGGAGGGAAGGAAGCTCCAGGGAGCATTCTCAGAATTGGGCACCCTCCCCCCCACTCCCAGAGGGAAGGCAAGTACACCCTTGGGAGGAACCAGAGGATGAGGTTGGAAGCACCCTCTCATACCGTAGTTTCTCTCGCAGATTCTCAAATTTTTCCTCAAGGGCTTTGTTTTTTACAGACTGAGGGACGTCAGGGACAAACCAGGCAGCAATGAGCTTACCGCACAATGCCACATGCTGAGGGGTAGGAGGCGCTTGTTAGGGGAGTCTAGGAGGCCCAGCAGCACTTCCCCACCCTCACTCCCAGAAGAATTGGACCTCACCTCAAAGAGGATGACAAAGGCCAGCCTGAAGGCCAGGAGGAACCAGAACTCACTGGAATAGTTGTAATCCACCTTGTTCCGGTAATCCCGGTACCTGGGAGTGAGAAAGGGGGCTGTGGGCAGACAGGCAGGAACATCTAACCAAGTGCTTCCTCTCCAATCAAGGCTGGGGTCCCTGATTCACCCATCATCCACACTTCCTCACAGCATCCTCACCTCCTCATGGCATCCTCGCCTCCTTGGCCCATCCTCACCTCCTCAGGGCATCCTCACCTCCTTGGCCCATCCATACCTCCTCATGGCATCCTCGTCATTCCAGTCTCACCTCCTCAGAGTATCCTTGCCTCCTCACAGCATCCACACCTCCTTGGCCCATCCTCACCTCCTCAGGGCATCCTCGCCTCCTTGGCCCATCCACACTTCCTCATGGCATCCTCGCCTCCTTGGCCCATCCACACCTCCTCATTCCACTCTCACCTCCTCAGAGTATCCTTGCCTCCTCACAGCATCCACACCTCCTTGTCCCATACACATCTCCTCACAGTATCCTCACCTCCTCATTCCACTCTCACCTCCTTATATCTCCACAAAGATGCTCACTGTTAGTACCTTCTCTACCCTCCAGCCCCTTCCACTTTGGAGAGAGAAGGCACTCAGTTCCTGGCCTTGGTGCTGATTCTCAATGAAGTCACCCCCTTCACACCTGATCTGTCTGGTTCACAAGGCTCCTAGAGCTCTCTGAGTGGGATATGTACCATGAGGGAGCTGCAGCTCAGAGGGGCAGAGGACTGGCTCACAGCCATGTGCTAGAGGCTGGAATTGAGCTCAGGCCTCTCCTGACTTCAAACCTGGGTCTCCTTCTCCCTACCCTCCCACCCCATCAGTCCCTGGGCCTGCAGAAAGGAGCAGAGCTGAAGAGAGGGGACTGGAGACCAGGCATGCTGGGCAGCCTGCACACCTGCACTCAGTTACACTCTCTATTCCTTGGCTTGGAACTTGGTCCTTGTAGTCCTTGGTATGGAAAACGGAAAGGCTGTGGTTGACATATCCAGTCAGACAGCTGCAGGGCAGGAAGGAGGAGATGTGATTGTGCTCTGGTCTGTCCTAGGAGAAAGGCAAAGCAGGCTCCCCCATTCTCTCTGCCAGGCCAGATATGGTGACAGCAAGTGCAATGCTAGCACAGTGTGAAGGGGGCTCTCCTGAACAAAGGAGCACCTGCCAAGGGCCCCAAGAACACCTGGGCTTTGTGGGGATGTCCTCTTACCATCTCCTGGGAAGGGCCCACAGAAGTCATGGGGCCAAGACTGCCTTAGTTTCCTTCTCTGGCCTCTAAGGCCCCTTTGAGCTCAGACTGTGAGCCTAGGAGTCTATGATTCTCCCTCCCCACCTGACCCCTACACAAGGCTCCCCAGTCAGGAAGCAGGACCAGGGCCATGGGAATGGTTTGGGGGACAGAGGCGGCCTGCCTCTGCCAAGGTCATGCTCACTCAGTTGTGACGTTGCTTCCTCGGTTGCATGGCCCATAGTGGTACTTGTACACGAGACGGGGAATGAATTCAGACGTGAAAGCAATGACCATGCCATTGGCAATGACTGCCAGCACCCCAATGGCCTCGAGCACCTGCAGCCAGGTCCCTGGAGGGTTGGGGAAGGGCAGGTTAGGGGAAAGTCAAGGGATCCTTTGGGGCCACCACTGACTCAGAGGAGGTTGGGGTAGAAAGTCTAAAGCAGACCAGAAGCTGAGGTCAAGGCCCGGGGTGGCTTCTCATATTCTGAGCCTCTTCTGCCTCAGTCTCCCCCACACCAAGTCCAAAGGAGCCAGGCAGCTGGCCCTGGCACTGCCATCTCAGGTCCTCACCAATGTCGTTTGCCTTCCGAGGTACCAAACGTCGCTGTAGTTTCACCATCTTGATGGCATCCAGACGGATCTCAATGAGGTTGCTAAAGAATGCCAAGAGTGGAGCCAGGGGGAAGGCGGCCACAAAGATGGTGGTGAAGCCGTACTGGATCACTAGAGCCCGCCGAAGGACACAGAGATGCTGCTTACCTCCAATCTGGCCCACCTTCTCCCAGGACCCACACCCAAGGTGAGGCTGCCCCTCCCCAGGCCCCAGACCCTGACGCACTCATTTCCATGAACTCATCAAACAGGCTGAAAATGTTAACTTCATTCAGGGAATAGTTTTGCAGCCATTCCTCCAGGCTTGGATCATGAAAACTCCTGTCCTGGGACCACTCTCTTAGCTTCCGGATTCGGTAAGTCAGCCACCTGGGGCAGGGTCAGATATTGGGGGGGGGGGGGGGCGGGAGTTGAGGAGAAGGTTAAGGAAGGGTCAAGTATCAGGGTACCAGGGGAAGAGACAGCTAGCCAGAGCTGGGCACTGAGGTCAGAGGGGAGGGGGCAGGGGAGGGGGCAGCTGGGCAATGAGGTCAGAGGGGAGGGGACAGGGGAGGGGGTAGCTGGGCTCTGAGGTCAGAGGGGAGGAGCAGCCAGGAGGGCTGAGGGAGAGGATCCAAGGGAGGGGGCAGCCAGGCAGGGCAGGAGGGGCCCCAGAAGTGCTCCCTTACGGGCTCAGGTACTCCACACAGTTGCTGAGGGTCTGTTTCAGACCCATGATGATGGCCATTTGCACGAACAAGTCCATCATACAGCCACTGGGGTGGCACTGGGCAGGGCAGAGGGGGCAGCTCTCACTCTCTGGTCCTGCTCGGGCCTGACTCTCCCACCCCTGCCACCCTGCCCCTACCCACCTTCTTTCCAGCCCTGCCCTCACCCCGCCCCTGCCCCACTCTCAGGCTACAGCTTTCTCCTGTGGTCCCCAGGCTGGCTTTCTCTTCCCTGCCCCCAGCCCCTGCCCTGGGCTGATGCTTCCAATTCTCCCCTCCTCCCACCTGCCTATGCTCCCCACCTCCCCAAGCTCAACACAAGTTTTGGCTTAGGGAGCCCTCCTTGCTTACAAGGCCTCTGGAGCCCAAGTAAGGGGCTAAGGGCAGGCTCCAGGGTCTTCTCTCTCTCCTAGTGGGGGGCTTCACTGGCACCACATAGACACAGTGTTATGCACTTGGAGGTGAAGGATGAAAAGGAAGCCATTGGGACCCCAAACTCACTTCTTCCAGCCTCCACTGACCACCAATTCGGACTTGGTTTCCTGGGTGCCCATTTATCCTGGAGAAAACAGGAGATTGTGGAGAAGGGCAGAAAGGGGGGTGGCACTCAGGAGGGGGCCCCCAAGCTCTCAGAGCTGGCCTATGAAGGTGGTAGTTGGTCCCAAGAATGTCAAGGGAGCAGTGGAGACCAGGAGAGGATGGAGGGAGGCCCCCAGGCTGCAAGGAGAGCTGCCTGCCAGGGACCTCGGGCTCAGTCATCCCCATATGTCCTTGACCTCACCTGCCTAGGAAGAAGGCAGTGTAGACAAGAGATGAGAAATGAGTAAAGAACTGGAAGATGAAGAACTTGACCGTGAAGTTGCTTTCTCTCTCTGAGAATGTCCGAGGTTTCTCTGGGAGGAAGAAGCAGGAACTCCATGGGGAGGCTGGAGGAAGCTGCCTGGACCCCCAGCAGAAAGGCTGAGGAGTGGGCCAGCCTTGGGCCATGACACTACTGCCCAACCAGGGAATTCCTGTGACCAAAGTCAACTGTGGCCAGCCAGGATTCACAGCCCCACATGCCCAGGGGCCTCAAGGCATGACTGAATACCCAAAGCCCCAGTATCAGGGAGGGCAGAACAGGGAGTTCCCCAAATACTACTGGTACCAGCATAGCCTATCTCCCCAGTTCCTGGAGGCCGCTTCCAACTGTCCACCCTCTCTAGTAGCCATGATCCCACCTACTTACCGAAATCACAAAGCTTCAAAGCCACCTTCCTATTCACCTGGGGGAGGGAGAGCATCTGAGCTTATCCTGGGCTTCGGGGGGCCAAGTCCCCCGGTTGTGCCCCCAGCCCCAAGACCAAGTGAAGCATACAGGAGGGAGGCCCTACTTGGTGAATCCCTGATATGGGGAAGTGGATGCAGGGGGGCTGTATTTCCCCTTAACCCTTTGTATCTGGATGGTCAGTGCAGCCCTGGGCAGGGCAGGTCATCTCTGCCCATCTCCTCAACTCACCCTCCATGACTACCCTAGAGAGGGGACAGGTCATCCCTCCCCTTCTCCCATCCTCCATGCACCCCTGGGGGCTCCAGCCACCTTAGTCATGACCACAATGATCATGTAATGCACCAGGGCTCCCGTGACCACTACCGCCGTGGTCAGCTGTTGCTCCAGGAAGGGCAAAGCTGAGTGGCTGAAGAGGAAGGTAGCCATGACCCGATAGAGAACCAACACATGGGCCATGCCAATCAGCAGGCAGATCTGGGGGCATGAGTAACAGAATGAGTGCCCAGGGCCATGTGCCCGCCTTCTGGGGGCTCCTGCCAGTCACACCCCCGCCTCTGCACAGCAGCAGTACCATGACCAGGGAGAAGAGGAGGATGACGCCACTGTGCAGGTAAGAATGCTGGTACTTCCGTAGTTGGTAGGCGGGGTTGTTGATCAGCTCCATGGCGAGCTCCTCCTGGGGGCACAGGAGACACCCATGGGCTGCAGAGCACAGTCCCTGCCAGGCCAATGTGGGTACGGCACAGAGCAGGGGGAGCCCATACCTGATCCTCGTCCCACCCATAGAGGTTCCAGCCGGAGGCAGTCTGTGCCCGTTCCCGTTTCCACAGCTCCAGAAACACAGTGGCTATCCATGAGAGAAGGACATGAGTGTGGGAGAAGGGGTAAGCCTCCTCCCCTTGTCCCCCATCCTTGACCTCGCACACTCACCCCACAGTGCCATGAATATGGCAAAGAATACTGTGCCCTCGTTGTCAAAGAGGTGTGTAAGCTGCAGAAAAGATGAGCAACTGGAGCCCAGGTGGTGGCTGGACCCCGGGTTTCATCATTCATGAAACAGGCACACTGGGGCCCAGGGGAGAGGACCCGACCAGTACCTTGGCAAAAGTGCAGATCTCTGACAGTCTCCAGTATTTGCGCTGATGGTCTTGGAGTGGACACATGATGGTTTCATTGGCCTCACAGATCTCTTTGCTGAGGGTGGGGAGGGAAGAGGGAGCAATGAAGGGACCTTACTGAACCCCTGACCTTTCTCACCTTGTCTGCCCCCCCAGGTTTAGCACCCCTTCTCCCACCTGATCTGGCTGGCATGAAAGAGGGAGAAGCCACTGAGGAAGACAAGAAGGCCAGCGACAGCCGCAGGCACCAGCATCACAGTGTACCAGCCCAGCCAAGCAAAATACAAGGCCACCTTCTCCCCAAAGTAGTTTCTGTGAGGAACACAGCAGCAGACTCATACCAGGTCTTGGGCCCAGATCCCAGAGGGATCAGTGTGTGGGATTGCCCTGCAGGTCTTCCCACGGGGGGTGGGGAGTGTGGGGGCCATGGACCAGACGTGGGGGATTCCTGGGGGCTACAGTCCCTGATTTTGCTAATAAGCATACTGAGGAAGAAACCCTAGGTTCCCTAAACCACGGGACCCCAAAGGGACCCCTAATAATTCCCAAACTGAGACCCCCATTGACCAGGGGTCCTCAGCCCCCAACTGATTGGAACCCCCAAACTGAGCCCCTACTGGCTGGGATGCCCAAACTGAGCCCCCACTGACTAGAGCTCCAAACTAAACCCCCCACTGACTGGGACCCCCAAACTAAGCCCCCCACAGACCAGGGACCCTCAAAGTGAGCTCCCCGCAATGACCATAGTACCTAATCTTATTGATGGGCTGCCTGTAGAAGATGTCTCTCCACCGGGCCCAGTTATTCTGGAGAAATTCTTCCCTCTGGGCACAGGAGTGGGTGAGAACCAGGCCTCAGGTCCCCTCACCTTCATCCCTCATCTTCCCCATCCCAGACCCTTCACTCTTTCACACACGTACCCCAGGGCCTCCCCTGCCCCAGCTAGGAGGGACCTTCCCAGGACACAGGCCCCTGACTCCCTCTCCTCCTGCTCTGACCATGACTGCCCAACTCCTACCTCATGGAGAGGAAACTTGGTCTCAAACACATGGTCTTTCCTTAGATCATCAAACTTCTCTAGGAGAGATGAGTCAGAGTCACAGGGTTCCCATGTCCATATCTCCCCACCCCAAAAGCCATGGCCTGGAATTTTCTCCCCTCTCCAGGTTCCCAAAGAGACCCCAGGGACCCTAGACATGTTCTTCACTTTGAAGGGGGCATCACACCCTTACACAGAAATGGAGCCATCCATGCCCTCCTTCCCCCAGGAGCAGTCCCAGCTCTCAGTCCATCCACACATCCCTCTCCAGAGACACCGCAGGTGGGACCAGGACTTCCTACGTCATTGTGGCTTGGTCCTGCCGGACTTCCTCAGAACTGGACAGTAGCCAGGTCTGGGAGAGAGAGGCCTGAGGCAGAGATCCAAGCTGGGGGTCTATCCGGGACCAGTGTGAGGGGCCTCAGCAGAGAGGCAGGGGGCTGGGGCATCTCCTTACCACCATCCACCTCCTTATTCCTCAGGATGAAGTTAACAATACAAATTCTGAAACAGAGAGGAACTTGGCCTCAGGGATCTTCCAAAGGGCCCAGGGGAGGAAGTCTGACATTGCCCACATTTCAGATAGAAGCAGGGAAGACATTAAACTATAGGAAAGGACCAGGGAGGAGGCCTTCAAGTCTGCCCAGTCTGGGAGCTCTGGGGGGCAGGGCCTGCACAGAGCCAAAGTTTGTGTCCCCACCCCGAGGGCTCCCAATATCTGCTTCCGCCCTTTTCCCACACTGACCTCCCGAAAGAGGTCCCCCTCTATGCCCCCCACCCCCAGCACTGCTGGGTGAGCTCACCGAGCAGTGGTAATGGGCACAGGCCCCACAGGCAGGGTGCCAGAGGAGGAGCAGCCAGTGTCCTTTAGCAATTCCATGTACTGACTGAAGAGCCTGCTGTGAGCTCTGATACCACAGAACAACCTTCTTCTGTCTTCTACTTCCTGGGGGGTGAGGGCACAGAGATTTCACGCACTGGTTGCCAGCCAGGGACCCCCAAGGAGGGCCCCTCCTCCACTCCCTCCCTAGTCACATCCCACATCTGCCCACTGTCTTGGTTTGAGGAGACTCTGGGAGGGGGCAGAGTCTCAGCCTCTCCCCCACCCAGGCCCTCACCAAGGTCTCCGGGGGCCAGGAGCCCCACCTTGATAGTGAAGCCTGTCTTTTCCAGTTCAGCCAGAAATCTCTGCCGACGATGGTCCCGGTTGGGGTTTGCCTTCTGAAGATCTGACACAAGGACAAAGTCCCAGGTCTCTGTGGGCTGGAGGAGGAAGGAAGAAAGGGACCCTCCTCTGTACAGGTGCCCTGCTAGGCACTTAAAAAAAAAAACACCACGTTGGATGGGAAGGAGGCGCTATTCTGAGCCTCATTTTATAGGTGGGGAAACTGAGGCAGACAGCAATTAAGTGATTTGCCCAGGGTCACATAGTTAGTAAGTGTCTGAGGCTGGATTTGAACTCCGGTTTTCTTCACTCCCAACCCAGGGCTCTGTCCACTCACTGCTCCAGAACTCAGGGAACCTCAGAGAACCACAGAGCCCAAACCCCACATTTTACAAGTGAGGAAACATTTGGAAACACACAGAGGGGCTGAAGGCCCAGGATGATGCAGCCAGCGTTCATTTGAGGTGGGTTTTGAACCTGAACCTTCCTGCCCTCATGGCCAGTGCCCTTCCCACTTCCCCCTGCCACAAGCTCATTCCATATCCTTAGCCTCCTCTGGACTTCATGGAGGCCCCTTGGGCTTCAGGGTGGGGAGGGGGTCTGGGCCAGCCACTGCATCTGGCAGCTCAGCACTTGCCTGGCAATGTCCAAGTTCCATCAGTGGAAAACTGTCTGTCTCTGGAACAATCTGAAATTCATCCTCAGTGCCCTTGGGGGAGAGAAGGAGAGAGACAGAGAAAAAGAGAGGGAGGGAGGTGGACTGAGCCAGACGCACAGTGACCTATCATGCAGGCCAGCCAGCCACCATCACCAGGCAGTTATAAGACCCCAAGGACATGCCAGGCATGAGTCAAAGCATTGGGGTCACAAAAAGAAAAAGCAACTTCATGTCTCCCAGGGCAAGGTCCTAGACTCCACAGATTGTGTGTGTGTAAGTGTGGACACCATGTGGATGCGTGTGCATGCATGCCTGTGGGGGGGGGACAACACTGGATGCATGTGTGTGGGTGTGTGTGCATGCCTTTATGGGGGGGGGCGTGAGTGTGGACACTGGATGCGTGTGTGTGCATGTGTGTGCATGCCTCTGTGTGTGTGTGTATGCCTCTGTGTGGGGGGGGTGAGTGTGGACACTGGATGCATGTGTGTGCATGCCTCTGTGTGTGTGCACACTATGTGGATGGGTGTGTGTGTGTGTGTGCATGCTTCTGTGTGTGTGTGATTGTGGACATTGGATTTGTGTGTGTGCATGCCTCTGTGTGTGCATGTGTGTGTGTGGACACTGGATGTGTGTGTGTGCCTCTGTGTGTGTGTGTGTGTGAGTGTGGACACTGGATGTGTGTGTGCATGCCTCTCTGTGTGTGTGGACACTGGATACATGTATGTGCACGCTTATGTGTGTATATGTGTGTGGACACTGGATGTGTGTGTGCGTGCCTATGTCTGTATGAGTGTGGACACTGGATATGTGTGTACACGTGTGCCCGTGTGTGTGTGGACACTGGATGTATACGTGTCATATACATATATATTATGTATGTACATAATAGGCTTTAAGTGCCTACTGTGTTCCAGGCTCTGTGCTAAGTACTAAGGAAACAGAGAAAGGCAAAGACAAGCCTGCCCCCAAGTGGCTCACAGCCTGAGGGGGGACAATTGTGTATAAATGTCTAGACAGGTGCAAATGGAGATGAGTAGAGGGGCTTTGTGCAGAAGGTGGGATTCAAGTGGGAGCTGGAAGCCATGGGGGGCCTGGGGCATGCTGTGGATGGTAAGGAACCAGGATGTGGCTAGAACAGAGCACTGTAGGGTGAGGGGTACGACGGAAGGAGGGGATCTGCTAGGAAAGAGAGGAGCTTTAAACACCAAGCAGACAGAGCAGGGGAGCCTTGGACCAGCAGAACCCAGGCTCAAGCCTGGTCTCACACACACGCTGCCTCTGACTTTAAGATGGGAAAGGAGGGAGGGGCTGCCCTTGTAGAGGCAGTGGGGGCCTTCATCTGGGAGGTCTTCAGAACAATGTCGTCCTGATATGGTGGTGGGGCCTGGCCCCCAAACGCCCTAAGATCATATCTAAGTAACCCAGCCCCTGCATTTTCAGGGTCCCAGCACCCCTAAACTGTGTCAGCACACAGTTCAGTCCTCTGTCCAGTTCTCACATTCTCTCCTAAAGGAGCCTGATGCCTCTGGAGCAGGAGAGACAAGATCACACATGGCCCTTGAGCACCTCAATGTGGAGAGGCTGGGGCAGGAGACCAATCAGGAGGGAGGCCATTGAGTTGTCTAGGGGAGAGGGGAGGTTGCTGTGTGAAGGAAAAGGAGGGGATGGAAGGGCGGGGGTGCCTGTGGATGTCCCAGCCATGGATCTGACATCAGGGGAGAGGACAAAGGAGTCCCAGCTGCTTCCAGGCCCTTGACAGAAGGGAGGCCGTCTGGGGAGGAAGATGAGCTCAGTCTTGGATCCAGTTTGAAACAAAAGGAGAATAGAGAGGAAGGCAGGAAGATGGGGCAAGAGTGGAGGCCAGGGTCCTGGGGGTGAGGAGTGGGGAGACTCATCCCCACACCCAAGCCCAAGCCCCTTATAGTGCACAACCCCTTAAGGGTACCGGGGACTCTTGGAAAAGGGAGGGGGAGTGGGGCAGGAAGTACCTTAGAGACCAACTGTGACCTTAAGCAAATGGTGTCATCTAGGTCAAATGCAGGGGTGGGGTAACCTACCTCTGGGGTCCCATGCCCAGCCTCAGCCTCCCAGTGGCCTCCACAGCTGGCTGCCTCCCACTTCCTTCCCTTCCTCCCTGGGTCACCTAGCCAGCAGGTGCCAGGCTTTCCGGGAACTCGGAGAGCAGGTTAAACTGCAGTTCCAATCTCCCAGAAGCTTGGCCTCCACACCCAGGTGGCCGGCCCCACCCAGCCTTTGTTCCACCGGTAGCCAGAGTGGCATGTCCCAGATGCCTCAGGTCTGTGATGCCCAGGACCTCCAGGGGCCAGACCCCATTCGGTTTTGGGGTCTCTTAGTGATCAATCCTAAGCAAGGACTGGGGCCCAGCCCTCTCAGAGCCTTCCCTTCCCCCCACTGACCTAGGCCTCCCTCCATCACACCTCTGTTCAGAAACCCTCTGGCCTGCCACGGCCCCCTGGCTACATGCTGGACTTGGCAGGCCCAGTGCTGGACCCACCTCATCATCCTCTGCCTCCCCTCCTACTCACATACTACTGAACAAAGGGAGAAAAACATCATCGCACACCATCCCCACCCAGTGTTAATAACCTCAGGATTGGCACTGCAGCCAGGCTTCCCTTGCACATCTCCCTCTCCCACACCCCACAGTGGCTTTTCCAAGCCTCCTCATTCCCCCTCAAACCTCCCAGGGCTCTCCTGCCCCCAGACTCTCTCAGCTGAGTCCTTGCCTCATAGTCTATGGGAAAGATGGAAACCATTCACTGTGAGTGCCCCCTCCTCCCTTCGACCTCCTCTCCCATCACTCCAGTATCTTCTGGCCCTGAATCCTCCTTCCTTGGTCTCCCATGATGACGTGGGGCTGACCCCCTCCACTGCTCTGGTGACCCCGTTTCATACCCTTCTATCACTAATCTT